>VZRX01012673.1:0-104929 GCA_013398075.1 Notiomystis cincta
CCTGCCTGTCCATGGGAAGAAATTAATTCATTTCTTGTTTTGCTTTGCTTGTGTTTATGGCTTTTCCTTTCCCTGTTAAACTCATTTTATCTCAACCCACGACTTCTCTACATTTTACCCTTTCTAATCTTTCTCCAATCTCCCCAGTGGGGGAGTGACTGGGGCTTGGCTGCTGGCTGGGGGTTAAATCATGACATTGATAAAACTAACTTTTAACTCTGCCAGTCATGAGACTGCTGGGTCTTATTTTTCTTTCTTTTTCTCTTTCTCTTTTTTTTTTCTCCTTTTTCTTTGCAAAGCAGAAACATAAAAACTTAAAAACCCCCCAGAGTGTAGCAGCATAAAGAAATTCCTATCTGCTCCCTAGCACTCTATACTTCATCACTTACTTAAAGAGAATTTTAGTAAGAAAACTCCAACTATCAAGTCAATCATATATATAAATATGCAGTTTTCTTCAATTCTGACAGACATCTTAACAGATATTAGAAAAAATACTCAAGCATATGCTCAACAAAACAGATTCTGATAAGTATTTAATTATTACATATTTAGCATTCACCATTTCTTTAAAGTTATCTTGGTAAATAAATTGCATTCAATAGCAAAAGAATTTTCTAAGTTCTGCTAGAATATAATTTCATAAACTATGAACCACAAAAGAACACTAAATCTCAAACCTAACATAGAAACATTAAAAGACTTCTAGCATGTCCCTTACCACATCATATATCAGACCAACTATCTGTAAAAGACTTGGGGACTTGGTTTATTTCCTGTACCATCAACTGGAAACTGATAATGTTATACCATAAAACACTGCAGCCAGCTATAAATATTTCTGAAGCTGACCAAAATCCTTTGAAAGGGGACAAATAAGCAAAAGTTGTGTGCAAAAGAGTACAGAAGTTCTTCAGAGCAGAGAAGGAAATGGGCTCCAAGGAGATCATTTTTCTAGCACTGGCAAGGCTACTTTTCAGAGGAACTCAGGATGTTTCATCCTTGAATTTTAATACTACTACTTTAATATCTTTTCCTTACTCAGACTAATCTATTCAGATTTACTAAAGAAAATTTGAAAGACTTATTCTCTCACTTATTCTGTACTGAAATCTCTCGAGATTCATCCTGAAACTGGGACAATACAAAACTTGGAAGGATAAAAACATGACATGCTGACAGCAGTGCAAACTGTATGGCAGGATTTTGTAGAAGGGAGAAGAGAAGAGCAGCTTCAGAAGCTGATTCTGCACCTCCCAGCACAGACCACTGAGAGGCTCCCTGAGCAGCCTCAATGCCAGGCAGGAAGAATTGTTTAGGTTTTTCAAGCAGACGTAAAAATCCAATTGAAACAACTCTTTCTCTAGAAATTCAGGGCCTGAAAAATATGACCTTAGACTTTCCAAAACAATTTTCAGCTCAGTGCTCTGCAGACCATTGCCATATCAGCATGGACACTCAATTTCAGCATGCCTTTTGGCTCTGAAATGTATTCAATGATTTCATCTTTTCTCATGTCAAACTATATGTAAAAGAGAAAATAGGATCCTCAATACAAAATAGGCATTAAATGACATCCCAAACTATAGTTTTTGTAAAGGCTGAAATCTTCCTGGCACAATATAAAAAGACACTCTGCAATGTCTTAAGGTTAACATAACCCTAATATTTACTATAACAGTATTTTTAGATTGAATTATCCCAACCCTGAAGGAAGGGTAATTCATAGCCAAGGCCAGAGAACAGACCTGCACAATCTCCCACCATGACAGGAGGTGCTGACTGCACTTGGACACACTTACACAGGGCTGAGCACTCAGAGTAATGAACACTGGGCATGGAAAGGGAAGCACAGCACTGCAGTTGGCCACATTTCCAGCTGTGGAATGACTTGACTACACTGGGGAGCACCTCAGGCCATTCTGACCAGATCCACATCCAGCCTGCCAAACAGGTAAGGCAGGCCCATGCCAAAATTCCACATGCTCATGAAGGATGGGAAGCACCAGATACAGGAAAGGATCTGGCAAGGGTGGAGGCCAAGCCTGGCATTTCAACACTGGAAGCTCCTTCCCACTACACTCCTTATGGGAAAGAGGCATTTACTCAAACAAGGCAAACAAGAGCTCAGCTCTTGCTGAGATCACACAGTATCTCTGCACTGTTCCCTTGCCAGATTTCACCTGGCACCTTCAGAAAATGCATAAACAGGAGCAGCCTACTGCAACAAAATATGAGAAATACTGAGACCCAAACATATTTTAAAAAATAATAGAATAAAAATAATGAAATTGCATCTATATGAAGAGCAGAGAAAATCAGCCAATTTCAAGCACCTTGTTTAGTGTAGGAAGGAATTGCTGAAAGCCATGTTCCATCACTTCTAGTTAGAGCTTCTTGAATCATTCCTTTTTGGGAGCAGGGGCCAAATCAGTATCTTAGAATATTATGTAATGTCTTGTACAACACTAGGAATACACTTTTTTTTTTCTATTTAGTTTTACTGAAACACAAGCAAAAAATGAATAATTTTGAATTAAAAAAAAATAATTCTTTAAGAATTGATGTCTGATTCAGGATTGGATTTTTAGAAATTTCCAAATACAGAGTGTGTGTTTGTAAAACAAGTCCAACCTCCTCTTCAGAACCTTTCAGATATTTGGGTCTGGGTAATGAAGAATCTCATTGATTCATTGATGATTTCCCTTTGAATCTCATTAACAGTTAAACGTATCTCACATCTATGAGATTTCTGAGTTTTCAGTTCCAGCTTCCATACTACATACTCACCACAGTTCATATTACTTGGTAATCAAACAGAAAAGCACATGAAGCAAAGAAACAGGACAGAAATAACTTTTTTATTCCCACCAGGCAAGAACTCAGACATGGCAATAGAACAGTATGTTTACAATTTATGTTTACCTTGTACATAATAAAAGACTTGTCCAACCAGAGTGAACAGTTATTTATTCATCAGCATTTTTGTTTTTCAAATGGAAGGTTTTTATCATATGCAAAATTGCATTAAGCATGTATAATGGCTTATTCAGTGATTTGCATAAACATCTTCCATGGTGTGCACAAGACTTGACAGCTGTGATTTGCTTTACCCATGCATAAATAACAACAAAATTGGCCCAAAGACTTTTACTTCACATTTTAAATGTGAAGCCTAACAGGCTAAACAGAAAGGTTATCACTTTCAGAAACAGTGGAGAACCACTTAGCCTATACCTAGCAAGAGCACACTAGAAAAGAAAACATGACAAAAGAATTATAAGAATATAAAATTCCCAAATCACAGGAGATGTGTACTCAATATATTAAGTTAGATGTTTCTTTTAAATGGTAAAGAATGTTTCAAGTGCCTTGAGAGCTCAATATTTCAAATATCCACCATTTGTGTACTTGGAGAAGATATAAATAGTTCAAATTTTTAAAATAAAATGAAAATACTTTCAAAATACTTTTAGGACTTTACAGTAATTTAAAATACCTTAAAATACTTTGTTTAATCTATTCTATGGCTAAATTTAAGATATTTTTGAAGTCTACAAGGAGTAGTCACTGGCTAGAATTTACTGAAGGCTTATTATTTGCTTCTTTCTATAACCATTTCTAGCTACTTAAAACGTGCATAGAAGTAAATTTGGCTTTAGTCTGGGTGACTACACTGTGCCAATGGAAAGGCAGGTTTGCTGTCTGAGGAGATGATTTTATTTAGATTTAACCAACATTTAGAAGGTGGGAGGGTATGGAAGAAAATGGCTTGCGTGACCTTTGCCTTCTTGCACTCTCAGGTCTGGACCATTTAAATACTTTAGTCAAAGTATCCTCTTTAAACAATACAGGCTGTCCTCTTTAGACAATAAGCTGATCAAGCAGACAGCCTAATTATTTGCCTTCAGCAGGATATGCACATCGGTCACTGCCGAAAATCAAAACTACTTTTGCAGTAAGTTCTACAAAACAATACTGTATTGTGAACATAAAAGTCAAAATTGAATCATACAATGAAAATCATTGAGTAAAAAGTCTTAAGTATTTAAAATTAGAAGGAAATTAATTAATATTAATTTTTAGAAATTCAAATAATAATCTTAGCAGAAATACAATCAGTAAAATATATTATTTTTTTATTAACTTGTGCAAGTATAAATCAGGGCTGCTTTTGGATAGCGATCTTTTGAGCTGCTAATTATTTACTTATTTAGTTGCTTAGTAGGAAGGTAGCAGAAGTTATGCTAAAAAAAGTTCTGCATCATTTGAGTTAAGAGCAGTGTGGCCTTGACAGTAGTTTGCTGTACCGGAAGGCAGATAGCATAGCACAGGAAAAGAGCCTAGAGGCATTAGTGTAATCCACCGAGGTTAAAGTAGGAAAGCTAAAATTATTTAATACTTTTTAAGCCCACAGTACAGTAAATGGTCTGTTGCTAGGAAGCAATCCTGGCTAAAAATACAGCTCTTTTTAATATGCTGACTTTAATTCTGAAGAATGCTGGGAATGAGTCTCACTGAAGGCATTTCTCATGCCCCTCCTCTCATTCCATAGAGCCCCCAGTTCACTTTCACAAATGTGTGAACCTCAGGTGCTCCTCAGCCTGGAGGTTATGTTTGACCAAGGGAAAAACAAGCTCAGCAGTTGGGTGATCTTTACTAACATCTTGTCGAGAGTGCCCACATCAGGGAACACGTGGTAATAAGGAAAAGCTTTAAAATTATAAGATTTAAAGTTCTGATCCCCCAGTCTGACCTTGTATTTGCCACCACAAAGGAAGAATTTTCTCCCAGGAACCTTGGAAGCCTGGGAGAGGCTGACTGCCTGGGGACATCCTCTGGAGGAAACAGAGGGATGCAGTAAATGGTCCCAAACCCCTCCTTATATACCATGATAAATTCACATAAATAACCAGCATTTTCCCTGTTCTGTGAAAATAAAAACATTTGACTGTCCTAATTTACAGATGTAAACAGGTGAAGCAATCCTTAGACATGCAAATTAAAAATTAAAAACCTCAGAAAGAGAATGCAGAATTTGGCAGTAACAGTGCTGAGGAGTTGCACCCATTTAGCTCTCAGAAAACTGACCAGTCCTACAGTAACACTGGACCAGTAAGTTCAGCACTGTTAAGGAACACAATACACCAAAATATGACTTTCAAGGGATTAAAGTGCCACAAATAACTTGAAAAATGTGACCCCAGACCTTTCAGGAGGGTCTGGATGAAGCCACAGTTGTTATATTTTGTGCAACAAAGACAGCCACACTTCAGAGGATAAACAATATATTAATGAAAGAATAAGAAATATATCTCTAGGCACAGACTTGCAAAGGTATCATGAATTGCTGTAAGCAACTTGAAGATTTTGAGCACATAATATTACACTGGTCTGTCTATTCTACAGAGTTTAGTGAATGCATTCTTTAAGTAAATTGTGACACAGACCTGTATTTCTCAGTAGCTTCAAAGTGTCTCTGAAAATAAATGTGCAAGTAGAAACAGATGATGGCTTTAAAACAAATATTAAATAATATATAATGTTTTTCTTAAATTATCAGATAAATTTCCTGTCAATAATTACTGTTATCACTGAATTATTTTGAAATTCAACCTTATTTTTCATGGTTTTACCCTGCAATCCTTTCTCCTTTCTAGGTGGTTTTCTGATGGAAAGGGAGATAGGTTTTCACAGCTAGTTCCGCCTTTGGATTTTCAAAAGAGTTTTTTGCAAAAATCCTTTTCTTCTGTCTTAAGTAGAGAACAGCCTGGCCACCCTTTTAATTGAGAACCTGGTATGTCCCCATCCAACAGGCAGGTAATTGTCTCTCTTATGTTCACAAACATTACATTTGGAGTCCTGCTCTTACCAGTCAGCAAACAGCCCTCTGCATCAGTGAGGTGTAAAACTCCACCTCTTCTCACTCTAACACACTGACTACTTGGCACCTTTAGGGAGGACTTTTATCTCTTTCGATTTGCACATTACAGCCACACAAGAAGGGGACATCTAACTAGGCTACTTTTTGTGTAGCTTGATGGAAGCCATGGCTGATATGAGAAATAACAGGTAACATTCACTTTGGAAGCACAATGGTTTTGAAAAGCTTTCTTCAACTGCCTCCTTTTTAGTGAGGCACATTCATACAAGAAAAATCCTATCAGAATGTACTCAGCAAATAGTTCACTACGAACTGGAGGAACTATCTACGTATTTTTACAAACTACTGTCTGGCAAGTCTTGAGAATTCCAACCTAAACAACAGCTGTAAGAGTTCCATTAAGTCTTGTGTTAATGATAAATGCACCTGGGTCCGGGCAATTGCAAGCAAAGGTGCAGGCTGGGCACAAAATGGACCGAGAGCTGCCCTGGAGAGAAGGACTTGGGGTGCTTGGTGGATGAGAAGCTCCAGACGAGCTGGCACAGTGCACTTGCAGCACAGAGAGCAAGCTGTGGGCTGCATGAAGAGCAGTGTGGGCAGCAGGGTAAGGGAGGGATTTGCCCTCTGCTCTGCCCTGGTGAGACCCCACCTGCAGGGCTCCATCAGCTCTGGGGTGCCCACACAAGGACCGAGTCCAGAGGAGGCCACAAAGATGTTCAGAGGGCTGGAGCACTGAGCCTGTGGAGACAAACTGAGAGAGCTGGGGCTGTTCTGCCTGGAGAAGAGAAGGCTCCAAGGACACCTCAGCCTAGCCTTCCAGCATCTAAAGGGAGCTGACAAGAAAGCTGGAGAGCAATTCTTTACAAGAACATGCACTGAGAGAACAAGGGGAATGGTTTTAAACTGAAGGAGGAGAGATTTACATCAGACATTAGGAAGAAATTCTTCACTGTGATACTGATGAGGCACTGGAACAAGTTTCCCAGAGAAGTCATGAATGCCCCAACCTTAAGTTCAAAGACCATCACACAACATTATAATTAACTAATCTGAAATGCCTGAGTTACTGCTAAAGAGCTTTTTCATTCCTTTTCCTTAAAAGTTCTGTATTCACAACAGAGAATTTACACCATCACAAGGAGAACATAATTTCACAGATCCAATGTGTTCATTACTTGTGATGTAACTTGCAGCATTAAGAGTTCCTTTTCCTTGAAAACTGTATAGTATAAAAATACAGTAGTTTCCATTAGTGTGGGAACATACCACATTTCTCACAGAGTTCAAAGTATTTCCCCTAGCAACAATAAACTTACAGAAAAGACACAAGTGAGTAGTTAAAAGCATTGGCTGTAAGTGAAATGAAGTCCTTAATTTACAATCATGAGCTAATCTGCTGACATTCCAATCATAAATATGCAGAAATTACTCCAGTAACTTAGACCAACTGGGATTTAGATTTCCACTTAAGTGATTTTTAGATTTTCTTTTTTCTAAAGAAGGCAGTGTGCACATTTTTAAGATTTCAGTTATAAACACATTTCAAAGGAGGTATTTTGAAAAATAAAACACAAACTTTGTTGCTTGGAAGAGGTCACTTACAAAACAACTTTTAAAATTATCTCTTTCCAACTTACCAAGATGATAAGGGAAATTTACAGGAAAGACTGCAATTCAAAAGCCATTTCTTCATGAGTACCTAAATCACCCACAAAAATAGTTTAAACTAAAATCTGCATCCTTACTGGGATCTGATCCCTTAGCATGTTGTCCCAGCAGCAGTTCAGATTTAGAGAGGGGCCAGTGAAGCCTTTCCCTCCCACTCCCACCAAACCTGCACTTGTGTGTACAGGTTTGCCAATCAGTAAGGTGGGATAAGGCCATATCACCTGGGCAACACTGACAGACAGACCAAAATCAGGACAAACTGGAAAAAAAAGGTGATTAGGGGACGGCTGTTTTGGGGTTTTTTGGATGAGAATCAGGGTAGGAAAAGGGAAGAACTTAGGAGGAAAGAAGGGATAATAAGAAATGTCAGATTGATGCAGTGACTGATGGTGTTTGGGGGTGCTTATTAAGAGACCCCAAATCTGTGTCCCTCCACTAACAGCTTGGAAATCAGGGTGCTGGGTTAAACAGTGCTGGGCTATTAACAGGGGCTGGCTTTGCTTCAGACACAGAAGTATTTCCCTCCTCAGAGCCACCTCACTCCAGCCATGCACAGCAGCTGAACACTCCACACAGATCCCTCCAAAACCCTGCAGAGCAGCAGTGCCTGGTCACACCACTCACTCTGCAGGGCCTAGGGACTGCACCCTTGGGGGCTTCTGCTGCTCACTGGACTTGCTGATATAAACTCAACTTCCCACTTCTTTTGGAAAAGTGAGACATCAGTTCTATTCATTTAAAAGACTTCCAATCCAACAGTGTACAGAGGTGATTGACTGATAACATGAGATTTTCTGATAGAGGAGAACAGGCCAATAACATATGCATTACAGTGCAGCCCACACTCCCTGTCATCCCTAATGCAGGTGAAAAGACTGAAATGTCTGATCTGGTGACAGTGGAGAAAGATGTTGTGTGACTGATGCTATTTTACTCTTCACAAATATAGTATAACCATACCTAGCATTGTCTTGCAGTTACACAGCACGCAGAAGTTACATCAGAACAGATTTACTGACTTCAAACAAGCATTCCGAGATAATTACTTAACCTTACAGGACAACATTAAGCATTTGACAGAGCTGCCGACATTTGAAATGATACTTGAGAGTACAGTTTGTTCAGAACAAACTTGGAAAGTCATTTAATAGATTTTGCTCTACCACAGTGTCATTTTGCCAGGAACTGAAGAGCACATCCCCGTTCTGCCCTGTCCTCTCTCCTGCTGCTTTGTTGGCCAAAGCACTGGGAACACTTCAAAATATCTGGCAATCCAACACTTTTCTACTTACTCTTCGTATCGAAGCTGGTAGGAGAACTCAATTAAGTTTATGAGTTTTGTAAGTGACCTTGCAAGGGCCCAGTTGTCAGTGCTGAAACAGCAAGCACGCAGCTTAATTTCTGTTTACAATGGGAAAAATTTCCTTACACAAGTTTCTGTGGTGTTGAGAAGCATTTCAGAATTATAATAAACCAACAAAAATTTTTCAAAACTCTTAAAGTTATAGCTCCCTAAGTGAAAGTATCATAGACCCTAGTACTACATTAATAATATACTAATAGTACATTAAAACTTTTTAACAGTTCAAAACAGATATTTTGATTGTTTTCCAGGAAAGAATACAATTTATCAGTTGCTGAATTAAAAATCTGCTGTAGCTGGCAATGGGTGATGATGTTTCTTCTTCCTACAAAAAATACTTTCCTAAAAATATGTTACTGTAAGAGGAAATTAATATCTATTCTACAGTTATATTTTGCCTCATTAGCTTTATTCTTTATCAATTGTTAATGCCTCAAAAGAACATCATGACACATTAATGTCCTCCAAGCACAGTATTCCATGCACGTATACACACTGAGTACTTACAAATTCCTGTTTTGTCAGTGTTTAGAAAGAGATCAAGACATTAAATACAATCTCAATTTCTGTACAATAGAAAGTAGGATAAAAATAACAAGGAAGTGCTGCACTCTTTTCTAAGCGATAAATGAAACAGAACCAAAAAATTAGTTGTGTGCTCTGTGAGAAATAAGGTACAGTATATGAGCAACTTCAAAGTCTGCAAATCAAGGTTTTTGTGAGGAAAACAAAAAAGGAGTGCCTGAATTTGAGTGCTGTACAATGGTGCTTCATATTCATCTGTCTGAATCACAGCACACCATGTTAACTGTTGTTCTAATTTCCGACAACTGATAAAGGCAATAATTATGCTGAGGCATTCCAGCAACATCCCATTTCACCAACAGGCAAGAACAGCTCTAGGACTAAACTGAGATCATGGTTTATAAAGAGTAAACACTTTCTCAGAGGATGTAATTTCTGATTCATGCCTTCCAATATGAAATAAATAAAGAAGGAGCTATCAGCAGCTGGGAGAGCAGTACTTTGTTTTCCCTGCTCCATTTGTGCTTTTGGGATTTCATTCTGTTTTTTCTGATGTCATTAGACATTCTTGCATCTTTAGGGAGGAACTTTGAACTTCAAGGACATCTGAATGGCCCTTTTCAGACAGAGTAAGAATGTTTGGTACTTGGAGTTTAACAACATGAAATCACATTCAGAAGTGCAGCTATGAACAAATCTGTAAACTATTATCTTGCATATCAGTGCACTCAAACGACCCAACACAGTTATATGCCTTTTTTGTTTATGAGAGCTGCCTCTCAGTCTTGAGGAGATTATGTTCTTTGAATGCATCTATCTCAAATTGTTTACTAGTCTTATTTTAAGAAGTGGCATTTACTGTTACTTAACAAAACTATTAATCTTACAGCAGGAGTACCTCATACACTAGGCAGCACTTTATGTCTTCCACAGAAGCACGTGGGTGAGGTTGGAAGGGACCACAATGGGTCATCTGGTCCAACCTCCCAGCTCAAGGAGGGCCATCCCAGAGCACACATGGCACAGGACTGTGTCCAGATGGTTCTTGAATCTCTCCAGTGAGCGAGACTCCACTCTGTCTCTGGGCAACCTGTTCCAATCTGTACCAGTCACCCTCATGGTAAAGAAGTTCTTCCTCATATTCAGGTAGAACTTCCTGTGCATTGGTTTATGCCCATGCCTCTTGTCCTATTGCTTGGCACCCCCAAGAAGAGCCTGGTCCATCCTCTTGATCCCCTCCCTTCAGATACTGAGAGGGATAAGGTCTCCTCTCAGTTGTCTCTTCTCCAGGCTGAACAGGCACAGCTCCCTTCTTTATTCAACACAGAGTAGATATAGAGGGAAATCAGACAATAAAACCTCAAAATTACTGGAAGACTTAATGGAGTCTGTTACAGAAAATATCAAAGTGTCTGTTGGAGTTTATCAAATTTACTTAATAAATTGAGTACAAATATTGTGCATTCAAGAACCAGGTTCTATAACATGGGAGAAATCTCACACAGTGAGATTTTCCTAGCAGAAAAGCCAAAGACATGTTGAAATGAGGAAACAGCATTCAGCCTGGAAATAGAGCAAGAATTCAGTATAATGTATCTATCATAGTACCCAGATACTTATACACTGAAGTCAACATGAATTGAAAGAAATCAGGGAGCAGAGTGGGAAGTCACATATAGAGGCCATTCCTTCAGCCTCTGCAGAGCAGGATTCACTGACGAGCTCTAGGTACAGCTCTGGACTTTTGAATTCTTGAAATCTAGAGCTTTTACAGCTCTATTTGCTTCTTTCCTGTTTTTCAGGCTGAATTATTTTCACTTTCTAATGTCCTTTGGATCTCTTCTCTCATTTCCATGATGTTTTCACTCGTGACAGAAAGCATCTATAAATCATGTATAATAGAAAAGAGAGATTTTCACTGCCAATGTGTATCTTGGGACTGTAGCATACACTTCCACATAAGTAACTTTTTATTTGTACTTTTTCTTCCCCATGTGTGACACACCTTTTCATATCTTGTCCAGATTCATCTAGTCTAGTAATCAACTATTATATTTTGTGTTAACAAATGTTGATGCTATTTTTATTCTAAAGAAGACATCTAACTGACACAGCTTACTGACAGCTGATGATTATCCAGAGAAACTGTGCTGCTGGGTTCTTTTTATTGTGGTACTTTTTATCTCAGCTTTTTCTACCATAACAAATAATAAAAATATATGGTTTATTCGGTTTTGTTTTCTGCACATTCAAATTGCTTCAAAATACTGAAAAACAATTTCCACATGGGAAATCCTGGTTATAGTTTCCTTCAAGAACAGGTGCCTTGTAAAAATAGAACTTGAGAAGACTTTCAATGTAATCAGTATCCACTATGAATTCAGTACAGAAGAATTAATGAGTAGATAAAAATATTCTCCTATGAATGAATATACATAGCAAGAAATAAACAGATACAGAATACTTTGAGCATATAATAACTAAATTTCCATGAAAATCTGATCAACTGTATCCATAACTTTATTACTAAAATATAGGCACATTTCTCGAATATTTCTCATGAGCCTTTTTCATTGTATGCATAATTTTCATTCAGCATCACACATTACTTGAAGAACAGTATAACTCCATGGGATACAATAACCACAGGACATTATAAGACCTATACACAAGCAGAATCCCAGCTGAGATGTAGCAACTGTGCTGAGGACAAGTATTTTTGAGAAGGAGCAAGATGAATTCAAACAGAAAATTATACAGCCTTAACTTACAGCACTAAAAAAAAATTTTAAAATTCCTATTAGCTGCAACATTAAGCAAGTACAAAAAGATTAAAACTTCTCCATCTTCCTCAGTTTTTACAGAATATTCCTAGGTTGCAGTATGTTCTCAGTCCTAAATGTCCACTATCCATTCTTTTGATTACCTTCCTGTTTCCCTTGGCTATCATAATTTTAAGAATAATTTTCCCATTAATGCACTAATGTTTTGACCGAAGAATCATAAATGCTTATGTAGTTACATGTTTAAATTTGTCATGCATCACTGGAAAAATAAACCATTTACACTTTATTCACTCTGGGCCCATTTATGCCTCTAGAAATGCGAGATATATCTGAGCATTTGGCATAAATTGCAAACTCAGTCAATTTTAATCTTTGCAATCCAAATACAGGAAAACTACATTACAAATTTATATTGTGAGCACCTCCAATTTTAGTAGGGGCGAAAACCTTAGGAAACTAAAACTGAAATGACAATATGAAATAACTAAACCACTGGAGTATACAGCTGGCATTCCTGTACCTGGATTTTAATGTCCAAGTTCAGTACAAATACTGCTGAGAAAAACAGGCACAATTTCCTTTTGTCCACAGATGCATCTGTAATTTCACTTTCTATTTCATCTCAGACAACATTACTTTCAAACTAAGGTTTGTATTTTTTCCAACACTCTCCTCTGTCCCAGAAAAACTGAAAGTTTCTAAAAATTTCAAGACACTTCAAGACAGCTCAAATCAGTTGAGACTGGGTCAACTGTTAACTTCTGCTTTTTTATTAACTCTTGATAGTGGAACTTTTACATCTTAGAAAGGTGGAAAACATATTCCTCTTGCCCTTCCCGATATATCTGTGAGGTTATAAAAGTCCATAGAAATCAGAAGCAGAAATTAGAAATCTGTGGTAAATGCCTGTGCATGCTGTTACACAGTATTAACAAAAAAGCGCTCTGGGAAAGTTAATTTCTCCTTACTGTATGAAGTCAGTCAACAACAACTTTCTACCTTTTTAACACAAATCACCCTCGAGACTCTAAAATCACTGCCTGGTAGTCACGACCTCGGCACACTGTACAGAACTGCTAAAATTACTGATAGACTCTGATTTGGAAGGCACCACTAATGTGTTTTTCAGGCTTGGCTGCTCGATGCCAGCGATCACGCCGGCCGAGCCGGGCCGAGCCGGGCTGNTGACCTTTCTGCTAATCAGATTATGAACGTGGCTCCAACCAAAATCAGTGGGAATTACACTGGTAGGTCAGTACAAGTAAAAACGGAGTCAGGGATAATATGTAGCTAAGCTTTTTGCCTTTTCTTTCCTAGTGCTTTGAGTCCCCTGAACTTTCTGCAGGACACCGCTGGAGCCCCGTGCAACCAAAGGAAGACAATCCAGCAGCCACAGGAGCTTTGCCGCAGGAAAGGTTTGCCTCTGAAGGATGGAGACAACCCAGACCTGCCTCTATTAATAGAAAAAAAACCTGTGCTGCCAGCAGAGAGAGCCAAACGTGTCATCAGAAGTTTGCTGAGGAAGCTTGCTCTATTACTCAGGAATGCTAAGAACTATCTCCACTAGAAACTAAGGACATGAAAACAACCAGAAAGAAAGCAAATTACAATGTCATTTTAGTCAATTATTATTTGACAGAGTGAGTATTGTATCGCATTAGCACACACTAGACCAGGACAAGACAGAACCAAAGCAGCATCAATTTACTGGAAAGAAACACAACTTCATAAGCAAAGTAATACACAAGAATATTTTTTGTTTTTCACCAATAATGATGCATTTCAAACAAAATTATGTCTACAGCTATTTCAATCTTTAAATGCCAAAATCCATGCTTTATGAATGGATGAAAGCTCTCCATGCACGCCAGAGTTCAGTAATCAATTGTCTTTTATGCCACGTTTTTGTCTTTTATGCCACCTACTCACGCAATTATTGCATGGATCACCTTTAAGTCCAGGGAGACAGTGTTGCAGTCAGGAGCTCTCTCCATAGACCTTCCATCAAACCCTAGCTTACCCTCCTTCAGGAACATTTTCAAACACTGCTATGAATTGAGCAATAGTTTTATCACCGTTTCACAGACATGTGCACCTTCAGTATTTCCTGACTTCATTTGCAGTCTCTCCACAGGATCAATACTAACCCACAGCACGACAATACTAATACCATGCCTGTGAACAGCAGGTACTCCTCTCCAAGTTTTCTTCTCATCCATATGCCTCAAGAACCTCAAGTGAAGAGAACTCATCCAAGGGGACCTTTTGTCCTCTGTTAGAGGCACATCAAATTTCATTTGTATTAACATTATCTTCCGTGTTTCAGGGTAAACATGAAATCATCCTCAGATAACTTTCCTATTATTTCCAAGCTTTTTCCACTGTCTTGTCCTTCGAAGTACTTGTTTCATTTCCTATTTTCAAGTTGACCCCAAGTATACTGAAATAGAGCTCTTAATGTAGCCACATCCTCCTCTTTGTGTTTCTGTATTTGTTTAATCCTTCCTTTCTAATAATATCGCGTATCTTAAGATTCAAAGCTCTATTTTGTCCTTTTCTTTTTCTCTCTTTTCTCCCTTAGAATTTTATCCCCTGCTCTCCCTCTTTTATTTGTCTACATAACACTCTGTTTTTTCGTAATGTGATATTTCAAGCATATGTCACTATTCACATTCTATTTTTCTTCTTTTCTCATTCACTTTCTGTTCCTTTGTAACACTGCATGTATCATCACGTTACTTTTTAAGTAATAATGTGAGATAGAAATATCAATCCCTCTTATTAGCTGAGGGAATTCACCAAGAATTATAATTTCATTAATTACATAAAAGTCAGTCTTCCTCCTCTGTAAACTCCACTCCTTTGAACCTGAGTGATACAAGGTGTGCAACAGAGCATTATTAAGTAAGAAGACAGAGATAAAAGATATTGTGCAAACAAGATTTATCTCTTTAATACCAACACTGACAACTCAATTAAAACACTAATAAAAGCAGAAATGTAGTATGTGAGACCTCACAAGCATCCTTCTTACAGTTACAACAACACAGCAGATTTCCTACCCACCCCAACCTGTGTTTCAGGGAAGAAGAGTTACTCTGCCAAAGAGCCACACAGACTTTGCTCTTTTTTTGCAGTGGGTACCACAATCTATAACTACTGACAGCAGAGCATTGCAGGCAGCTCCACAGCTTTCAGCTAAAGAGTTAGAATTTATTCTGGGTATTTGTGGCTCAATGACCTTTCTGCTCAGTAGGTTGCCTTGGCACAGAGTCAAGGTTTGCGGCCCTCCAGCAGGGCTCGTATGGTTCCAAAGGCCAGAGGACGCTTGGATAGGTAAAAAATGGCTGTAGTTAGAACAGTAAAATGGTGCTACCCTTGAAAATTACATCAGGTCACAATTAAATGTCTTTTACAGAATACTGGAAGGTGCTTACTCCTGTAATACACTGGTGTTACAGACTAGCCAAGTAGTTTACAGAAACTACAGGGGAGATGTCTTTCTGTTACATGCATAGAACCATATTTTGAAGAGGCTATGGTGTTTCAAATTTCAAAGTTCCTTTATTTTCAATTTTCACAACCATCTGCTGCTTGGGTAAAAAACATAGGTTAAAGAAATACACCATGCCCCATAGCTGCATTTATTGGAACCTACTGCCTTTTCCACAGGTATAGGTCCTACCTACAGTTGCCACAGAGCTCAAACGTAGCTTTGTTACATAAAGTAACAAACAATCAAATTGCTTATATTAGACAATGAAAATTAAATTTGTGTCAATAGGAGTCAATTTAACAAAATTATTCCATTAGGGATAATTAAATGAATTCATTTTGCAAATCAAATATAAAAAACCCCAAGGCACTAGATGACAAACAGATTTTACAGTCATCTTGTCTAGGTCAGCCTCAGTTCTTTCCAGTGATTTTCAAAAATACTCACGTGGCAGCACCAACAGCCATTAGAGAGAGAGAAGTGGAAACATTCTCCACATAATTTAAAACTAATGTCCCCACAGCCTCTAGAAGACCATTTAGTGCCTTTAAAAAGCCAGACTCCACACGTAGCAGTGACCAAAGCATAAAACCAAGGCTGATATTCACAGAACCTGTATCAAAGACAAGATCTATCAAATGGTATCTGAATCACTTCTGGGAAAGAAAACAACCCACTAAAATGTGGATGACTCCTCAGCTCTTGAAAGACATTAGATATTAACTCCTAAGCCTTGCAATTTCTGATGTGAGGGTGCTTGCAGCAGTCAGGCACTGTCAGACACGCTGGGGTAAAATTTTAGCAAAGGTCGCAGAAGCTGCCTAGTTTTTAAAGACTGTAGAAGGTTTGGGTTTTCTTTTTCACATTCAAAGGCACTCAGGTAGGCACCTTGAAACCTTGAAGAGGAACTGTAAATTATGCAGGTGGCAGTTTTTTTGTAAAAAGTTACACCAGCATAGCGTGGTTTCTGTCCTTAAGAACATTATATGATAAATAGACAAGGATCAAGTGCCAACTTCAATTACAGAATAGCAAAGATTTAGCAAACACTCTGATTCAGCAAAGTAGTTGCCAAAAAGTGGCCAAAATCTTAAATTTTAAGGAGGTGAAAGTTAAACTGAAATTTCAGGAGATGTCAAAGCATCTTGCTAGATTACAGCCAAAATATTTATCATGTACTTTTATCTCTGTGATTCAGACTGCACCCTTGTATTTTCATTGCATACGCACAAAGGTCAAGATCAAATCCCCAGATGGGTAAAACTTCCAGAGTCAAAATCCAGATTTTCAAGGAGTTCAAGGTAATCTCCACTTATTGGGATTTAAACCAAGTGATACTTAGAGCAGATATTTGATTCTCTAAGGTGCCCTTGTATTTCACTGCACGGTATGTCAGATTTTCAAAATATTAAAGCATTAAAAAAAAAAATCACTATTCTAATTACTTGTTTTAAGCATCCTCAGAGCAATAGGTATTCTTTTTCTCAGTTAAAGTACTGGTCACAAATTATACTTACTAATGAAGTACCTTTCATCACTTAGTAGTGAATAACTTTTATATTATATTGCCAAAGGCAGATGACGGGATTAAACACAAGCCCCTCCCCCCCCCTCGCCTCCAGAAAACCAAAGGGAAAGAGATGAATGCAAGATTTAGATAAAACTATCTCCATCCTTTTATAACTATTAATTTCTTCATTTGCTCAAACAGCTATACAGTTATAATCATAAATTACTAATAGAATACACTTCATTAAAAATGAAGTCAGAAATCCTTACAGATCATTTTTGCAGGTTTATTTGTGGTTTTTATTTAAAGGAAAAAATGGTACATGAAGTAGAAGTAATCCCAGATGCTACAGTGGGTTTGGATGCTGCATCTATTTCTTTATATAGCACACAGTTGCAATCATGTAAGTTGTCATTTTTGCACTGGAATTTTCAAATTGGTTTACAGTTTGTACATTTCACATGTGCAACTGTGGGTTTAGTGAAACAATTAAAGGTCATTAATGTCTGCAACATAGGGCTATGCTATGATAGATAAGCTCTGTATCAATCACCCAGTTGAAATGATTAGCAAAATTTACCATTTTCATGACAACATAGATCTATTTCCTTTTTTATGCATATTGGTAATGAAAGAATGGAGAGCAAGACTTATTTATTTTACCCTTGGTGACTATTGCACAGTGCAAAATTGTGGGTAAGAGTAAGTATTTCAGCATTTTCCAACATAATCACCAGAAACAAGTATTTCAATACCTAAATATACTTTATATTTAAATAGCCAAACCTGGAGCCCATCACAGATTCAGACATAAGAGGTTTCTACTTCCAAGAAGAGACACTCTGTATGTGAGCAGTTTATCCCTCAGAACATAAACTGGGGGATACAAACATCTCTCAACTAGGCTCATATGCAACCACAGCCTGCTTCATGGACACACTTAAGTTTCTGAGTAATCTGAAACTTAATGCATTTTCAGAGCAGGGAAGGGAAGGTATCTGAATCTCAGGGCCAGCAGTGACATCCTTTACTCCTGAACAACCCCAGCACTGTAGACAAGGTAATGCAGTTATGGGGACCACTGGGGGCAATACCTGGGACTTGGTGAGGTCACTGAAGAAGCCCTTAAGCTATCGACTGAGCAGGTCCCAGCATTTCCAGGACTCTGTGTGGGACTGGGATTTGATGATATCTTGCTTATTTGGTGGAGCAGGCTGTGCACTGGTAGCGTTGTATAATCATACATGATGAGGGTTAGCAAAGGCCATGGTTACTTACTCAGGAATTATATTTCATGGCTTACTTTATTCCCCAAAAGGAATCCTAGTTTCTGATACAGAAATAATGGATAAGGATAAAATATTAATGTATTTTCTTAGTAAAAAAGAAGGAAGTCGACAGGAAAGACACTGAACGTGGACTCCCTCAACCCTTACTACAACGTACTAAAACAACTCCTGGGACTTTATTAAATAGAGTTTAAAGATGTGAATTATACTACATAGAGGAACACCTACAGTATCAAACCACTGAAATATAAAAAAATAGAAATTAAACTACAGTTATTCATTAATCCCCCCAAAAATCTTTAAACCTTACTCCTTAAGTATGAAGTCTGCATCCTGAAAACCACACAATTTTTTCAGTTGATTTAAAAGTACGTAACACAAACCCTTTACTAGCATTGATGGAAGGTATATATGAGAAACAAGGAAGCTGAAAGTCTGTCATTGTAATATTTCCTAGTATAGGTCATTCAAAATACTAGTGTTCAAAATAATGAGTTTTTTTCCAAATTCTTAGAAATATTTTAAATAAATATGATCTTTAATGTCTCATAATCTTTTCCTCTACCTTACACCTCAGTCTAAGTTTATACTTCCACATATATGGGGAAAAGCGTATTCATATATACCTGAAAAATCCACACTCACAGAAACTTTGTTCATGCTTCTGTACTTACCCAGGACACATTTTTAGCCTTGGGTGTTTTTAGCATGGCAACATGCAAGGCTGAAACGACCAACAACAGTCCCACCAGCATGGAAAGTCAGATGGAGGGGTAGTCCAGGTGCCTTGGTTACCCCAGGGTGTAGAGTTCCTTAGCCTGGCTGACACAGCCACACTGAGCATGTGGTCAGGTAACAACAAAAAAAGTCATTTTTCTTCCCGATGTACAATCCAATCAAACTGAGACATGTCTGTCTTCAGCAGCAGCTGGCTGTATTCCTGTAAATCCATGAAATCCAAAGTTGCCTCTTCTCTTTGAAAAGTTAAAACCAAAAGTCAGAGGGACTTACTCCCACAGACACTTCACCCGCCCAGTGAGAAGATGCAGAGTCCAGTTATCCTCCAAGCTCGAGCCCAGGCACTGGGCTCGCAGGAGAGGAAGCCCAGCACTGGAAGCCACTCGCCTTCGGAGGATGTCAAAGCCGCACACAGCTGCTCGCTGCACTGTCTAACTGCTGCTCTGCCTGAATATTTCACGACCCTCGGATCTTTGGAGTAACGAGGAGAATTAGGATCTCGATGTCAATAAATAATGCATGCCAACAGCTCGGGCAGGTACCTGTTGCACCGCCCGTGCCCGTGGCGTGGTGGCTGCAGCCCCGCAGAGGGCACCTGTTCTCCCAGCGCCCTCCCGCAGCGCTGGGCTCGCCACCGGCACGGACGCGTCTCGGAACGGCAAGCACAGGCACAAAATCACTGTTTCCGCTCGTTTCTCTTTGTTCCTCTGCCCTTCTGTCCTTTTACTTTTACCTCCTGTCAATCTAGATTACCAGAGCAGATCCAGGCTAAATTTTGCAACTATCAGTAGTGATTAGAGTGAGTTGATTGAAATCGGATTATACAGGAAGACCTCTGCTTTCTCACTCAGCACACGGGCCAGTACCATTTGCAAAATACTTATGCTTCACTGCACAGTATGAGAGCATTTGGAGCAGTCCATTAAAAGAGAAACAGTGCAGTGGAAACAAGCCAGACTGCACTGCCTTTATAAAGGAGAGAAAAGAGATCCTGTTTTCAGTAGCCGCATGCATTTACAGGGGAGTGTTTCAGACCATTTCCAGATGGAAGAGTTTGCTGGAGTCTCACAGATTCACCACAAAGCATCAGAGAGTGGCACCACGTACCTAAAGTGCTCTGTGTACCTGCTTGCTACTGCCCAGAGATGGATCCAGTCCAAGTGTACCTACATGGCATCTGAGCACTGAACCTGTGAGGAGCATCATCCTTCCCTGGGATAACATCTGCAAACACTACTGACAGTGTCTACACAACTCACTAAGAGCATTTAATTCAAATGTGCTTTTTCCAAAGCGAATCATTAAATGCACGAGGAAGGTGACCTGCCTGAACCATATTCGAATATATATATTAATTTAAATACAAATATGAGCTATAAGGTTAAAAGGTACAGTATTATCCTAAAATGGTGATATTTTACCTTGAAAAGAAGAAAACAAAACACAAAATAGAAAAGAAGATGGTGACATGGAACAAGGGAGCAATCTGATAAAAGGCAATTTTAAAAAATGTACAAAATTAAGTCCAGCTGACAGATACTGTGAATGTGACAGACAGATGCAGTTTGCATTACAACTTACCATTTTTCTAGGACTTCCAAAATAATAACTTAATATTATTATCTACTCATGATACAGACCTAGATTATGCTTCGAGCATCATCTGTCACTTTACACTGATTATTTAATGTATTTGCATAAATGCAATGGGTTTATGATTCCAAGAAATCAATCTGTGGATGGTCCACAACATGTTTGTGGGTATTAAAATAATATTATGGTCTTTTGCAAGGTGGTAACATAAATTTCTTATTTTGTTAAAAGAAACTAGAAACTGCTTATGCGACTGGGAAAGAGAGAAGATGTGTGTATTTCCCAATGGAAATAACTATCTGATTTGTAAATAATTATGGTCCTCTGCTTATTTCTAGTCCACATTGTAGGCAATCAGAAGCTAAGGCTGGTATACTCTGTACTGCACATACTAGAAAGAAGGTTTATATGCACACAGTTTTTAATCAGATCCCTCTGTTTTTCGTAAGTCTACTCAGTCTCATGGAGCTGAAGCACTATCTGTAGCCTTAAATGACTGGGACTCAAATAAAAGAGTGGATCATTGCCTTCAGTAAGTGCACTGAGATCCAAACACTAAAAATTGGACGATTGGAATACAAAGGTATATGATTGGATATAAATCCAGCAGTGTGGAAAATTTATGCAATGAAACATTCTCAATGAGATGTTAAGCAGTTATTAGAAACAGTTCTATTTCAAATATACCATGTCTAGACATATTAAAGAAAATATTTCACAGAGAAATTGCTTTATTCCATTCTGAAAGTTAAAGTATGTAAGTCTAGAGTCTGTTACATTAGCATCTAACACAAAGGTATCCTACAGTACTGTCAGTGCTGTAGAATGGATTAGATCAGATCTGCCCCTATATACTATGAAAACAAATATATAAACATACAAGCTGAAAAACAGCTGGCATTTGAGCTTTCTCCTTCTTAATATTAACTCAGTTCACAGACTTTTAGAGCAGCAGCTGCTAATGGCTTGCCAGACGTGCTCAAATAAAATGAACTAAATTTATTCCCTCACACAGAATGATTTTGAAATATTGAATTTTACTTTAAGCAGCTAAGCTAGTGCCAATGGTATACATAAAAAAAACCCCACTGCTAAAATATAATGAAATAAAAGACAATAAAAGTTGAAAATATAGATGCTAAAAAGACTAGAAAGTCCTGAAATTAACCCTGTTATAAGTAGGACCTATGGTGTAATCTTTAATTCCAGAGGACACAAATATCATTGTAGAGGACAGATGGGTCCTCATAAGAGGAACAATGCTGAACAATAAATCTAAAATGACAGAAATATTCTGCACCATGCATCCTCTCCTTTCTGATGTGGCACTTTTTGTACAGTCACTGCAACATCCAGTTTTTCTGTCTTTAATGAGCATGTTTTCAGAAGATGCTTGTGAGGGAAACTGCTGCTGTTATTCTCATTTGATAGCTGGAATATGTATTCCAGATGAGTCCATTAGTTAATGAGGGATCTAGTCTGAGAGGATTCTGTTCTGATCCTTTCAAGAATTTAAGGTTCTATAATGCTTTCTGTAGTTAGAGCACATTGTGGACTTCCTCTGCATTGCATACTCAGCAGTTCTGCAAACAAATCTTCATCACTTCAATTTTGAGATCACAGACCTGTTTTAAGCTGGGATTCCCAAATGGTGGTACACAAGACACTTAGACTATTAACAGAATTTCTGATTTAAGCAAAATGTTCAGCCTTGCCAAAAGCCAAGTAAGCACCAAATGTTTTTCCATTGTACTCATAAAACTATCCTCTCTCTTCCTGCCCTACATTTTTTAGCTCTGCCTTCAGAAACAAAGTGATGTCTCACATCAAAAAAATTGATTTTTTTTCCCTGAGTATCAGCCATCCAGTGATGACTATAGCCATGATCTTAGGAAAAAGAGAATTTGGTTCTTGGTCTTTAAATACCACATTGTAGCATATACACAGAATTCTAGGGTGTTTTAGCTTCTGAATAACTGACTTCTAATCTCAATACTTTCTTATGGCAGGTTTTCTCTTTTTTTTTAATAGATTCTAATAAAAGTTCCAGCACTATCAGCACCAAAATAGAAACTACATGAATGTATGCATTGATTTTGATTACAGCACACTTCACAGCCACTGTCCTCAGTTCAGAGCTGTGGCTGGAATAGATGCATGTTACCCAAATCGTTCAGTTTGTCTCTTCAGAATAAGCAGACACTGGAATTATTGTGTCTTCTCTCTAGATATAAAACAAAAATAAGACTGTGACCTTGCAAAAAAAATTCTGCCAATTTGCTCATTAAAGTTTGTGATTCAATAAGAATGTTATAGGACTGCACTGCTCCCAGCAGAGAGAGAGGAAAATGAGAAGGATTTACAATAAGCCCCCAACTGCAAATCTGTAAAACCAAGCAAAATTCAGGTAACTCAAAGTTTGATTCAAAAATAATTCTTCAGCATTTGTCATAGTTTATAATCATCATTCATATTTTCAAAGTATATTATCTGAGATACTGCAGCTGACGCAGAAATGATGTTTCTCAGAACAGGAAGAAATTCTATGGATATTAATAACCTAGAGTATCTGTTCCTGTAGCTAGTTTCTAAGGTTGGTAGGATAAAAACTTCTTTCTGTATCTGTCCTATTCAGCAGTACAAAAAAAAATTTCCTAATAATGCAGGAAAGTGTAAAAAATTGTTTCACCACAAAAAGGGAAAACAAAAAATATCTGATTTTTACTGGCTTCTGCATCATGCTTTAGAGGTAAATGAAATATTCACATTAGATATTTATAAGTAGAAAATTAATTACATGCTCATGGCAAAGGAAAGCTTAAAGAGTATGTAAATGTAGTATTTCAGTGGTATTTCACTTCATTGTATATAAATAATAATGGAAGTACTAAAAATACTCAAAGAACTTGGTTTATTTAAGAGTTGGTGAATGTCACATATTAAATTGAATTCAAAATCACTAAGAAAAATAATCAAAAGAAACTATCAGTAATCAATGGCAAGGCAAATCAAACCTTTTTGTAAAAGAAGATGTAATACATGTTAAGAAAGGTATCAATTCCTGAAGTAATATATTAATTCTAAGAATGCTTCTATGAAACAAAATTCCTCAAGCCTTGGTGAGCAAAAGGAATTCTCATATCTCTCTTTTTAAAAGTATTAATTGTTTCTATACCTGAAAAGTTTTGTACAATTCTTATATAAGAAAATCAAAAGTACAGCGAGTGCACTATGGAACCTACTACCATAACCCATTTGTGTGCATCTATCATCCAAATATATATGTTAAATAAATACTTTTTAATGCAATTGCTTGAACAGCTGTGTAATATACTTTACTATGAGGTACTGACATGGCTTGAATATTTTCTTTTTTATTTTTCTGTTGTCTTATGACCACTCAAAGAGTTCCTTCAAAATACACACAGAGACTAAAAAGGAAAAAAAAAATGAACTGACTCATTTGCAATGTTTTAAACAACAAAACAACGGAAACATTGTACACACACAAGCAAAGCCATGAAAAGTATAGCAATGCTCAGGGAAACAAAAATTTATTTTAATTTTTTATTTGCTTCTAACCCTAAATAAATACACCATCAGATGATCCTGTTTTCCCCTGGCCATCAATTGAAAAATGTCATGGACTGAAAAGCCAAATACCCGAGACTATAGCAATAACAAAGTTTGTTACATGTTGCTGTTAGACAACATCATCAGGCACTTCAAGCCCAAATTGCTAAAAAAATAGAAGTTAGAAGAGTGATATTCAAAATCACTGCTAGAACTATGAAAGCCTTTCAGAGAGACAATTTCATTTTAAGCTCATACAATGTTATTTTTTAATCAATGAAATCATCAGTGAAAAGCCAGTTCAAATCAGAGTTTGTCCTACTATGTCACATCTTTCCTCAGGGACAAGCAACATACTGCAGAGCACAGATTTTTAAAAAAATGCTCTCAAAAATGCAATTAAAAGAAAAGATTGCAATACTTGACTTGAAGACCATGCATCAAGAAATATTCTGGCTTATGCAGCCTTATTTTAATCTCTCTTTTCTCATGCCTATTTGTATTTGCTAGACAAAATGGTATGATGGATCTGCATCTCTGCTTCTCATGTTCTAGCATCTACATGCAGGGAAGACAGAAAGAGTGGTGAGAGCAGCCAGTCCAGGACAGATCAAGTGAAAACACTTGGCTCTGGCTTACAGTACCCTTGTAGTTAAAGTCAAAGAGGAGAAAAGGCAGAAGAGGGGATGAAGAAAAGGTAATTAAATAAAGTTCAGCTTGGCCAGGTAATATTTATGTATTATATACACAGATTATCCTCCTGGGCTGCCCAACACAATCCAATATAATCAAGAGTAGTGTACTGGAAAAAGGCCACAAATTACATCATCCTTCATGCACCAAATTAAATGTTCCAGCAGTAGAGCAAGCTCAGGAGCACATCTCGGGCATTGAGGGATGAAAGAGATCAGCACATGACACAATGATGGGCAGCAATTTATGGTTAGCAGGAGTGTCCTGCTGTCAGTAGTGCCAGGGAGTGCCCTCCTGAGCTCAGAAGAGCCAGTGGGACAGACCACTCTGCAAACCCAAAGAGTTCATGTGAAGGAAAAATGGGAGAGGTTCTTATAAAGCTCATAACCTGCCAAAAACATCTTTGTCTCAACATGATTTACAATATGTGATACTCAGGCTTCAATCTATCTTCAGTTTCAGCTGGTGAACAGACAACATTGCTCCTCAGGAGGAGGCAGAAGGAGGCAGGAGGAGGCAGGCAGGAGGCAGGAGGAGGCAGGAAGATGCAGGAGGAAGAAGGCAGTGGCCACAGCAGCAACGGCTTCTCCTGGGGTCTCTGCTTTGTCCCCCTTCACAGCAAAGTGCAGCCACTGGCAAAGGCTTGAAACTTCATTTTCAGAAAATGTGTGAAGCCAGATATTCTCACTGACCTATGAGACTTTAGAGCATTTGGAGAACAGGTTTACCTAGAACAGCAGCAGCCCTCAGGTTCCCATATATTCTTCTTAGTGCTGGGCTGGCACGGGCATCCTGCCTCAATAAGCTGAAATCAGAACAGGAGAACCAGCCTTGATGGCTGAAAATAGTCCTGATCATACCTTCTCCAGCTTCCTGGAGTTTGCATCTAGTTTTGGCAAGACTCCATTAAAATTCCATCAAACAGGACTTAGATTCATCCAATTTACTTGCCTTGGGCAACAGACCTTACCCTACTGAGTTGCAAGTAACTGACACATTTTATTTTCTCATCCAGTTCCTACTGGGAAATGTAAACAATTCCTCTGTCCAGAAAGAAGGAATTTCTTATAATCAGTTCTTTCTTGGCCCTAATGACCACTGTTGCTGGCCAGCCCTCCAACTTGGACAAACTGCTCTGTAGTGTTATGACAACGATACCACACTGCACCACTCAACTGGGAAGCACTCTGAGTTCTTAAGTTCAAACTGAAAAAGTTAACCTGTTGAAATCACAGCAAGAGTTTTGCATTTACATCAATAATACAGTCACTTATATTAATAGAATCATAGAATTTTTTGGTTTGGAAAGAACTTTAAAGATTTTCCAATTCCAAGCCCCCTGCCAAGGGGCAGTATGCCATTCACTAGATCAGGTTGCTCAGAGCTCCATCCAGCCTGGCCTTGAACACTTTCGGGGAAGGGGCATCCACTGATTTTCTAGGCAAAATAAATTCTTATATTATGAACTGTTAATGTAATTTGCTATCTTAAATCAAGGAATGAGATCGCAACCATTTATTAAAAAATAAAATAATAATTTTCCACCTTCCAGGGCAGAAATCCATATTATGTAATAGCAAATTGACAGAGAAGTTACTCTCAATTTGTGATTCATAGCTTTGTATTTGGAGAGCACCCTAGAGACTTGTCATACACACAAAAAAAGAATACAAGCTCTAAAGAAATTACTGACACTACAAGTTTTATTTTGTTGTCTAATTTGTCCATTTTTAGCATGCTTTAAATTTACATGAAAGTTCAGAAACTAAACAGAACCCACAGGCACATGCATATATGATCATCAATCAATCAGCAAATTGCTTTGGGTCTGACTTTGGCAGTTTTACAAATTTTTTATTTCCAGATGGTTGAACTGTTCTTGAACAACTTTTTTATTTTACTGCAGTAGTCATAAGCCCTTTTCTGTCTCATCTACCATCCATGTACTCTGAATACATTTTTTTTTCTAGTATATATATGACTTCCCTAATGCCAAACAGATACACTATTCCTTTTGTATTTTTACAGTATCTAAGAAATGAAAAGGATTTTTTCTGCCTATAATCATGCCATTTCTTTAAGATTACAGAAAGTCTTTCTGTTCAGTGTTCCTGAGACACAGCCTGACAATAACAACTGGTACTTGAGCAAGCTTTCTTTGCACAAGAGATATTTCTCCTGAATCCAGCCAGAGCTCTGCCATGAGTGACTGCAGAGAGTTCACGGCAAAAAAAACACCACTGTGATCTCTGCCTGTACCACAGGTAAATATGACTATTTCTGGAAAGAGTTTTTATCTTCTCTGCTCTGTCTCCTTTTTATTTCATTCTTTGAAGAAAAAGTTATTTAAATTCATATCTGAGGTTTATTTCAGTCTACAGTACCTTAGCATTTTTCTTCAAAATTTACAAGGATCACTTTATCCAGCTTAGAAACTTAAGACTGGGGTCAACTCCTTAACTGTAAGTAACAGTACTAGCAAAAAATATGATGGCATGATGTCTTATCTCTTTGAATCCAAAGGAATTTTAAAAATAAGTACAAAATAAAAGGAAAATATTTGGCATAAACATTACATTTTCAAATGCACTCCTGGAGGAAGGGTCCCCTGCAGGAGGTCTTGCATCTGCAGCTGGCAGGAGCTTGGCAATGGCAAGGCTGAACCAGGTCACTGCATTTCAGACCAGGAGAGATTTGCTGTGCAATTCTCCAGCTTTCCTAAGAAGCCTTCTTAATTAATTTTGAGGAGGTTTGTGTGTGCATGTATGATGAGGAGGGGGCTGTTGGGATTTTGGTTGTTGTTTTTCAAAACTTTTTAATTTTTCAGAAATCCTACTCCATATGGATAGGAAGATGTATCATCATAGATCACAAAAAGGGAAATGGTTTTTAAATGTTTTTTGGCAAACTCACTGGAGATCCATTTAAAAACTGCTGTCTCAGTTCCCCCACCAGTGACTGGGACACACAGACTCCTGTGACCCTAGGACACCCATGTCGCCCTTGACTCACATTGGACAAACAGAATATTTCTTAAAAGACAGAGTAAATGAATTGTTTGACTCACAATAGGCTTGGATGAGGTATGTTACTACCCTGGAGCTTTCCAACCCTGGGCATAAGCTCGTTTAAGATTAAAACAAAAAACTATTTCCTTAAAGCTTTCAAAGCCGTCAGGTTAAATTTTTTATGAAGACAAAGGTAAGGAAGCTGAATCTTTCCTTTCCACAGACTTTCCTGTGTTTCTATTCCATTTTCCATCTTTCTCAACCCTCAGGGTGCAACCCCCACTAAGTACCTGTTTTTGGTGAAGCACTTCGCATTTTCTAATTAACCTAATCATTGAATTCTCCCTCAACATTTGTCACTGAGACTTCTCTTATTTCTTCCCAATGTACTGAACTCTGTGATTACTCTTCCTCTCAAAACAAATCCTGTCTTGTTTCCTCAGAGATGCAAATATTTCCTTTTAAGATAAGGTGTCATTTCACAGGCTTGCCTGGTTTAATGTACACTTCTTTGCCTCAGTCAGGACAACATTTCTTTCATCTCTCCTGCCCTTGGGTGCCTTGTTGCACCTGCTGTCCTCTCCTAAGGTATGAGATGTAATTCATATGCAACCTACCCAAATATGTTAGTCCTTGTAGAGAAAGACTATTACTAAAATGTGAATAGATTAATAACTAATGGCACAGTGACAATTCAAAAGATAAACATGATAATACTTTAAAGATTACCAGCAATCTTTAGAAAATATAGTTTAATTAAAAATTTTAAAAATTCAGCTGTCCATTTTACTTGAATTACAGTACTGTGGTTGCAGACACATACAAACATGTATCTTTAATGAAATGAAACATATATCTTAAAGAAATATGTGCAGTAGTTCATAACAGTATTAACCATTTCTTCCATAGAAGCAGGTACCATGACTGTGATTCCTCTCCACCTACTTTTCTATACACATGGCACACCTCCTCCAGGTCTGCTGACTTCTTCTCTTTGACATCCTCTCTAAATTTCTCTTTATCATGTCTCTAACTCTTTCAGTTCAAGTAGCTTATTATTATTCCATATGAACATGATCTAAATTAATCTGAATTCTAACCTCTCAATTAGATTTTTGCTGAGAAGCTCTTAAAGACTTGCATGACTAAGCCTTTCTCTCCTTAGATGCTGGGGAGCATCTTATATTTAGAAGAACCAGCATCTTATATTTATTTACTGATGCTGGTTTTGTGTAGGGTCATGCTTTTTCAGCACACTTTCAGTATTCCGGGAGAAAATGAAGAATAAAACCCGTTAAATTAATTGTATTGCAACATTTTTCTTCCTTCTCCTTTGAACAACCTTTTACTATGTTTGATTCTGATTAGGCAGATAATTAAACCAACTAGTCTATCTTCTGAATCTTTTGCATGGCCTGCAGTGACACAGGCCTTAGAAAGAGTGCTGCTCTTAGAAATAGTAAATTATCCAGTGTAAGTAAAATCTGTGGCTCACAATTCAATGAAAAACAATATGAAGAGTATCTTATGTAATACATGTAGCTCACATTAACAACTGGGAAAACAACAGGTAAACAGAATATTTTTAAGTCAAGTAAAAGCAGAGGAACCTTAGAAAAGTTGTGTTCACAATTTACTAAAAACCTTATGATCAGAAAATATGGGAAAAGTGTTAGTAAAGAAGAAGAAAAATATTTTCTGAGACAGAAAGATGGGGATAGTTTCTGGAAATAACAAATGGAAATAGAGAAGGAATAAATGAAGCAAGGTATTTCTACTGAAAACAGAGATATTAACGTCTGCTGTAGTCAACCAGGTTCTGTGCACAAACCCATAAGCAGAAAATATTATAAAATGTAAAGATAGTGAGTGTTATTGCTAGCAGTCTGGTTATAAATTCTGAAATAGACTTTACAGAGATGAAGGACAAGATGAAGCATTTCACCAACTCTAGAATAAATAGGTCATTATTCCCATAAAGATATTAATTTTCTTTACTCTGTAACAGAGCAAAGCTTGCAAATGCTACCTTCAAATTATTTATTTCCAGAAGCAACACAAGCCCCAGGAGCATTCCTTCTCTTGCCACACAGATTGCTGCCAGCCACATGTGCACACGTGAACACAGAGGCATGATTGCAGACACACACTGCAATAGATTCCTCAGCTGTTAAACAAACAGTATTTCAACCAAGTGAAGCAGCAAAGTGGTTCCATCTAGAGGAAGAGTGTGTAAAAACTACTCATCCCTGATGACTAGCTGTTTTTAAATAAAGAGGAAGCATAAACCTTTACCACAGCAAACTCAGTATAAAGGCCCTGCTACCATAGCTCCATGATCACTCTGTTTCTTACACAAGTGTGTACTGCACACTTGGTTAACTGGACAGAAATCATAATGTTGTAAGCATCAGAATTATTAACTTCTACAGTCAGGACAATCTGCTTCTATTGATGACAAAACACAGGATTTCTGGCCTGTGAGTGCACATTGCTGGGTTATGTGGAGTTTCTCATCTATAAACACCTTCTCCTCAGGTCTGAGGACCCCAAGTCCTTCTCCTCAGAGCTGTTCTCATTCTACTCAGAATACTCTGTGTCCAGCCTTTACCTGTTCTTGGGATTGCCCTGATCCAGGTGCAGGACCTTGTACTTGGTGTTATTGAAATTCCTGAGGCTGGCACAGACTCACCCCCCAGGTGGAACAAGATGCCTATGGATGTCACCTCTTCCAGCATGTGGAGTGCACCACACAGCTTGTTGATGTCAACTACCTTGCTGAGGGAGATCTTTATCCCATTGTCCATTTTGCTGACAAAGATGTTCAACAGCACCAGCCCCAAAACCATCCCCTTGGGAATTTCACTCGTCACTGGTTTGCACTTGGACATTGACCCACTGACCACAATTCTTTGAGCTCAGCCATCCAGCCAGTTCTGAGTTATCCATTTGTCACATCCATGTCTCCCCAGTTTAGAGCCCAAGATGCTGTTCTGGACAGTCTCAGATGCTTTGGCCAAGTCCAGGTAGATTCTCAGAATATTCTGCATTGCAAGGGACCCACAAGGATCCTTGAGTCCAGCTCTGAGTGAATGGCCTGCATGGGACTGAAGCCACAAGCCTCGTGTTATCAGCACCATGCTCCAACCACCTTGCCTCATCCTCCAATGCTGTAATCAAGTTGCAGAAATACACCAAATCTGTCAGGCAGGATCTATCCTTAGTAAAGCCATGTCAGCTGTCACGAATCATGTCTTTATTTTCCTTCTTCCATGACATACATAGTTTTGTTTTCCCTTTTCCAGTCCATTGGACTGCCATGACTCCTCTCATATGATTGATAGTGGCTTGGCCACTTCACCTGGAAGCTCCCTCAGGATTCACAGACACATTTCCTCAGGTCCCATGGATTGTGCACCTTCAGGTTCCTTAGATGGCCTCAAACCAAATCTGCTACATCAGGCAGTTCTACGTGTTCCCAGTCTCTGCCTTTGCCTTCTGTGACTCAGCTGGTGTGGCTGGAGCATTTTTCAGTGAAGACTGAGGCCAAAAATCCATAGTGTATCTCAGCCTTCATGCCCCAAGTATCCAGGTCTCCTGTTTCTGTCTGGAGAGGTCCCACATTTTCCCTTGTTTTTCTTTTATCATCAGTACACCTATAGAAGTTTTTCTTGTTGTCCTAGACATCTTTAAGCAGATTTAATTCTATCAGAATTCTGTTCTGAAATTTTTTCTGTATTCCTTCATATTCCTGATGGAAGAGGATGTTTAATCACAACAGAACAATTACAAGACTTTTTCCAGGAGTGTTTCTGCTCAGTGAAGCACTCTTGCTATGTTCAGCACTTCATGAATCTATCTTTTCCATTCAAACCTAAAAGTGTTCTTTTATTTCCCTCTCATTTCCCTATTACTAAGTTACTAATTTTGCCACTTTGGTTTAGTATAAAGATAGCAGGAAAGACATTAAGCAGGCATTCTTTCATAGAGAATTCAGCAGACTCAATTAGTATTTTAAGACAGCCAGTTAATTTATCATGACTTCACAGTCTCATAAAATTGTTATGGAATGCCAACTCATCAGAAAATGCATTAAAATTGCCAAGAATACTTAAATTTTTTCACCACCATTGAAGTCAGTAAAGATTGTACTCAAAGACAGGAAGAGCAAAAAGAAAAAGTAACTGCTGAAAGGAAAAAAATATATTCAGGAAAGAACAAAGCAATTAAACCAATAAAACAGAGAAAAATATTTTACCAAGTGAGGATGGCAAAGTTCACTGCGTATGAAGTGGGAGAAAAGGCAAAAGAGAAAAAGCTGAAAAGAAATGAAGTATGAAAATGGGTTACATTTTACTTGTAACAATCTCTCATGCTAGTTTTAAGTGTTTATTTTTAACAAATACTCTTTTTTTCATGTTTCGTAAAAAATATTATACTTGTGCACACATACTTGTGCAGCAGGATTCTCCTCAAGTTTTATGGAAAGGAAATGCCCCAGGCCTCTTTCCATATGATTTGTTCACAGCCACAGGATGAGTCACTGGTGAGTTTGGAGACAGAGGTTACAAATCCCAATTCCCATTTATTAACTCCAATAGATTAATCGTAGACCATCCAGTGATGGAAGTGTACGGCTTGTTGAAAATTTGCAATTTATTTTCAGTAATATATCACAGATTTCAAGCCTTTTTAAGAACGCCTTATCTAAACAGGCTTCAGAAAACTTTAACATTAAAGTATGCATAACATTCAAGTCAAGGATGCTCTGATGGAAGAAGAGGAGTTTACAAGGGAAGCCAGTTGGTTTCACACATCTGAGCTTTTCTTGCCAGAAACAATGCAAATAATGTCACTAATTTGATATATCCAAATTAGCAGAGAATAACAGAATAGTGCTCCATTTAAGCAACAGTGAAATCGTGACAGAATTACCAAAGGAAGTATGAACTCAGCCTTAAAAGATGAGGGTAGTGAAAAATAAGTAAAATGGGGTTCTCTAACTCTTTACTTCAGTATAAAATTAAAATTTTGATACTGCTGCTGCCTTGAAATTTTACATATTTTAAATCTATTACTCAAGCAGTTACATTATACACACTGAAAAAAGAACAACAGCAGGCCCTTATTACACATATTGATATATAATTTTACTTCAGAATTGACATGAGCTGCAAATGTTCCATTTAATTCTCCTAAATGTATGATTCTTTTTCAAAAGAAGCCCCTTTTGACAGTTAATTAAATTCTAAGGTTGTATCTAGGAAATGCAGTAAGAAGAAAGAATTTAAACAAGGGAGACAAGAAAACAGAGGCTTTGTAGTCCAAAATCTATGCTATAAAATCTTTTAAATGGAGCCACAGAGTCCAGAAAAAACTATGGCCACTTAATGATGTTAAAGGAAAAACAATTGGAACAAATGTGTGACGTTTCACTTGAAAGGACTGGAGCTGCAATCAAAACCGTTTAGCATCAATACTACTCCCCAGCATAATGAATACAGGTTATTAGATAGATGTAGCAGAGTAAATGCAGATAAAGAGAACTTATTACTTTTAATTTTGGCAGTGCAAAGTTTGGCAGTCCTGGTTTGGCTGGTATACAATGACTAAGAGAGTCCTGGTTCAAATCACTTTAAATATTGCCACATTGCTTTATTCCACTTTATTCACTGACTGTCTTCTCCCCATACTACCAAAACAAAATTTTAGATAATTAGAGTATAGAAAAAATGCAAAAGGACTTCCTAGAGACAACTTATAGAAAATATTCCCCCAAATCCAGAGATTATGAGTTCCTTCCTAACAGTACTGAGGGCAGTGCAGTCACTTAAGCAAGTTAAAGGACTTTTCCTTTTTCCAGCCAGTTCCTTTAAACTATAAATATAACTTGTTTATGCTAAAAGAATTCCTTTAAATATCTTCATCAGTAAAACACAACTTTTTTATACTTTCTTTCCTCCTCCTCAGCATGTGCTTTTCTGCCAACAATACACAAAGAAGAGAATCATGGATGTAAATTCTGATGACAACAGTTCCTCCACAGCTGCCTTAGCCTGCAACTTCTCCTTGTGTCCTTGTCAACAGCTCAACCTTCCACTAAACTGACAAAAGCAGCAATGAAGAAAAGAGGAGTAGATGCAAGACTAGAGCTGATGGCACAGGTGTATTGGGGGGGTCACAGAAATAGCCCTGGCAGGTGCCATCCTGGGCTGAGACTAATGTCAACAGAAGCAAAGGAAGTTCTCAAATGTGAAGCAAGAATTCTGCAGGTCAAAACAACAAGCATGGTGGAGAACAGTTAAAAAAGTAGCTCTATCTAGAAAAAAAACCCAAGTATAAATCAGCAATGAAGAAGAGAAAGGGAGGTGGCAAAAAAAGGAACAAAGAAAGGGACAGCATCTGCTATGATAAAGAATGATCTGGTGAGAAATATTATTAAGTGATAGATAGAAAAGATTACACTCTCAAAAGGAACAGGAAATAAAAAATCCCTAGCACAAATCTAATGACTCCAAAAAGGGAATGTTCCCTCAGGAGGTCTGAAATATCCTCCAGACACAGGCACAAAAAGCCTGACGTCTGGAGCCCACTCAGTGCTGCAGGCAGAAAGCTCTCCAATTACAGTCCCCACCATTAGAAAAGAAGCATCTTGAAACAAAACCATACCAAGGTCCTTTAATTACATTAAACTAAAATACACAGTACAAGCCATACCATAAATTTCACTACTAACATTCAAATAAAGTTTATATTGTTTTGGAATGCATTTTTAAAGGTTCTCTTTTCTTTTTTATATCAAATTATAATAGTCCTTTGTTAAGATTAGAGCCAGAGTAATGAATATTTGCCTTCCAGACATCATCTCGATGCTTTATCAAATTAGTTATATATCTGAGAAAAATATTTAAAACATCAGCTCAGACTTATTCTGAATAGTCCTTCCACATAAACAAAAATGTAATTCAATAATTCTAAAAAAGAACCAAACAAAAAAAGCCCAGAAAAATTCAGAAAGTCAACCACATGAGTTTTCAAACAAATCAGTATTACATATAATGTTTGGAAACAGTAAAGATTTTAAGCTATTATTTAAAGTACAATGGATTCCAACCCATGGCTTGCCTATCCAGATTATCATGTGTTGGTCTTCCCTGGCCACACTCACCTAGTCCTTGTTTATATAGCTGTAAAAATAGCAATGAACATATACTCTGCAAACACACCTGCATCCTGAGAAGCCAGGAGGCTCTGCAGTACATTAGGATGCTCAAGGGGCTTGAAATTACCTGTCTGTATGCTCCAGCAGATGCCTTCCAGATATGGATTTGGTCCCTTCCACACACACTAACTTGAATGGTGTTTCAAGAAACTATATAGATCCTCCTCCTTGGTCTCACTTGCCATGGATTAAAAAGCTCAGTCAACCCTATTATGTTGCTATAAAACCCATTTTCCAGTTTGGTTGGCAAACTGAACCACAGCAAATGAGACCACTCCCAGCAGTAAGAGAAGGCAGCACACATACAATCAGGCAAAGTGGCTGACAGAACTGCTCTGCTCAGAAACATGCAGGCTCTGGAATTATCTTGGACTCTGTGTTCAAACAGCCTTCACTTCCAGACTCCTCCAGGGAGAGCAGACAGCTGGAGACAGCAAAAGATTTTGCAGTGACTCCCATCAGATTGCAACTTCTCTTGAAGGCTGGACCAACAATTGATAGACTGGACTAAAGTTTAAAAACAATATAAAATTGTTCAGTCCTCAGGCTCCAGTGCTTTTAGATGTTCCATACCATGTAGGCAGTAAGAGTTGTGAAAACATTTCTAGGCAACACATAATTAATATTAATGTTTTAGACTTCACTTCCAGAAAGAGATGAGGTTATTCACTGGAAGGACTACACTCAGCTGCTCCTCCATACTACTCCAAAAAGATCCTGTTTGACAAATGGCATGACCCTATCTCACAGATATGACTGATGAAATAAGGTGAAGATATTACTTGGAGTTATCTCCAGCTTTTGCCCTGAAAATATCCAGTGTAAGGGTCTTTATTTCTGGAATTGAGTACTAGCATGCATCAAAAATGTCCATTTGACACTTCCTACCATTAGAAGCTGCCAATTATTCCACACCATATTAAACAAATTGCATTAAATGACACCTCATGTCCCCATCGCCCAGATTATCCACCAAAAGAAACCACAGAAGAGGGGAAATTTTGTGGATTCAGGCATTATAAGGTGCCACAATGAAGGAAGAGTCAATGCTGATGCAAGCTAAGCAAGAATGCCTGAGCCAGATTTAATCTTGTTAGCATTGTGTGGTCTGCACACCACTTATTAGCTGCAAAACCTGGAGAGAAGGTAAAGATGGATACAACCCATCCAGGCCTTCAGTTTTATCCCAGCACACAGATGCAGGACTAATCTCTGTGCATGACAGTCCAACACACAGGAGATCACAGAAAGGAGCAATACATGAATACAAATATCTTCTCTACCAACAATGCTGCTCCTCCAAAGGAAAAATGGCAGCCTGTGGAATTAAGGGTAGTGAATTATTCTGGATCCAAAACATCATCAAAAGGACTGATGATGCCTAAGATTTACACAAATTTTAGGACCAGATCAGAATGAGCTCTATTGCTGGCACACAACAGTCGGTTATGTTTGGTCACATGTTTCAGTTACATAAAGTACAGTACCTTAAACTCCCCTCAAAAATTAAAAAAAAACCCAACCCCAAACTTCCAAGACAGATAATTTACAACTGCAATTCATAAGCAACTTCAGAACTGTAAACTAATAACCCAGAATAAAAGTCTAATGTTTTTCCCCAGTGAGACAGACGTTAATAAAAAGGGTCATATCTTGGCTCACTTTAATTTCAGTGCTTTCATCCCGAAAGAATCACACAGTGCAACCTCAATTAGACCAATGCCATAGGGAGTGCCAAAAAAATTTAATAAAAACGAGTTTGGATAATCAAGGATTCAAACAACACAGAGAATTTTCATTGTAATTAAGTTATTTAAGAACACGGTCATCTTTCACGTAATATAGCGTTCGGACCAAAAAGATCAAGGGCAAACTTATTTCACTTGTCCTTACTGAGACTGAGCAACCTTTGTAAAGGTTGTAAATCTTTGTTAGCAGTTAGTGAGATGTTCAGAATACCATGAGGGCCATCAGCTTTGCACAACATCCTTCAAACAAAAAAGGTACCAACTTTAGTACTTCATAAAACATTCATTAAGCACCTTTCCCTCTATTACCCACAAACGCCAAGAAATGAAGGATTTCATGGGATCCTGTCCAGATAATGTCATTCACAGTGGCTGGTGCCACTGCTGAGTAACAGTAACAAGGAGAAATGAAAGGCTGGGTGATGCATCTCAAGATGTCACATGCCCTAAACTCCACTGGCATGGGAGAGCTAAACAGAAGTGTTTTCAGTGTATTTGTATTTCAACTTCTGTACAATTGTTCGAACAGTATCAAGTAAATATCTGCTTGAGTGATATCCAAGTTTTAATTCTATACTGAATTGATGGTTTAAAGTAAGTATATATTGGGTTTTGCATAGTTTATACAAAATATAGTACTGTTTAAATTCTTTCCTTTATCTCATTTAATGCTCCATACTTCTGCCTGCTTCTTACAGTATCAACTGTTGCAACAGTGAGAACAAAATACACCCAAAGTCAAATTAGCTTTCTGCAGAACAACTATGGCCACACTCACATTTCCAGTTGTTTACATCTCTGCAATTTGTTCTGAAGGAGAGACTTAGGGTTTTCTAATAATTCAATTCTCTCCATCAATCCCCTTCACAAACTTTGACTTAGATTGCACCTATTATATGACCTTGCTTGCTCTGTGATCAATTTTTAAGCATTTCCAAAAGACCTCTCTGTGAAATAGAAACCCACAGTAATTCTGACAACAGAACTATATCTCCTGATACCTTTGCTCTTTTCTCACAACAAGCTACAAGCTGCTTGTTGCTAATACTCAGCAATTTCAATTTGCAGCTTATCCTAATCATTGCATCCTCCTGTTTCTTATCCTATCTGACAACTGAACAGAAGAGGAATGTTAAAATATAAATTAATTACTTGAGTGTTATCATGTCAGCTGAGTATAACTGAGATATATTTCAGCTAGTATTTGATCTTTTTCTTTAATGACACTTAAACTTTGATGTTGGCCTTCCTTGTGGAATTTATTGGAGACAGCCATTTTGCAAGACAGAGCAGTCATACCATACCTGAGTATTGAAATACCCTATTCTGGAAAGCAAATATATCATGCAAAACATCAGGCTATACTTCTGCCACTGTACTACTCCCCTTTTTCAAAAGAACTACCTCACAAGATTATTTTTATATTTCCTCAGGGTCTTTCCAATAATTATTGTGCCCAGTACCTAACTGCTTATAACTTTATTTGATTTTCAGTTATCATATATGGATAAGTAGAGATGTCCTTTTCTAATGACTCCAATTACACAGAGCTACTAGCAAGAATAAATACACAATTTAAAAAAAGAAGTCAGAATGGTCAGACTTCCAGTCTTTTAATACTACAGGTCATTTAAAAAACAAAACAAAACAAAACAAAACAAAACAAAACAAAACAAAACAAAACAAAACAAAACAAAACAAAACAAAACATCCTTGAGAATATGAACAAGTTACAAGAAAATAGATGGCAAGACTCATACCTGTTAAAAAGATCCTTGTGTCTTAGGGCTGTAAAAACTTACTTCACAGGTACTTAGCGCTCGGGTCAGTCATTCAGCTATGCATTAAAATACCTGCCTCGGTCACACCACACCATCTAACATGTTAGGAGTGGAACACACAAGTCAGCATCACTCTAATACAAATGAGAACTTACATAGGAAACCCGTACTCGCCGTCGGTGCACCAGCCCACAGCACTGCATGAAGAGGACAGCAGGCAACAATCACTGTGTGCTTTCACCGAGCTTCGGTCAGCCCCGTCTCCTCTGAGACACTGTCCATTTCTCGTCCCTTCTCAGTCCCAGGTGCAAGGGAACAGGTAGCAAAACCCTTCAGGTCCGAAACTACCCCTTTAAATTATCGTGGAGACAGATAAAACTTACTTTCTCTGAGTAAATCAATCTCTTCTGTTTCCGATGGTTTAAAAAGAAAGGCAGAAAAAAACTCCGACAACAAAAACCCAGAGGCACGTCTTTATTTCCTCAGCATCCAGTCATTACAAAGCCAATTCCATATTCCTGCACATCCTTTACTACACGTGGCGTAAGGTTTGTATGAACCATTCTGAACTTAGGAGAGACAGAGACGCGACAGGATCTCTACATCCCAGGCTACTGCAAGCCCGGCTTCCTGAAGGTCTCCTGCTGCTGCCGCCGCCGCCGCCGCTGTTGTTATTGCTGCTGCTGCTGCTGCTATTACAGCGTTCCTCCCAAAGCACACACCAGCAACAGCATCCTTGCCTCAGCGTTACCTCTGCTCTGTCTTAGGCACATCTGATTTGCTATTTAACCCTTCCCAACAGCCTGGAAAAATGATGGAGCCTAGACTTCAATTCGCTCTGGATTCACAAGACTACAGAACCACCCTCCAAACAGGCAGATGCTTTGTCTGGCGAGACGTGTTTCACATGAATTGTAGGCAGGACTGCTGAGTGGCCTTGCTACCTGACTTGCATCAGAGGCACAGTCTCCTCTGCTGAGACTGTTTACAAAAAGAACTGGAAAGAACATTAGAACTCCAAATACACACCCAGAGAGCTAATTAAATACTTGGATAATTGAGACTTACAGATAATGATTTTGAAAAGACAAATATAATGAAAAATTATCATCCTTAAGGCAATAAGGGGAAACTTCTGAAATCAGGTCAGATTAAATTAACCTGTTTATGATCACAGTTCATCACTTTTCTTATGGGAGGGACTGAGTATTCCAATACTGAAAAGGCTTAATAGCGACATTATATCTAAAAACTCCATCCTTCACTACTTTATGGCAGTGGTCTCAGAGTCTCCAGTACTGCATATCTGTCAGATGAATATGAGGCACATTTTTTTCCCCACATAGAGGCATACTTAACTGTTTCAGCACTGGCATTTTGCTAAAAAATAGGATAAGCAATGGGATTAAAATAGTTATTAATAAAATAAGAGTTATCATTACTAAAATAATAATAAAATAATACTTGTAATATTAACTACAAGTATTATTATACTATAATAGTATTAAAAATTGCAATGAGAAAATTAGAGATTATACAAGTAGGGTCTGAGATGATGACTAATGAAAGGGTTAAATCGTCCCAAAAAGGTGAAGAAAAGGAGGATGATACACCTCAGAGATTGTTTTGGATTTAAGCTTGGAAGAGGGCACTCCAGAGAAGGAGATTTATCTGTGTGTGGGCAGAATATTCTCAGATATTCAAGCCATCTGAATGGTGAGAGTTTTATTCCAGGGTCAGGTAAGGGGTCTGCCCACTGAAGTAGGAAGCCCTCTGAGTGCGTGGTGAAATCACGTAACAAAGAGTTAACATTTACAAGCCCAAAGTCTGCCAATGAAAATTCACTTCCAGCCAATTTCAAGTATACTCCTTTTTCATGGGCAACATCCCTCTTAAAAAAATAAAAATCAGTGGTGCTAAGCATCTCTGTCTTTGGGGACAAAAATGGCTGTTTAGCCACTCAAATACCACCAGCTTGACTGGTTTGGGTGGGGTTTTTTTGGTAGTCTTTTTCTTCAATCCAACTAATAACCAGCCATTCCTATGGAAACCAGGAGCCAACTGGTCTTTTTAAGACAAATGTACTTTTGGTGTAAAGCCACAATTGTTAGTGAAGATGCATTGCTGATAACTCATCTCAGTTGGACCTGCAGATGCTCTCAGCACCTTAAAAAAATATAATACGACTAATAAAATTAAAAACAGGAAATGGTGGGTGTAAGGACCTAATCTATACACCTAAATCTAAGTTATCTTTATTTTACCTCCTACCACACAGTCTGATATATATTGATTTATCTTTAGCAGAAGAACAGAAGTTGGTACTTCCCAGTGGCACACAAGGAAGTGTCCTTGTAGCAATTTCACAGTTCAAAAGCAGTATACTAGATCAATAATCAATACAGATCATTAATCTCTTCAGATTAGGACTGTTTAGAGTTATTCTAATAAAACCATTAATAATACCAATAATGATAACTAGCAGGAAGAACAAAGCATTTTGAACTAGGATATACTGAACATTACCATAAAAAAGTATCTCTTTTCAAAATTGCTCATGAAATAAAGCTAGACAGAATAATGCAGCAGTTGCTTACATACCTATGTAAAAATCAGTTATCTAAATTCTCTCCTTATAATGACTACTTTTTACTCTTGGGGAAGATCTATACATAAAATAACACAAATATAAAAGTCATCAGCTCTATGTTATACATTCAACTTTTTTAAAGGTTTGCAAAATTTATTTGGCAATTATCAACAATATTGGCTTCACATAAGTGTTTCTTGCACTGGTAAGGAAAAAATATGAAAGGTAGCAATTAATTTTATAAGTTTCAATTGCTTCTGAGGAACACAAATCCATCAATGTTTTTAACTCTTCCTGAAACTCATCAAGAAGATTCCCAGCAACCACGAGCATCTCTTACAAAACCAGTATCAGAACTCTTACTCAAATTAGTCTGCAGCTATTCTCACAGCCAAAGACTTCATAATTTAACCATAAAATCTCTCCTTTCAACACAGGCAGGAAAATTGTTTGGTTGTCTCTCTCCCTTCCTACTCCAAATTACTAAAATACTTTGTCATGATTCTACGTCAAACAACTACCAAAGATAATTTTTAAATGTGAGTCTGTGTTGCTTTTTATGGAAACCTAAGGAAGGGATGATGATATGGGGATAGAAGGGACACAAGTATGTCCAAGTCAAAATCATCTAATTGAAATACAGTAAAATTTTATGTTCAGCAAATATGACTTTGCCACAGTCCCCATAGGACAATGCAGTGAATACAGAATCAGACCACTTACATTTTCTGTTAAGTAAAAAACCCTCCATGTTACCTTAAACTTTAAGTATATCAAGGTATCTAACACAAAAGTAGTTTTAAACCCCTGAAAACCTCACTAAAAGACAGAAAACTACCAAGCTAGTAAAAGGTACTTTTTCCCTGCTCTAACATAGGAAAAAAAAAAGTCTATGAATCTTGTTTTTCTTGTGATGTGTTTTTGAAATGACCTTTTAGTTAGCCAATATCATTAAGACAATACCAAGGTTAATGTACTCAGGGATTGATTTTATTTTTGCATACAGGGCAAAATGATAGCACATTCAAAAAAGGAGCTCATCAGACACCTAGAAAACATTTAAAAGACTGGTACAGGCACTTGGGGAGCAGGAAAAGACAGTGAACTATATACCAACAGGTACAATAAATAAAGGAAAATTTAGAAGTGTTCTGAAGCAATCAATGAGGCTAATTTTTCAATTTTTAGATGCAGCTTCTCCAATGCCAAAGGAGCATGGAAGAAAGGACAAAAGTCCTTATCTGAAATTAAATGAACAGGCTGGCATGAAAAGTGAAATAGGAATGAACCTTTAGAAGGTAAATGAGTGACACAGCTATTTGTATTCTCCTCAAGTGCTTCATTTCACAGGTTATATAAACTGAAGGGTGAAGAAAGAAAAAGAGGCTGTCACAGAAGTGTTATCATTTACTTTGATTGGTTTCTTCAGCTAACCAGCACTGTCTGGGTGAAGCCTCTGCCAGCTCACAGTCAACTGAAGTTCATGGCCAGATCTTCCATAATGTGATCAAGTCCAGAGATAATGAGATGGATCTGCAGTGTTCAGTGCCAGCATGCTCAAGGCACTGCTTCCCTAGCTACCTCAAATGGCATTGCATCCATTCCAAAAGAGAGCAATGATAGAATAAAACCATGCTAAATCCTTTTTCTGGATGAAAAAAAAAAAACCAACAAAACACAAGACACAAACTCCCCCTCCAGACCCTCTATAAAAAGTCACAGAAAAAAATGATTGTCCATCCTCTTCTGGATCCTTCAGGATCCTTTATAGGTAAGTTCCATTACATTATTATTTTAATTTATTCATTAAAGGGTTGAGGTCGGAAGGCACAGCTGGAGATCATTGAGTCCAACCCCCTGGTCAGAGCAGACTCCGCTGGGAGAGGTTTCTCAAGGCCATATCCAAGTTTCAAGTTACCTCCAAGGATGAAGGCTCCATAAGTTCTCAGGGCAATCTGTTGACCATTCCCACAGGAAAAAAAAAAAAAAAAAGCTTTATCCTATGTTTAACTTCAAGTGCCTGTATTTTCTGGCTCTTGGATTGACTCAATCTAGAACATCCATGTCCCTCTTGTCCTGGGGAGCCCAAAACTGGATGAAGCACTCCAGATGTGTCTCACCAGTGCTGAGCAGACAGAGATCACCTCCTACCTGCTGGCAGCACTTTTCCTAACACAGCCTAGAAGGCTGGTGACCTTTGCTGCAAGGACACATTGCTGGCTCAAGCTGCCTTGGATTCCACCAGGGCCTTTCCTACAAAGCTGCTTCGTAGATGATAAGCCCCAGTCTACACCAGTGCATGGGGCTATTTTCTTCTGAGTGGACAACATTGCCTTTCCCTTTGTTGAGGCTCCTGTCAGACCATTTCTGCAGCCTGTAAAGGTCCCTGTGGATGGCAGCACAACCCTTTGATGTATCACCCACTCCTAGTTTTGTAATCAGCAAACTTGCTGAGGGTTGGCTCTGCATAAATCACCCAGACTATTAACTGAAGAGTTTAAACGGTAGTGGGACCACCCCAGGGGCACAAAACTAGTGACTGCACTCCAGTCTGGGCTGGACTTCATGCTGCTAAACACAGTTCAGTCTGGCAGATCTAGCAAGTTTCAGTCTACTTCACCATCCACTTACTCATTCCATCATTTTGTCTTCGAGGACGTGCTGGGGAGCAGCTTGTAAAACCTCACCAGAGGCAGGATAACCAGCACCCACACTTCTACCCTTGCCCTCTAAGCCAGTCATCTCATCATAAAAGGCTGTCAGGGTGGTTAAGCCTGAATTGCCCTGTGTAAATGTACACTGACTACTCCCAGCCACCTACTTATCCTTCATATGTTTAATTGTGGTTTCCAAGAGGACTTGCTCCAGCACTTTCACAGGGACCAAAGTACTGTAGCTTCCCAGATTCTTCTTCTTCTTCTTCTCACCCTTTATGAAGGCTGTCGTTATATCTGCTTTCTTCCAGTCCCTACAATCCTTCCCTAATCAGCATGACTCTTAAAAGATTATTGAGATCCAATTTTCTGGGATGTCAGCTTTGTGGTATGGATACTCAGTGTAAATCACTGTCCCTCAGAAAGGCCTCTCCCCCTAAAAATTTACACACACATTTAGGTCTCATTTTACCACTTGCATCATAACAACTTCATTCTAAGTATGTGAATAGATCCCTAAATTTACATAAAAATATTTAATTTTCTTCTAATTGTAATCCTTTTAAAGCTTTTCAGGCTCACTTCTTATCCGTTTAACTGAGTTAGTGTTTGTGAAATAATGTATTATTTTTAGCTAAGTATTTTTGGATATTGGTCAGTCTTTAAATAGATTAATTTCCTTATTTCCATTTAACATGAAGCCCTTCAGAGAAACTGATTTGATATTTTAAGCCACTCGGTTACCTACAAATAAAACATTTTAAGTATTTAAGCATCTGCGCTAAACTGGAAGGATCTATGGTGACAGAGAAATTATATCTCAGACATTTTGGCAGAATAAGCTGTTTCCAAATCCCTCAGTTTTCTGAACTTTAGAAAAAGTAATGCAGTTCTTCCTGTTTAAAAATCAAAACCAAATCAAAAACCTTACTTTGCCTACAAAGTTACAGGTAAAAACCTGTATGAGATTCTCAAAAACAGTCCAACTTTTACAAAGCATTTCCTATGTATTATGGAAAAAAATACACACAGGAAGAAGAAGAAAAGAAATTCTAGCTCTCAGAAACTGATGGAAATAACTTAAGAATATGATTACTCTCAAGTGGTATCATCTTCCTCCACATGACATTTTACTAATCATGTGCTATACCCAATTCCTTCCAAGGCTTTTCAAGATGTCTCAAAAAAGATGTCTGCTTTTGTTGATGTCTAACTCTTCCACTCTTTGAAAGACCACAACAGTGTTCTTCAGTCAGCTGCTTTTTTAATGGTATTCCAAACTGATAACTCTACTGTATATCCCATAAATGATCTCTATTGTCGAGGAAAAAACTAAGTAAACAAATTTAATATAAAAAAGTACCCAATACTAGCTCAAGAATTCTGCATTCAGATAACATTTTTAAATAAGTTTGCTGATTTAATCACTGACAATGAGCTTTTGCAAAGTATGGCTCCCACCTTCCTGTCTTCCATCAGAAAAGAATGTTGTTGACTTTCTATTAATGTTACAAATGTCTTCTTCTCTTCCGGCTTTTCTCTGGAAAAGAATATCAGTGCTAAGGAGTCTTCATGCTCATTAAGAGAGCTTCATGCTGGCTGCCTCTACCTCAGAGCTGTATTGCTCAATTTTTTATTTTATTTTCTTATAAAGCTGCTGAACTTGCACGCAACTATTTCTAAACAGACTGGAGAAGAGCAAAACCCTTTTAATCTGAAATATTTTGATTTAGTTATCTATCACTATGCTATTTTTGCTGGTTTACATGTATTAGTTGACAGTATTTAGATCTTGCTGACAACATCTATGCATACGTAATTACTGAGCAAAAATAACTTAAATAATTTTTAAAATATCCTTTAAGAAATCCCTCATTGTTATCATAGTTGATCCTGAAAAGAAGCAATGTATGCAAACTACTGTGCCTGTTAATCTAGAGAGGTAACGCAAACTGCAATGTTTTCAAGCTCATTTTTCAGTGTTAAAGGCTCTCTGAAGACAGAAAATAAACAATTTCCTTCAGATGATCACTAACTTAGGTTTATATGAATCTGTCAAGCTATCATCCAAGCTGTAGCTGTTCTCATACAGATTTATGTCAGAGAATTGTATCCAGCAAGTCCCAGTTTAAACTTTATTTCACTTGTTTGAAACTGATTTCCTAGAAAGTCAAACAAATAAAATACTTCTGACAATATCAGGCATAAAATTCTGGAATTTGCTGCCACTGGCAGTACCACAGACACTACTGGAGAAGAGGGGACAAGTTCAAGGACAGCAGTCACATTAACTGACACAAATGCAAGTAGTCAAAGATATAGCCTCCAGAAAACAAGGAAAACAAGGGCCCTGAAAAATCCAACAGACACTCTCTAACTAGCATAAATTTAGCACAGTCAGGGATAGATTACTGTGCTAGAAGGACCATCACCCTGATGCAGAAGATTTTGTGATCTGGTATCCACGCTATCTAGTCTTCTTTAAAGGGATTTCTGCTTACAGAGACATGTTGTCTGCATGTTAGCTTAGGTTCTCTATGCCTCATTGTTCCCTTTGCCTGCAGTTCATTCTGTCTCTTTTTATCCAGAAACATCAACTGTATTTGAACTTCTTTTCTTGTGATTCAGTGCTTGGATCCATCACCCTCTGTAGTGGCAGCCTGCTTTTCAGGTTTTCCTGCCAGACAGGGGTTTGAACACACCACGTTTCTGTCTGGTATCCTCTCTTCTTTGCTCCAGTTTGTCTCCAATCCCACTGTTTCCACGTGAGAACTCGAATGCTCAGATGTGTTTTGCCTCCAGTTCAGGTCATATAATGCATATACAGATGTTATCAGAAATCTCATTAGCAATGCACATTTGGCAGCTTCTACACCCTCATCTCTGTTTTCTCCTTCACATGAAGGTCATCTCTCAGGCCATCTCAGACACTATCAGCACCTCTCCCTTGTCCCCAGCTCAAAAGTCAAGGATTTGTTTCTTTCTCATTAAAGACAATCTGCACCACCCCCTCCCTTTTTTTTTTCTGGTCCTGTGTCTACTCATTCCGTTACTTTAGGTTTTATTGAACAAGTTCCAGAAGTTAAATAATGTGCTGCACTGAGTCTGATAATGTGAATGCTATGAAACATTAAGAAGATGTCCATGCTATGCCTTATTAGTTTCAGTTCCTTATTGTGGTTTCTTATGGTATGCAGAATGCTCTCTTGGCTGTATTTTGATCAAGATGCATGCTAGCCTTTCCCATTGCTTCTTAGATAAGGTTTCCTGGGGAACAAAGCTTTATGTAATTCTGTGATTCTTCCTCCTCCCTTCACCACCTCATCAGATTCTCCACCTGTCACCCTATATAATTCAAATACTGGAAATTTCAAGGATATTTTGTTTCTACAGGCTTGGCAACTACTAGAAGATGGATAAAGTAAGATACACACAAACCCCTGATAATTACAAAATCACATTAAATTATAAACAAACACCTCATGCTCTGCCACAATACTATATCATGTTTACATGTGTGGGAAGTCACCACACATATAACTTGGAAACACTCACAGCACAAACTGTCACTTGCCTAGAAAGAATTATTGCGATATATGACATAAAAGGGACATAGAGCAAAAGGAAATCATGATTCTGTAGCTCTGCTCTTCAGAGAAGGGCAACTTTTTTCCTTTGGACCTTTCAAGAGAGATGAAAGACAATATTTCATGTCTAAAAAACTATTTGCTGCCATCATATTTTCCAAAATTAAACATCATTGCTAATTTCAAATGTCTATGTTAAGGATAAAGATGGGGTTTTTTTTCTGTTGGAAGAAGTAATTTTCCCTCAACAGCTCTCTTTAAGCCAATTTCTACTAAGTGTAAACAAGGTCAAAGTGTACAAGGAAGAAGAAATCAAAAGGTAACATTTCTGGTTTAAAACAAACAAAAAAGGCAGAGGAGTGGAGGAAGATAACACACAAATTAGGGAACTGCCTTTCCTGTGGCTTTGTGTAGCCCAGAGAGAAGATGGCAGGTGGGCCACTGTGCAGAGGTTTTAGGGTTCATTACTGCCCCCAGCACACATTTCTTGTCTGATGCAGCTGCTCACAGCACGAGTGCCACCGCAGGGTAGGGAGGAAACAGCTGTTACAGAGCTTCTGTTTTAACTGAATTTCACAGAAATAGAGGCACTACAACATATAAAATTACAATTCACAGTCAGATCAATTTCTATTTCTTTTGGACCTGGTTTTGTATCAGAACTAGGAGCAAGTGGAAGAGGAGAAAACAAAACAATACTTACACACTCTTTATTACTCCTACTGTGGACTCAGCCTGCCTATAAAGCATAACAGAAGCACAAGCACTGCAGGTGCAGGTTTCTCCTCTCTATATTGCAGGGATGATATGTAACGAAGGATAATTTATTTTATATATGCCATGGGGATATTAAAGGAAAAACAATCCACAATAGATACAAATAGAGACCTAAAATTTATTATTTTCATAAGAGATTATAACAGGGATGATGTTTTTTCTTTTGTTTCTATTACGAGCAGACTACTTTTAAAAAAATAAAAAGGAAAAAGAAAGTATAGAACTCTCCTGCTCTTGCATACTAAGCTTTTAAACATTAGAAGATAAAATGTTTTTTTTCATAACACATTATGAATGGCTTCACTTGCATTTGAATATTATGTTAATTCAAAAATCCTCGAATAATTCATTGCAGAGAGAAAAAAAAGACAGCAGTACATTGCTACATTACCCTTTTTGAAAATACAGGAAACGTGCGGTTCTATTTAATTACAGCCGCTAGGTGGCAAAGTTGGCCAAAGAACCAAATGTTTGAAACTTGACTGTATCTTTCTATTTGAATACAAAAGGCTTATTCTAAAAAATGCCACAGAAAATTAAAAAAAAAAAGTGTAAAGGAAAAATTAAATTCAGTAATTATAAGCCTATTTTATGACATTATCTGTAACCGATTTAAACTGCTTCATCCATCTATTAAAATCCTTAAAAGATGATAAAATAATTTTAGCGAATGTTCTTGAAATCACATGAAGTAATTACTGCACTGGGCAACAATAAAAATACTGAATACAGATTTTAAGTTTAGAAGAGAATATCTACTAACACATGAGATATCTTCTGACTTGACAGCAGGCACAGTAATGCTATCTTTTGACTACAGAAGTAGTCCTTATGTTTCTTGATTTAAAGCTGCTTTTCTTCCTTTCAAACCAGCACAGTCACTCTCCATCTGGTTAAATTTCAGCAAATTCTTTACAAAGAGAGACAGTTTTTTTAACCTTTTCTTTTAGTACTTTGTTCTCCTTAACGTTTTCTGGCTAGTTCTTGCTTTTTCTCTTTATTTTGGCACATCTGCTTGTTGATTCATGCTTTAAGTTAAATTCCATGCAGCCTACATTTACACATCCCACTGTACTGGATTCAATAGTACCTCCAATCCAGCTAGAAGTGACATGAAATGAACATTTTAGCAAATAAAAGCAAACCCCACGTGACTCATCTGGAACTCACATGGAAGAAAAGAGTTTGGAGGACGAGCTCTCCTGTCCCACAGTTCCCAAAGAACTACAGAGCCATCAATTAGTGAAAATCTACTCACAGTTTTAGCATCTCCCCCTAATAACAACAAAAAAATCATGAACAGGGAGCACGAAGTGTCCAAAGAGTGAAGAAAGGCAGAATGACCCCAGCTTGTTTTTCCTGTTCCATGGGACAAATCTGCTTAGCTCCAAGGCAGAAGTATAGTGAGCTCCACACACAGTTACAGATTTTTGACTAAGCTAAACTACTTAACCAGTCAGAAAATGATTAACTTACTGTATTAAGTGTGTGTTCTAGTGGTAAGCTCTTGTCATATCAAGCTCTTTACAAGCCACTGGGGCTCCAGCATTGCAAGGGAGGGAGACTGGAGAGAAGAAGGAATGTGAGACAACCACTGCAGATAGTAAATTCTCAACAGTTTTGAACACATTCTTTACAGTAAAGGGGGAAGATCTAATGCTGAGTATCATCCCTATTTAGTTTGCATTTTCTTTTGAGTGGCAGTCATTAAGAAATCCCCCTCTCAGAATAAGGAGGAAAGAAAACAGAGTAAACCAGACTGAGGACAAGTCATTCCACAGGAGCGAGCACTGCCCCCTTGGAACGCTACCAGCTACACGCAGGAGATGTGGAATGCATTTCTGCTCAGTAGCTCCCACTCCCATTCCTAGATGTGTGTCATCTCACATGTCAGTAAACCACTGATCACAGTGACGCAGCTGTAAAATCTGCGAGCTCCTGTGCCACGGGAGAGGCTGAAAGAGGCAGCCAGAAGTGCACTGAGATTTAACCTGAACTGCTGCATGTCTCTTATCCAAAGTACAAGGTGAGGAAGGGATGATGAAGGAGGAGCAAACGAACTGGGCACCTGCTAAGAACATTTGAGCAGTCCAGTTTCTGGTGCACAAGAGACAGAGCAAGGTACTCTCACTGCTGGCCACCCTTGTTTTTCAGCCCCCAAAAAGCAGGATCCTGCTGACAGGCCACTTGGAAGCAGCTTACAATAATGTCCACAGTGAGGGCACACAGTGAGTCCCTGTATCTCAGGAAGGCTCCAAACCACTCACTCACAGCACCTTTGTGAGGTGGAGAGTTCATCACACACTTTAAACAGGGCATAATCTTGCAAATCTTATTCTCTTTAGAAAATTCTCTTGTCCAGAGAAACACAGCATCATGAAGACATAAAGGGACAGACTAGAGTGAGTCCAGCCAAGGGCCATGAGGATGATGAAAGGCTCAGAGGACCATACATGAAAGAGACAGAAAGTTGGTAATTTCAGCCTGGAGAAGAGATTTTATCCATATGTTTACATACCCAAAGGGACATTGTAAAGAGCACCAGCAACTCAGTGATGCCCCATGACAGGACAGAGGCAAAGGGCACAAACTGAAATACAGACAATTCCAATTGACTATTAGAAAGCTATTTTACAGTCAGGGTGGCCAAGCACTTTTTAAGGTTGCCCAGGGAGACTCTGCAGTCTTCATTCTTGGATATACTCAAAACCCTCCTGGACATGGCCCTAAACAAACAGCTCTAGCTGAGTCTGATCTGAGCAAGGGTTGGACTCAGCAATCTCCAGTTATGCCTTCCTACTTCAATCATTCTCTGATTCTACAAACATTAAATACACAAAACACCACAGAATTTTGCCTACACTTAACTTGCAGCAGTCTTTTTGCTTGAAGAAAGAACTTACACTCTCTATTTCTTATATAATTTAATGTTCAGCTTCTAGAAAACAATAGGAAAGTAATGCTTTGCTACTTCTGTATTGTGAGCAAGGGCATAACCAGTGTAATTTTTATTGAAAAGAAGTCTGTTTTTCTAAATCTGTCCTTATTACTAACCAAAGAATAAATGTATTCAAAAGACAATAACATGATGCTTTACAATTGTTTCATGAAGCTTTTATAGATATGCTGGAAAGTTTTAAGAATGTGCTCCTATGAAAAAGTAAGCATAAACTACAACATTTCAAATAAAAAAGGCATAACAAAACTTTCATCTTATGATAGTCTCACTAACTCCCAAAGCCTTCTTCAAATATTCCCTTCATAATTACAAAACTTGTTGGACTCTTGGAAAACAGCTGTGTAATATATTTCTACTGAATTGTGTTGTTACTGATTGGCAAACCATAAAATAAGAAATGGAGATGTTCAAATACAACACAAATCACATTTTTAAAGAAGTTCAGAGCACCTAGTGATAATTCTTTCTCACACAACAAAGCAAAGACATCAACTTCTTTTTTTAAATATATATCACAGCTTATTTAAAACAAATTTTTTCCAGGAAAATAAATCTAGTACAATAAAAGAAGCTAGTGCAATATGAGTGGATTTTCTGCAAATTATGGGCAATATTTCACTATTTCCAACCAAACAGAATAAACAAACAATCACCTTTCATACTGGTTTCCTAATAAAATAAAACTTATGTCTCCCTCTTTGTACAGGGCTCATGTGCCAGTTTTCATAGTATTTGACCTCATTAAGCATTAATTTCCTACAGATTTGCTTAAATGAGTAGCCAAGTAAAAAGAAATCCTATAGGAAACACTGAGGGATAAACATGGCAACCATTACACAAAGGGCCTCAATTTTGGACAAAATGCCTTAGAAACTAAGGCTAAATATCTTTGAATAGATTTTGAAACGGCGAAATAAATCCTACTTTATTATTAAAATTTCAGCACACTTCATTAAAGTAACTCAAAACGTTCTTTCTTCTCCAAACTGACCCGAGACCCAAAAAGAATGTCTGCATTACGCAATGGCAAGTGAAAAAAACCACACATTACTACCAGTTTTGTGGCACCCTCTGAGCTTTGCCAGCCTCTGTGGGGATGTGAGTTCCCCAACCCCTGGCTCCTTGGGCAGCTACCATACCCCAGACCATGAAAGCCCAGAAGCCCTTGAGCTCCAAGGCTGGGAGGAGCAGAGGGGAAGGAGGCAGAGAGAGACAGCAAAGCACAAGGTCCACCTCTGCCACCCTTCAGGCCCTGCCAAATCACAGACCTTTCCCAAATTAGTATTTTGCAAGCAAGACACAACCAAACCAGGAGACCTCAAGTTTCATCCTAGCAAACATATCCCATGACAAACAAGACAGCAACAAGAATGAAAACATCACAGTGGTTGTGCTAAGTGTTCCTGTCTGGAGTTGGCTATGTTCCCACAGTTCCCATGGACCACTCTGAAGACTCTGGTGGGTAAAGGTTGGGGGGCAGAAAAAAAGAGAGGGAGAGAGAAGAGTGTGCTTCTGAAGATGACTTCTTGGGAATTTTAAAGGATAAGTAGATGAAAAGTAGAAGAAAAAGAGGCAGTGCTTAGAGCATAGCAGTAAACAGCAGCAAAGCTTGGACTTGTTTCATAGCAAAGAAGGGTAACCTGGGTAACTCAGATGGAAACAGATTTTTTTAATTATTTATTTATTTTTAATAGAGACTTTCAAATACTTCTCCCCATTTTATTTTAGGCACTTCCAAAGCAACTCAAATAAAGCACCTTGGAACTCTTCAGTGTCCAAAAAAGGATGCAACATGTGAATGAACAAGAATTTCCAGATGGCACATCTCATGAACTCAAATAAGACATCCCTGGGGTATCAACTAATGAAATCTCTACTTCCTCCAGCTACTTGTTGCTTGGAAGAACTCAGATGGCACCAAAGCATTTCTCTGGAAATTAAAACACTTTAAACCTCACAGTCCTCCTTTGCTTGAAACCTGATGCGGTGTCAGGAAGCCCCTGTCTCCTGAGACAGACTCCATACATGATAATTTAAGCCTGACTAATCTTGGCTTCTCTGCTTGGATGGCATATTGTTTTGATAACAGAGTGATCAAAAGTTCAAACAGACTGGAATGAGGAAAGAGTAGCAGAAGAGGGAGTGCAGGCTTTATAGGCACACAGCGCATAAATCATAAAGAATACAGCCCAGCATTGTGAAATGCAGCACGTCACTGTAACTTTCATTTTCTTCCAGAGGCATACTCAAGTCAAAAACTCTTACCAGTTGCAACAGAAGTATGATATAGAAAACGAGCTGTAGTGCTCTGTGCTGCTAATACCTTTACATTTCCTTGTAGATGCCACTTTGAATCCTGAAATGAGTGTAACAATTGACATGAAATGGTGACTAAAATAACAAAAAAATAAAAGCTCCATTCTGAAAAGCAATGCAAGTAATTAACTAAAAAGGTTATGGATTCAAACCGTGACCTTTATAAAATAATTTTTGAACTGTTACAGATGAAGAAAGTAAACTGGGTTCCAATAAAAGGAAAAATAATACTTTTTATACAGACATAAGCAGTTCATGAAATAATGTATTAAGAGCCCCAAACCTTTTGTTTGAGCTATAATGAAATGTTTCATTTCTGTATTCTTAAACTACTTAATTAAAATAAAATAAAATAAAATAAAATAAAATAAAATAAAATAAAATAAAATAAAATAAAATAAAATAATGGCGTGCCTTGAAAGGAAAAACTTTGTTTCAAAGCCAGAACTTAAACTTCCTTATATGAAATTTACTAATTTACAATGTAGCTTAATATCCTGTCGGGCCCTGCTGTCAGCCAGCCAAATGCTCTCCAGCTGCCCACCAGCCCCTCCCCAGAGAAAGACTGGGAATTGGCATTGGTAACCTTCCCAGATGGACAAACACAGGCCCCTTCCCACACCCACCAGCAGTCCAGCCTGGAAGGAAAGGGACTGACTGCAGGAGTGACAGGAGCTGGGGACAGGACACGTCTCCCTCTGGCCACACACTGCCCAGCACAGTCCCTGGCATTGCTGCACCCCTGCTAAAATCCACAGGAGATCCAGAACTGGGACCTGCTTCTGGAGCCGTTTACCCCACTTTAAACTATCCCTGGAAGAGGGCTCAGAGTGGCCCAAGAATATCTAATTTCAATCTATTCAACACCAGCACTGAGGCTGGTCATGAATGGTTAAAAATGGCAAAGAGAGGCCAGCACACCCTTTCACACTTCTGTGCTATACATCAGTGCCAGTACTTCAATCTCTGCTTCATGAAAGTCAAAACAGAACAAATCTTTATGCAAAAAGATGTTCCGCTATCCCCTCCAGTCTCTCACCTACTCTTCGCAGTGCATAAAAATCTTAACTTCTGCTAATTCAGGAGTGTCTCTCCTTACTTGAGGACAATCTCTTCCATAAACGTATGCTACAGCTCTTCTAAAAAGCAATACAGTACTTCTGCTCTTCTCATCACAGTCTTACCAGGTCACTACAAGCAGTTACATAAAGCCTGCTTTCTGTCATCGCTTGACATCATTCACTCTTTTTAGAACTTTTCCTCTTACAAAAAAAGGTGATTGTCACAGGTTTGACAGAATTTCCTTCACATATTGCAGAGGGCAGAAGTTAAGTGTCACCTAACTGCATGCAATAATTAATACGTTTTGGAAACACAACCGAAGGACAAAAATAACCTTCCACGACCAATCGTACATGCTCGCTGTTTTTCCACGGAGGAGTCACAGTGCACTCACTTCACTTACAAAATCCCTGATTTAGACTATGACTGCATATTGCTTTGGTTACAATAAAGCACATAAATTATATTAGCAAAGAGTACAGCTGGACTCAGATCAACTGTAGATGTGCTCCTGCGTAGGATCAGGTAAGTTGTGACACTTGGGAAACAGGCTGAACACCACTCTCATGTGGCACACACCAAATGCCTGCTCCTGGACAATTACCAGCTTGGTTTCATTCACAGACAAAATGAGTCAGAAAGATGTGTCCCAAATTCTATTTGTCCAGGATCACAGACACAGGAAAGTTTGTACATCCTATGCTTAGCCATGCTCTAGAGCTTGTCTGTGATGTGACACCCATAAACCACACAGTAAGTTTGCAAGCTGATTTTTGAAAAAAACCCAGACATTAACAAATACACAGTATTCAGAAGAGGAATTAAAATATTTTAGGGCTTTACTTTTTTATACCAGGGATTGAAACTAATTCTGAATTTACAGCCCTTTCTCCTTTGAAACATAACTCAACTGTGGTTCCTAAAGGGAGCACTAATAATCAATTCAAAAAGTGTTGTTATAATTCTTATAATTATTTTATAGCTAGAAAATGCTAAAAAGATTAAAGAAAAATGAAGACAGATAGTAAAATCTCTAAATTAGTCTATTCCCTGATTTTCACCTTCAGGGAGGTAAGGAGGGTAAACAGGAGCTAGGAAGAAAGAGTCCAACACACCTTTCACATTTTGAGCAGCTTGAGACTTTTGCAGGGCAGGTGAAAGAGGATGTGCCTCGTACACACTAAGCTGTCACTTCCTTCAGTGAATTAAATACAGGAGTGACAGTGCTAATGAAGTGGCAAACAGGTCCACGCCGTGGAGAAAGATGCATCTCATGAAAAACATTTCTCAACAAAGCCCTAAGTCTTAGAATAACCAAGAGCATTACTCCCATCAGTGACTCATGGGGATGAGTATCTGTTCACAGATGTCACACTGCTGGCATTGCATTCATCACAAGGACAGCAACCTTCAACTCACGGCAGGCTTATGTTCTCAGAGCCAAACTACCTTGACAAAGACGGGAGAAACAAACCCACAATTACAATTCCAATCCTGAAGGACTTTTTTTTCCCCTTTCTCCTTTTCCCTTCAGATGGCATGGGGCTTTTCTTCCACCAAAGGAAATGATAGCTGTAGCAATTAACTGTATTCACAGTATAGGAAATCATTTTATACAGCTGCTGCCACACACACAATAGGCACAGAATGGTTTTGGCATCAAACAAAGGAGGAGGCAGTTTTCTCTTGAATGAAGTAATTAGTTGTCAAGCACGTTTATGGACTTGCTGTTTTAATTTATATTATGCTCCAGCAAATTGTGTAGATTTAATTGCCACTATGAATCTCTACAGTATACTCACCGTTTTTGTTAAAATGTAGCAAAGCAAGTTTTGTTTCCTGCAAGTTTGATTTGGAATTTAGTTCTGTTTGCTGTGTCTTACACAAAAATTGTAACAGCTGAGCAATGGTGGGAATGCTAAAATTAACTCAAAACCGCTCCAGAATTCTGGAAGAAAAAAAGTAAGGATATTTTTCCTATCCCTTTTTTTAAGTTATAAATACATTTTCCATTTCTTTTCCTTAAACAAACAAAAAACCCCTCAAATAACCAAAGCAAACAAAAAACCCCAACACACCACCTTAGTTTAATCTTGCCTACTTTTCACCATCTAGAATACTACTTGAGATATTATTTGTAATACTTGATAATTTTCATTGCTCCCAACTGTGCACAGTACTTCAAGGTACTCGAACAGAGCAAAGCACGCGTTCCAAACAGATTGCAAAGTAATTTTTAGAAGTAGTACAAAGGGGCAAAAAAAGCACAAGGACAGAAGAAAGCCATTAGTAAAACCAACCACAACTCTATTACTAATAATAAATAAACCATATTAATCAACAAACTGATAAAAAGGCTGTTTAGTTAATATTCACAGCATGCTGAGCCACTTGTCAATTCCACACTCAGAAGCAAATGATTTAGACCTAAAACCACTTTCAGCAAAGATACAATAAACATGTCATGAGCAGCTTCATTCCACTTTGACTCCACTCTTCAACAGAGAAACTTTCACTTCTAGAAATACATATATACCCAACACCACACAATTCTACTGAGACAAATGTAAAAGAAACCTACCTTCACAGTTAATTATAAAGCACCACTACATCAAGCATCTCTTAAAAGTAAAAATAAAATCCCTGCATTACTGGTAATACTTTGCCCACAGTAAACACTGAGCTAAACCCCACAAATCACATGGGCATGTTTTTGTGATTTTGCTCTTAAGGTGCTATTTTGAGTCTAACCTTTCTTTAAGAGAAAAAAAAATATAGAGGCTATTTCCATGCTAATTTATAACCAGACACTAGATGTCTCTCCCTGAAGTGGCACCAATAAGCTCTTGCTGCTCTTCTGACCCTATAAAGACATCCTGAAGTCCTACTCCAACTTCACTGCAATATTCTCTGGGTTTTTAAAAGCCAGTATTGCTCATCACAACCAAAGGAGAAAGAGATGTCTCACTTTTGCTGAAGAAGAATAAAGGCAACCAGAAGACAGAAATACAACAACCTTCCTTGAGGTGTAAAGGAAATCTCTGCAGGAAGCAGTCTTGTACATAAACTATAATGACTTTTAAAAGGCTCTTGGATTCTTTTAAGGGTCTTTAAATAAAAAAAACCCTTTTTGTTTTGTTGGCTTTCAGGTGTTTTAACAAGTCACTTAAGAACTAAAATAGTACAAACAGGCTCAACTTATATGAAATAAATGAAAAATACTTCATGTGTAAAGACTACATTAATTGCCACATTAGTTGCTACATGGCTACAAAAAGTAAAACTATACTCAAAATTATCAGGACATGCCTGAAATAATACAGTTAAATGCAGTCCAGTCAATAACTGAAAATTATTTCTCCCAGCATGGTGCAAGTAACATTTCCTGCTCAAGAACACATTATGTGTGACTCAGTAATGAACTGTGACTTCTATGGTTGCTATGACTTTTCTGTTTTCCCTAGATAAAAGTGTTACAAAGAAGCAACTCAATTGTGACTTATAAAATTTAAAAAAACCCAACCTTAATTTTTTAAGAACAATCTCTGGATTACATGTTACATGATACCAAATGAGCATCCATCTGCATACCTACATTCCATACTATCCACATACATTTTAAGACAAAGATTGATTTTGAAAACAGTCCAAACCATAAACACAGCAGCCTTAGTAGTGTTCTTTAAACCATAACCGCTTAAAATGACAAAATTAATATGCCCTGATGTTTCCAGATGTCAGATTCTCAATACATCTTGGATGACTAGGCTCAATTATCTAGATTAGAGGTCTTTAATTTTCATTGGCTCACACACAACAATAACAGAAAAACAATGAATGAGGTAGAACAAAAACATATGTTGCCCTCCCTTTCAATTTTGACTCTTACAGAAACAGTTTCAGACAGCTTTTCTCAATGCTGTAGCGCCTTGGGTGATTTAATTTTTAATTGAGCAGAGTAGTTAAACAAGATTTTAACTTTTAATATGAAAAATTATGCTGAAATGTGCATTAACTTTACTGTTAGAGGGTCTGCAATATAGTATTGGCTCCTCAATGGAAATTATCCTCTCCTTTGTAAATATTAATAAAGTATTACAATTGTGAAAATCCATATTATTAGAATACCACAGGGCTCACACCCATGGTCCTTACAGACTGTGACAGACAGTTCCTGTTCTTTCAGCAACACCCCCACAAGAAATACAAACCCTGAGAGTGCCATTTGTAATGTGTGCTGCAAAGGCTGCAATTTAGGAGCCAGTTCAACATGACAGACAGATCCCTTCTCATAGAATCAAGAGCTGTGCTTTGCACTCACGGCTCTGAGATCTAATGTTTCTCCAAGATGCAAAAATTCATAAACCAGAAGTTTCAGTTATTAAGGTTTAGGCTCAATTACAAGAACAAAGTAGTCTCATTTACAAAAACAGAAAAGTAAGTGATTACAAAACCCAAAAAAACAGTGGAAAGTGTAAGTGCCACGACTACCTCCTGATTCAGCTGCTCTGATGGCAGGCAATGGGCATCTGTGCTACTGAACTTCAGTGCTGTAAGTCACATTAAGAAAAAATTTAATTCACCACATTTAACTTCATATATTTATTGCCTTGAAAAAAACCAAGGTTAACTTTTTTTGGGAGACTTTAACTTACTGGATGTCTGCTGGAAACTCAGCACAGTGAAGAGGAGAAAGTATATGAAGTTCCCAGAGAGTGTGGAAGATAAATTCCTGACCCAGCTGGCAGGAAAGCCTGCCAGGGATGGTGCCCTGCTAGACCTGCTGTTTACACACAGAGAAGGGCTGGAGATGTGGTAGTTGGAGCTCATCTTGGCCACAGCAGCCACAAAATGATAAAGAATTTTTGATTCTGGGTGAAATAAAGAAGAGACTTCTGGAGGGTGGACTTTGGTCTCCCCTTCAGGACAGTGAGGGAAGATAATGTTTATCTTGTTGCACTTCCAAAGAGCACACATCACTTCCCCACAATTCTTCTCAACAAACAAAAAATGTTTTCTTTATTTTTCTTTATCAGTGGTTAAAAGTCTTAAAGAACACTTCACATCTGAAAAGAAGATCCTGATGTTTACAGAAGTTTATCTCATTGCACTTCCAGAGAGCACCTATCACTTCCCAAGAACTCCTCTTAATGGAAGAAGATTTTTTATTCTTTTTTACTGAAGGTTAAATAATATTAAAGAACATTTTGCATCGGAAAAGGGACTTTCATGCAAAATTAGTTCTGTTTCATGACTTAAAGTTAACCCTTGAAACAACTTTACCAAAGCCATTCACAGATGCACCCTGATGGTACCATTTTCACATCTGAAAAGAAGGTCCCAGAGCAGGGGGGTGATAGATCTTCAGGATGTAGCTAGCATCATCTAAATACTCCTTGCTCTTTATTACTGAAACTGTACAGGGAAAGTGGAATGAGCATTTTGGAGCCTCTCTGGGGTGACAGTACTTGGGAACAAACAAAATCCCCATGAAACTCTTCATTTGCACAGTGTTCCAGGGGAACACGCTGTGCTGCAGGCTGAGGTGCTGTGCCAGCCCATTCCAATGGACTCCTGAGCCCCCAGGACAGCCCCCCCAGGGGCTGGTCACCCCAGAGTGGGGGCCAAGAGCCACCATGCTCCTAACCTGGGGACTCCTCCTGACACTTCAGACCCAGGGCAATTGGGGTGTGAGCAAAATAAATTAAGTAGGAGCTGCTACTAACCAAGTTTGTCAACAGCAGCTGATCACTGAACATTTGCCATAGTATGTATTAGATACCCTCACTAACCTGCTTCACATAAGGCTGTTGTTCTGGATATAACTATTCTGCATGAAAAATAATCTCATCTTCACCTTAGGATAATGACAGGATCATCATCTTCACTGAGGAATCGTTCATGCCACCCTTGGAGCATTTCCCGAAAATTTAATTTTTGAAGTCTGATAGAAGTCGTTTCAATTTTAATTTTCAGCTGGCAAATCCAGTTATGAAGGCTGCAACACGGAAATGTTACAAGTCTTGCAGCCTACCCCAGACTGGTTTTATTTCGGGCTGGCAGAAGGATGAAGGTTGGAGGCCGGGACAGCTGCGCTCCAGCTCGTTCACACCCGGCAGCCCCGAGCGCTGCCGCCCCGGGGAGCTGCCGGAAGGCTCCAGCTGTCACTGGCAACTGCAGGTTGCAAACCCACCTTCTCTGGCTGGTGGAGGCTCCCTGCAGACCTGAGCTTTCTGCCTTCAGAGGCTCTGGGTGCCTTCCATACACTCGTCCTCAGTTAGGGAGCGTGACACCGCAAGAAAGACAATTCCCCCTAACAGTGAGTTAATTTTCTTCTAATATCAGAGCATTTAAAGAAAGCTGGATCTGAAGAATTCATTAAACTAACTTTGCAACTAATTTCTGCCAAACTGTTGTATCCAACAGTTGGTGGCAGAAAGCATTAATTAGCATGTCACATTACTTTATCTGCTGTTAGAGAGTATTGACTGCAAGTTAACTATTACATGGGGTATCACAAAAAAATCTAAATGACACTTTACACATAGCAGCTCTCTGCACACCATAGCAACAGAGAGAGATTGAAGTAAAATGGTCTGGTTTCTATAGCAACTATCACACAGGCCATCTGTAATCAAAAGAAAACCTAGCAAAGGAAACAAAATGGGGGATTTTGCACACTGGAAGACTATTAATGTACTTAAAATATATCATTCCTTAATGTTCATTCTGTTCTGGTCCCAAAATATTATTTAAGTGCAAGATATCTACAAAAGCTTCTGAAAAAAAACTTTTACTTAATGAAATACTAATTAAAGCTCACCAGCACTATCTCCATCACTACAAAAGACACCCTTTCTAAAAAGCTAATGTTTTTCATACACCAGACATATGACCCCTCAAGATCCAGAATCCATGAGCTCATCAAGTATTTGGTTACTATTTTATTCTGAAACTCAAATACTATAAAAGGGATACCAGTAATATACTTCAGACTATCTACTATACAGAACTGCTTTTAGAAAGATGGCATTTCAGACAGAAACATTTAACCATACTTTTTCTAAAATATAAATATATAAAGGCTTATCTAACTTTTGGGAAAAAACAAAACAAAGAAATCCAGATGTAAGAAAACAGCAAAAAGAAAAGAAATTAAACCCCTCTACAACCACAGTCATTTTTGTCATGCAGTTCATGTCCTGAACAGAACAATATTACAGTAACGCACACCACACGTGAGTGGAAGGTAAATTCAGTGCTAATGATGCAAGGCACTCTCTTCTTTACCTTTCAGTATTTTAAATCCAGAGAATATAAAAGGGACTCTTACTTCTAGATAGAGAACTATTTTAGTATTAAATGTAATTTTGGTGGAAATTAACTGGATATACATAGGCTTTTAATAAATTACAGAACTAACAATCAGGGAATAAAACTTATTATTGACATTGGTCCATTTCTTTCACTTGGGAAAATGCTAATTTGCAGAACATCAACCATCCATATGCTGACAGTGGGTATTTCAGCCTCCTGGGCTCATGCAAAGCAGGAAGGGGCAATCTGGAATAACAAAATTCAGTTCTCTCTTCAGTATGGGGAAAGGGCATTAGGGGATCACCATGGTGACTCGATCCTGTTGGGTTTATTCTCCACTAGAGTTCCTGTGACAGCTGCTAAAACCCAATTCCCCAACACCAGGATGGACTAAACCACAGATGCTCAGCCTATTGCCTGGATGGTCTGCATGCCCCCTGTCACTGCCCTGGGACAAGGCAGAAGGGTGATGAGATGGCAGCACTGGTGGCTGCTCCACCACACACTGTCCTTCCCTGCCCTGCTCTGCCTGAGGCACCAAGATTAGAAGAAACAAAAATGTCTGTTCAAGGTGGTGGCTGAGAGAAAATAATTATGGCTAAATATTCACCAAGGCTGCAAACCTGCTCCCTGTCTGTATCCAAACAGTGTTGGAAAAAGCACATAGGCTAATGAATTGCCGTGGCAATGTTTGCACATTCCCTGTCACCATCCTTTCCACCCTTCAGACATCCAGGGACAGCCTCTCCAAGCAAATACAACAGGTGAAAAACAACCCAATAATCAGATTTTAATCACTAAATGCTTTTACTTCTATAAGAAACACAGGCTTGCATTGGCACTCAAAGCTGTAAGTTACTTGGCTGAGTACAGTACTACAAGAGAATTCAGAATGAGTCTTGTAAGAAGAGTTCAATCCAATGATAAAGACTGTCTTTCATGTTACAGACCTTCATCATTCATTTTGCAGAATTATCTATATTTATTTAGATGTGAAAGTAATTTTAGCACTCAAGCAATCTTAGCTTGTATCTATAATTATCCTGAAAAATAACAACCAACTGTAGTCAGCCTAGATTCTTTCATAGACACAGGCAAAATTAAATAGATCTAAAACATTGTTTTCATAATTTTGTTCACAAACACATTTGGTGAGTTTCTCACATTCCTAACACCAGTGAACATAGAAGCAAATGTTAGGATGCTGTACATCCCTCCTCATAACACTTACATGTGGGGAGCAGCTTCCAAAAACATATCCTCTGGCTGCATATGCACCTTGTACTACTGACAATCCTTGTTCTTTTCACCCAAAGGTCAAGAAAAAATCATATCTTCTAATAATTTGGACAATGTGAAAGAAATAGGAGACTAACTGAAGAAAAACCACACCTTTATCTCTGACAGTAACAAGTTTTGCAAAATGTAGTAGCACTTAGGGAAGGAAGAAGTGGGGAGATTGTGGAATGCTAAGGAGGAAGCCTTCAAATGTCTTATCTAAGGAAGTCACTGACACCCAAAGGAGATTATATTCTTGAGATGTGTCCATTAGTAATCATGCAGCACCACAGGAATCATTCAGCAGATCAACAAAAATCAGTGCCAATGCCCCTGCAGGCCTCCACTGTACACAGAAAGGTTTTTATTTCAGCCAAGGTTTACTCTTGGACAGAATGTTTACAGCACACATGTGGTTCAGCCACTGGTTTGGACCCTACCAGAACCATAAAGGATTGTGGAACATTTGGGGCACACCTCCAACTTCTGCTTTTACACAGTTGCCACTTTAGTCTCCTATCATGCTTATCAAAAGGATTCAATAATCAGGAGATTTATTTCCATTTCAAATTTTAGAGTATTCCCAGTATATAAAATAGGAAGACCCTGAAATCTTGCAGTAAACCAGAGCTGACCTGTGTTTCTTCAGCAATATCATGTAAAATTTTCAGCACAAAGAAAACCTATGAGTTTTGTTCAGTTTTGGTCTTTCAAACCTAAAAAGTGGAAACATGATAGCAAATGGATCATCTCTGGAGAAAATGTCAATTTAGAAAAAAACCACCAAACCTTCTTGAAATGAAATAAAAATGTTTCATAAATGTTTACTAAAAAACAGTGTTTGATCCAATTTGCTTTGTGTTTTCAAAATATACATGTCTTACCAAGTTAATGAGCATTAATAACTATTATACTTTCAGATGCTCACAGTACCCCAGAACTCCTTCCCTGCAATTGTACAACTACTGTATAATTTATGGTATCTGAGAATTCTATGCTGATTCATTCGTTATGTCCTAATATCTTTGATGATATAAATATGATGAATGTATGTGCACTACCAGACAAATTAAAATTTATGAAATTTTTTTAGATATCATGCATGAATCCTAAACACAAAATAACCCCATTGGAACAGAGATCTACTTCCAGCATACGATGGTGAAGTTTAAGATGTAATCAAAACTGCTCTTATTAGAAAGTTTGTCTTCATTTCTGGTATCTGTAACTCTGCAGCATGAGATATATTCAGTTTTAAATGACACTGCAAAAGGTCAGAACTGTTCCCCTAACCTTGTCAAGGGTGGCAAGATTGATAATCGTTTTAGGTAAACTTAGCATCCATGTCATGTGTATTGGACTAAATATAAAATTCAGAGAGCAGAGGGAACAAACATATATTTAGAAATTAAAAATGGAATTTCATTTTCCAGACCAACAGTTCTGTATCCAAAAATACAATTCTGTAAATATTAACCAGTTCACTGTCATCTGATTTTTCTTACAATTTTTGTGTAACTTGCACACAATTGCATGGAAACTGAATGAAAGCATCATTAAACTTCTTGCTGGTCTACCCTTTATAGTAGAATTTCTTTAGTATTGTTTTCTTTTTTGGTAACTCTCTGAAATCCAAAGCTATTTCAGCAAGTATACAGAAGAGAAATAGTAATTGTGCTTAATCTTCTTCCTAAATATGCTAAATAACCATTTAACACTGGTCTTGGCTTAGTAAATCTTCCTTTTAATTCAGTGACATTGATAACATAAATTCAATATTCATTAAGAAAATTTCTTTTGTGTCTTAACTTTTTTAACTGCAGAATGTAGAAGATGCAGAACACATTTGGGCTGTAGTTAAAGGCAGTTTTCTTCTCATCAGAGCCAAAGTCAACACAACTGACAAATTATTCTCAAGAACCATCCTTGAATAAGTGATTTAGTACTCCCTATGTACTCTCTGCAGCTTAATTCAGATGGAAGCAACTAACAGCCATGCTTTTGTTTATTCACTGTATTGAGAAACTTCATGAAACATTAAAGAGTGAAGGACAAAATCAGAATTATGGAAGCACACATTTTTCATGTATTTGTGTTCTTAAGCTTAGATATCCCTTGGCTGACACAAGAATACAGGAATGAAAAAATCTGTAACATTCAGGGTCACTGAGAGACTATGTTCTGGATATTACAATTACATGCAGCAAAAGACTTCTCCTCAGAGAATATTTGGAAAGACAAAAAGAGGAATCCATTATGCACACACACACGTGTTGCTGGCCAGTCCATGCAGCAGAATACATACAAGGAAAAAAATACACACATACTGGCAGGGCACAGTAACTTCAGTACAACCACCTTTATCTCTGTTATTCTAATGCAAAAATGACAAGAGAGAAACATCCATGTTCAAAGGGACTTAAGTCTAACTGCTGAGCAGAAAAAAGGACACTTATTTCACAAAGTATCTATACAATTTAAAATTTTTTAATGCTTTGGCTTTATTTAACCTGATAAAAAACACTGTCCTGTAGTAATTATGGACACAGTACCTTAGCCATTAAAAGATATATATTATGCTTCTCTAACAACAACTGGTATTTTAGAAACTAGAGCTAGACATATTTTCTGTTTCCCTGAATATATGTTGATAGATACCACAAAATCAGATTACCCAAGCAGGGCACACTTTTGTCGTCAGAAAAATATTATACTTCATTCCTAAAGAAACCTATTGTACTTCCACCTTGAATATTATCACATTCTGAACTTTTTTTTAACTTATAATACATTGTAGGGAATTCTAATACTACTTTACTCTGTATATAATTCACACAGCCTGGGCAATAACAATCATGAATAACTGTGCAATAAACACAGGGACAGAGTTGTGTTTCAGCAGTGATCATGAAGAGAGCAAGAATTACAGAAACCAGCTACAGCAGCTTCTCTAAAATATGTCCCAAATGCATATGCATTTGTGTTTTGCATTTAGAGTATGCTTTGCTCCATTATTACTGCAGCAGTGATGATTTCTTATCCTCCCTTGTCTGATTCTTTGATCACCATCTCTGATTAATATAGTTAACCTAGATGAAGACTTCTGTAGTTGCAAAAATAAAAATAATTCAAATAAACCAAAGAGAACAAAAAGCACTTAAAAAACTCAGTAATATTGACTGCCTTCCTCTTTTCTTTCCCCCTTTGATAATTTATCCTGTATATATTCTTTAATGTGTTGGTCAAAAAGAAAAAAGAACCCAAACAAAAATCTAATTTTATATTCAACAGATGAATCCATCATGTTCACATATCTGGAATAATATTTCCTTCCTTATCTTTCTGCTTTTTTTGCCAACTTTCAATAACACCTTTGAGTACTTTTTATCACTTTCAGCAGGCTTTCCAGAAGATGCCAATTGCTGCATGTAGCTCAGCTTCATGGAGTTTACAATTGAATGCACAGTATGTGACAAAAAATTAAATGTGAGTTCTGGTGAATTAATTTGCACTCACAGAATAGTGTGTATTACATTTAATTGTCCATTTTTAATGTGTCTTTTTGTAGTGTTTGTTTTTTATGACTGGATCATCTCCTGAAGTAGGCCAAGAGTAGATCACTGGACATTGATGTTTACAATCTGATTATCTGAACTGCTGGCAGTCACTTTGTAAGCAACTAAAGTGGCATGTTTTGCTGATCAGTGAGGCAATTTATTAATAACACAATATTTATTAATTCTTGCAATCTAGCTCTAGTGCCATCACATGCCATCTATGAAAACTCTGTAAGGTCTGACAGCTTTTAATTTAATTTCCTTGCATGATAAAGAAATATCCCTCTGAACCACAAGAAGAAATATTTCATTAAATTCACCAGGCAAAACAGGATTCTTGTGACTATATTTTGAAGGATCGGTACCAAAAAAAAAAAAAAAGAAAAAAAAATTATATCTTGTGTTTAAATTAACTATAAAAATATACGGTGAATCTCCAACCAATTACTGCTAATATCAGACATAATAAAAAAGCATAAAATGTCATGTACCAGTGCAACAAATATCACGATTTGACTTGTTAGGCACTGTATAGACAGAAATTATACAATTCTGCCCTTAAAGTTAAAATTATTCCTGGCATTTTTTCAGAGAAGTACATGAAGTCAAAGGTTATGTAAAAATTAAAATCTTTTGGACATTAGTGGAGAACAGAATGTTGGGGGGATACAAGTGACCCAGTTTCCATGCCATTAAGAAAAGCAGTCTTCACAAACAGTAAAATATTCCAACGATCTGCTTTTTTAGCAATTTCCTTCATTTTCATGGTAAGTCAAACCTACATCACCGTTTTTGTATACACTCTTACTGAACATTTGAGCTTCTCAGTCAAATGCTCCATGGCCCAGTGTCTTAATCTTGTTAAGTCCCACCTTTATATAACCATAACAAATTTCCTGTTATGTCAGTCTTCAGAGACATTATTAGAAAGTTTACTTGAACACTGCTTGGACACCAGCAAAATATTTATAACAGACAGCTTTGGTACAGCAAATTCAATGAGCAAATCATTTAAAGAGGGCATGAAACATGAGTTAATGTCTATATTTATGTCATAATGCATTATTATTTAGAAGATATTACTTTTTAAAAAATCAACAAAAAGTAATACAGAAAAAGCCAAGCCTGGTAACTTTTTAAAAAATTTTCTCTAAAACATGCAGCTGAAGATCATCTAGTATTTTTATCCTTTTCTTCTTTATATACATGTTTAGAAACATTTCTGCTAGAGCATTTTTAAGAAACAAAATAACCTTTTGACAAAAATATCAAATACAGGAACACACAAGCAGTAAATGGCGCTACTCAAAACTGAACCGTTGTCATCAAAAAATTCCATAAAAATTATTATCTTCTCATTGCCATTCTCATCTTGCATTTTACAGTCTGGTGGCTTTCTGAACAGCCAAGGATGGGGTCTAAACTGGTGAGTAACAGCACAATGCCATCCTGATCATGTTCCCCAGGGCAAACAACAGCAAGAAAGACTACATACTACTGCTCTGGCCAGCCATATGGAACTATCAGCAGAAATCTATACCTCTCCCTAGTATCATATGAATAATGCATTAGCTGCCTAACTGTGTAGGATTTATCTTCAAAAATACAGGCTTAGCTCTCAAACAGCACTCTAACCACTTTTGTCATATGGTACCCAAACTAGCACAACACGAGGTTTCTTCTGCCGTTCTAAAATATTTGCTTGGTGCTTCTATCTCCTGTTAGAACATTTCACTGGGAAAAAGATAGGATTTTTTTCAATGATTTTTTTTTAACCTAAACAAAAATATTTTTTCAGCTAGATTTGAGTGTTTAGTACACTGACAAAAAACCCCAAACACTTGAAATAAAAAGCAAAGCACAAACAACTACATTTCAGTTTAAATATGTAGCCCAGACTCATGACATGTCTAATATGCAAACACATGGATGGTAAATGGGCTCAGATCAGTTCAGTGGAGCTAATGGCAGCTTAAACCAGGAAAACCTACATTGGTCTGTCTAAGTCCTTGAACATTCCCACATCCCAACCATTGCATTAGCCCAGTGCCCCGCATTCCCTAAACCTCCTTATGCAGCAGATTCCCATTCTGGGCAGCACCACAGTGCTCCCTGCCTACACCAGCATCCTTTCCCCCCTCTGCAAGGGCCAGCTTCAGATGACAGCAGGTGTCTTGAACCTACACATGTGCTTGTTGCCCCATGGCAAGCTTCACATCCACTGACCAGCCCACCACTGAGGGCAAAGAGAGGGCAAAGGTCAGATTCCACCCATCTGCATGTGGAACCATCCCCTTCTGTCTGCTTCACAGACTCTCCTCTGTTTATCACAAATTCAGCATAAAATTAACATTTTTAGGATCTCCAATGCACTGCCAAATTTGATGGAATAAGGCAATGATTTTGCAGAAAACAGGCAACTGACAAAGAGGTCACTTCAGGTGGAAACTTGGCCTGACTAAATTAATTTAAGCCAAGCACAGAAATCTACTTAAAGGGGGAACTAGGTAATAGTACAATACTTTGGAAAGGAGCGATCTAGAAAGGATCATGAACAATACTGGTTTCACAGAAAGACTTTGCAGGTCTGTAGCTTAGGTTGTCAACATGATTGTGAACCTACAAAGAAATGTAAAGAGAGAGCAAGTAGGTGGTGTTATAGTTCTTAGCAAGATTATTACTGAGTTAGTGTGTACAGGACAAACATCCACGCATCTTTTAGGCTGCTGATGAAAACTGTGAAATTTTAGAGGAGTGCCAGAAAAATTACTTCAGGCATGTTAAGGCAGTTGAGTCTGTTTATTGCAGCAAGAAAATTAAGAGATGACTTGAACACGGATTATGTGTAAAAATGGAGCAGGAAGGTCTTATATCAATAAACAAGTCTTTAACCTAGTAGAGAATGTCAAAATTAAAGCAAAGGATTAGAAACTGAATCTAGACAAATGAGGTGAGACTAACTGCATTTTGGACAGTCATCAAGAATAAATTTAGATGGCACAGCTTTAAAAAATATGGGGAAGGCAGAAAAGTGAGTGAAAAGGGGTTTTTTAGCATTAAAATTAAGAGAAGAAATTTGTGATGATCACAATTAACCACATAAGTACTGAAGTGTAACAAAACACTTCTGATGTGCTTAAGTAATTCAGATAATGTAAGGTCTGAACTAATGTAACTGAAGACACGAACAATATACCTGATTCACAATGCTCTGATTTCAAATAAAGCCATTTGTAAATTAATCTCAACCTTATGATTTCTTCTCCTCCTAAAATCTTGGTATTGATATATGAAATCTTCTAATTTACATCTAGAAACTGAAATCTTGCATATAACTTGAGTTTGTGTTTTGGATCATTTGGCATTTAATGTGCCATTTTCCACTCCTTGGTTTGCTGAAGGGAGGCTGCTGGGCCCCTCTGAAACTAATCTGCTGTTCTGTGTTTCACTATTCAGTGTCCCCTGAGTCACCACTTACATTTGCCTGAATTATGGCTCCTCATTATGAGCAATGATTCATAACTCTCCAGCTGCTCACACAGGTTTCACACAGGCCTTGGTAGACTGTGGCTGTAGAGGGCTCCAGCACTGTCAGGTAAGCCACATAGCACACCTGCTTCACCTCTTTTAACACCACCTTTACTGACCATGGCCAGGGACAGATTGGGAGAAGCAGCTGTTTCCTGAGGGAACATTCAGCTTCAAAACTAATGGCTTACCTCAAGTTCAGACATGCAAAGTAATAAACTGCAGACCAGCTTGAGAAGCCAAATCATTTCCAGTTACTGGCTTGAGGTTCAGGATGAAACATTTACAAAACAGGACTCACCCAGGCAACAATCACAATGAAATCATAGAACACCCTGGGTTGGAAGGCACCTTAGAGATCACCTAGTTCCCACTCCCCTGCTACAAGCAAGGATACTTTCAACTAGACCAGGTTGCTCAGAGCCCCATCCAGCATGGCCTTGGACACTTCCAGGGATTAGGAATCCACAGCTTCTCTGGGCAATGTGTTCCAGTGCCTCACCACACTCAAGAGTAAAGAATTATAGAGTAGAGGGGCAGAATCACCTCCCTTGACCTGCTGCTCAGTTTTGGTGCAGCTCAGGACACATTTGGCTTTTTGGGCTGTGAGTGCTCATGGTGGGATCATGTCCCACCTTTCATACACCAACATCCCAAGTCCTTCTCAGCAGGGCTCTCTTGACCTGTTCATCCCCAGCCTGTGTTGATACTGGAGGTTCCCCAAACCAGGTAAAGCACCCTGTACTTGATGTTATTAAACCTCGTGAGATTCCCATGGACCCACTTCTCAAGCCTGCCCAGGTGCCTCTGGATGGCCTCCTGTCCTTCAGGTGTGTCACTGCACCACTCAGCTTGCTCTTCCTGGCAATCCTGCTGAGGGTGCCCTCAATCTGTTCACCTGTCCTTGATGGAGACAGTAAATAACACTGCTCCCAACCATACAGGACATGACCCCACGTCCAAGTGAACCCTGTTACAAGCAGTTGAAGTAATAATCGTTAATCCAGACTAGAAGAAAGCTATTGCGATTTTTGGCTTATCTCAATTACAATTAAAACAATTCATGGAAAATTCACAAAGTATTAGGCAGTCTGACCTGTACATAAATTCACACGTGATTCAAAGTTTGTACACATCCCCTTAAGGGAAGAAAACCATTATCATGGGCATTGCAAATTCTGACAAGATGCTACTGAGAAGAGCAAACACAAATCAGACTGCTTCAGATACATGATATCCACCATTACTAATTCCTCCAATTATTATCAATCTAAATTACCCCTGATCACAGACAGAAACAAGAGCTGCACATTCTCTGGAAAGAGCAACATCCATCCATGATGTATTCTGAACATATGTGAAGATGACACACAGCTGCACTCCCCGAAGAAGGCATGATAGAACAAATGTTGGGAATGAGCCAATGTTGCAGATTCCAGGTCCTTTTAGGGATGCCTTGTGATTGCATCCAAAGAAAGCACCAAGAGCAGAAACTGTGGCATAAATGCATAGGTTACACCACGGAGCCCATCTGAATCAAACTTAGTTTGTTTAGGTGAGATCTATTAGACTGACCTGGAGCAATCCATGAAGTCATTCTCATGGAGAAAGGGAGCAGAGCAAACAGTGCAGAATGGCAAACCACAAGAGGCTATGCAGAAGAACACCTTGACAGTAATAAACTCCAAATACTTGGCTGGGCATTTCACTTGTTCTTAATTAAGCACATGCACACTTTACAGGAAACCATATGGGAAACAATCTTCTCCTGCCCCCTTCAGGCTGGGCTCCCCTAACTAAACGTAATTCTGCTATTATTAGGGGCAGTCATTTGCCACTAAAGATTTCCCATTCCTAGGCTAACACTGGTAAGAAATGGTGGCTTTTTCATCTGTATGATGGGCTGGCCACTGCCAAGCCTGAATTGTTTCTAGAGAAAAGGAACTAGAATGTCGTAGTCCATTGCACTGACATTTCTTGCAAGCACTACTGGCACTTTAAAGAGAGAATAGTGGAATATCTGAGTCATACAAAATGATGCCAGAAATGAAGAGGAGGGAGGGAGACAAAGAAACAGAAAGAAAAAGACACTTAAGATCCATAAATCTACCAGAAGTCCCTGAATATAAAGGCTGGGGAATGAATAGCATTCATACTGCTTTGTTAGAAAACAAACTGTATTTAGTCTAGGCATCTAATGAAGCTGCAGGTTCTAACTTCTGTTTACTTTCTGTCACCAGGCAGAATCTGCTGTATCTCAACTTGAAAAGTTCATAAACTAAACATTATTTTAAAAGTTCAAGAACTACACACACATCATTATATAATGCGAGTGCTCGGTGTCCAGAATATGCTGAAAGTTTGCCTCTTGACAGTCCTAAAAAGGCAGAAATATTTTTAAAAGCATTGATTGAGCATTTTGTATCTTTACTAGCAATAGCTTTCTTTAGTTCTTTATAAATGGTTCTTTGCTTTTATTTACCTCGCATCAAAACACTAATGGAAATCATTCTAAATTTATTTGTATCTATTTCAAAGCATTAAGATGAAGAAATTTCCTAAGAGAGAACATATTTTCTAATGAATCCCATGGATTTTTTAGCTAAATTAAATGTTCAGGGAGCTTAAAGAATGTTGTGATGTACTTTAGATGAGTTTTAAAAACAATAAAAAGAGCTTCTGAATATAAGCAAAGAACTCCTGTACCTGTGCCAAGAATTTTTCAACTTTATCAACATGATTAGTTTTAATTTTGAAAGGGACCAGGTACTCATACAAGCCTGAAACACATGAGATTCTGCACATGAAATCAGCAACAGCAAAAAGAACTCAGGAAACACAGAACTAAACAGCAGGAACTGTTCCCAGTTATTAGACAAAGAAAAGGGTAGGGCTGTGCCAAAGTGGTGCTTTCACAGAGCTGTATGTCTATGTTCTGAAAATATATGCTCAGCAGCATCAGAGCAAAGCAATAAACTATGCCAAGATTAAATCTCAAAGTTCTGAAAATAACCCTTGTCTTTTCCTGACTCCGTATTTGAAGACACACAGTGGGGCTGATTTCTTCTCAATTTGGCATTAAAAACAAGTCTCAAGAATTTAGGACACATTATCACAACTGCTCATTAATCAATCCTATCTTACATTCAGCGACACTGAATTTTACCTGGATAAATAGATATTAATCATGCACTGTTACAGTGCAACTTCAGAATTCCCTCACATTTAAGTTTTTCATTTAGTAAATAAGCAAGTTATTTGACAAATAGGAAAATCAATTATTAAAGGCTATGATTTAGAGTCTGTTCATATCAAGAAATCATTTTTAGAAGGAAAGCCTTGTTTCAGAAGTATTTGCTCTTCAAAATTTTAGTACCCGAGTTTTTGCATGTGTGCTGGTTTCAGCTGGGGTAAAGTTGATTTTCTTCACAGTGGCTGCTATGGGGCTGAGTTTTGGATTCATGCTGAACAGGGGGTTGATAACAGAGAGATGGTTTTGTTGTTGAGCAGAGCTTACACAGGGACAAGGCCTCTTCTGCTTTTTGTACTGCCACACTGGCAAGAGAGATGAGGATGCCTGGGAGGTTCAGGGAAAGACAGCTGGGACAGGTGACCAGAAGTGACCAAAGGGATATTCCAGACCCTATGAAATCAAGCTCAGTGTGGAAAGTTTGGGAAAGAAGGAAGAATGAGGGACGTTTGGAGTGATGGTGTTTGTCTTCCCAAGTAACTGTTACACGTCATGGGGCCCTGCTCTCCTGGAGATGGCTGAGCACCTGCCTGCCCATGGGCAGCAGAGAATTCATTCCTTGTTTTTCCTTTGCTTGTGCATGTGGCTTTTTCTTTTCCTTTTCCTATTAAACTGTTTTCATCTCAACTCACAAGTGTTCTACCTCTGATTCCTTCCCCAGCCCCACTGCCAGGGGAGAAAGCGAGCGGCTGGTGGAGCTTCTTTGCTGACAATGCCAGCAGCACGTCACATTGGTTAGGATGACAACCATCCCACCCCAACCCTGCTCCCTAAAAGTCAAACCTTCAACAAGAAAGAAGAAAAACCTTCAACATCAGAAGTTTATATTTTCCAAGAGAGTCAAGGCCTCTAAAAAATATTTTCAGATTCGTGAATTTTTGTAATGCGACGCACTTGATAATTTTCTTGTTGTATTATTAACTATTCTTTCATCCAGAAACAAGAGTCATCTTTTCATTCTGACAAGGAATTCTTCCTAACACTTCTTGATTTAAGAATATTTCAAAAGAACAATACTGCAGATAAAAGCAGCCAATCTGTTAGCTAGACTTTTTGCAACAATATGCTATTTTTAATAGAAGTTTCTTTGGTACAGACTTCTCAATTTCAAGATAGGACTGCTGCTTAAAATTTCAGATTAAAAAAAAAAACTCAAAGCACATATCACAAAACAATTGTTTAAGGAACAGTAAGACAGCCATTCAGGATGCAGGTAGTAGGCTGAGATCCAACTTCTGGTAGATCTGGACTACTGATTTGGAGGAAAATACTCGGTGGGTAGGATTCTCATCTGGGGCTTAGGAGATGTTTCAAATACCTGCTGCACTGAGAACTGAACAGTTCATACAAATGGGGAAATTTTATAGAGAAACATTAAGATGAGAAAATTTCTGGGCAAGAACCCCATCCAGCATTTTGGACATCTGCTTCTTGCAGCACAGAAGAGCAAACAATTCATGTTGCAGTGAAAGGTGAGATCACTGGGACCAGTCATCAAAGCCTATCTCATTCCTGAGATTTTCTTTTTTTCACTTGTTTGGAACAACACTGAAAAAGATTTTGAGTTGTTCCGATGAAGAAAACCTATTTTCCACCTGCTCTACTTGAAGCCCTCAATATTCATGTTTCTCCATTAACTGTGATATCAAGTAGAATGCAATTTTCTGCAGAGGATCCAATACCACAAATACCACAGATAGGAGCAATTGTATTTCTAGCCTCACTCTCAACTGAGGCCAGTAATTTCCAACTGCACACAGAAGCCCATCTCATATTAGGGTAGCTTCAATTTATCCATTATGGACAGTGCTCAGCATTACACCTGGAAGTTGGCTATGTAGGTCAGCTGGCAACAGATACTCTCATTCCACTCAATCCCCCTGAAGATGACAGTGGCACACAGAAACTTCTGCCTAGTTAAAGCAAAAAGGATTTCCATGGTATGCACCACCCTTCTGGTGCTTGGCAGATCCAACCTCTAGAAATAACAGGTGAATCCATAAAACCCAAGCAAGCCTTCTCAATTATAACTGAAAAACTGTATGCTTACAATTGCTGATAAATACATTACTGCAACTGTAAAAACACCCCAGACCTTGAATCTACAGTTATCCCTTTGTTGTACCTGTCCAGTCCCAGATTTAGAGTCTTGCGTTGCTTCCTCAGGAGCAGATTCCGGCACATCCTCAGGTTTAAGGTCTTGAATTTCTTCCGCAGGAATTGTTTCCAGCTCATCCTCGGGTGTAAGATTCAGAGTGTCCTCTACAAGGTCTGAAATGTTTGATTCCTGCAGCGTGTCCAGTGCTGGGCCCCCTGTCTCCTCTCCAGGAGCAGACTCCATCACCACCGTGGTGAGGAGAAGCTCCTTGCAGAGGGAGGCCGGCAGCGATAACATCGGCTCTCGCACGGAACCTTGCAGACACCCGAAACCTGCTCCCAGCCACTGAATAAAACACGTCTGCCTAAAAATAGTCCTGCTTCAGGAGCTCTATCTATTAAAGAACAGAACTCATTTTACTGGAAAGAATCCTCTTACAAGTGACTTATGGGCAAAAGATGGCACAGTGGGTTCTCTGAGAAGAGAGCTCTAGGAACTCCAGGGGTGAGACAGAGCCAAAACTGATAGGAATTATTCAGGATTACTGAGCTTCAGTTCAGTGATACTAGTGTGGTCCAAGGAGTCTTTTTGAGGCTTCCAGTAATCATCCCCAGAGTTCAAGGTAACTCCAAAATGAGGACAGGCACAGACATGGAAAGGAATTTCTATCACTGTGCAAACACGCTCAAGAACATGGAGAGCAGATGGGAAGGAAACTACACCTCAGACTAGACGTGAGGAAGATGTTTTTATGATGAGGGCAGTGGGACACTGAAAGGAGTTGCCCAGAGAGGAGGTAGATGCCCCATACCAGGAAACAAGGCCAGGCTGGACATTGCTCTCAGCAACCTGATCCAGTTGAAGAGGTCCCTGCTTGCTGGGGTAGCACTAGAAGTTCATAGGCCCCTTCCAACCCAAACTATCATATGATTCTATGAAACACTTCAAACTCTGTCCACTGTGGTGGGACTCACAACACTGCTGGAGCTCTCAGGCTCAAAGATCAAGTAATGTGAAGATTTGAATTCCATTCACATGAGTGGGAATTCCATTTACATCAAACACAAGATACTATGGTAGGAATTTGTTAGTTAGATTCATCCATTTTAAGTAGAAGGTGATGCAACTCTCTGATAAGATTCCCTATGGAATGTATGTGACTAAATATGTAGTATTAGAAAAGATAAACAGAAAGGACAAATGGAAAAGCAAAGAGCAAACCTGTCTACATCTTCAATCAATTTAATGTGTTTAATTAGCATTTTTCTAAACTACCAGAAGTGCAATAAAAACATATTTACTTACTTCCTTTTTAGGAAAAAGAAAATTCCCTTTTTGCCACATCTTTATACATATGTATAAAAAACGTAAGTTACACAAATGAGGTTTCATTATGAAAGTACTATGGCAACTTGATAATTGGTTCAACCAATTACTAGTAATATTGCTAATACTGCTCAACTATTTTCCTGCAGGATTATTCAGAAGAGGTAGTGCCTGGTAGCTTATTAAACAATGCATGCAGATTACTAGTAAAACAATATTTTGTTTTTAAATTGCTTAGAATGCAAATGAAACAAGAAGCTAACAGGGGTTAAATTTTAGTCAGTCCATGATTATTTCTTCAGGACGACATGGATGTCTCATTTCCTTTCAAAAATTGTCCAGACAGATATATATCTCAGAATCTGTATCCAAAATATTAAAAACACTAACATAATTATTTTATATTACTGACTCAGAGGAAAATAAATGGAAAATGAAAAAAAAAAGCGCCACTTGGTCTTATAATAACAATGGTATCAAAATATACTTTTGGTGACGCCTCCCATCTAAAACCAGACAACTAGCATGTTAACTTTTGATGTTACTGAGAAAATGTAAAACTCCTCACCCTTTCATTACTTTATTCCATTCCAGTTCATATTCAATTTTGCTGACTTTTAGAAATAAACATATAATTTAGAAAACAATGCAAAGATTTCTGTATAATATATTATATATAATGCATCTTAATCTCAAAAAAGAGAGCATTTTCTTATAGAGTTTGGTTTCCTTTCTTGTCAAGGAAAACCAAAGCCATAAATTTAAAAGCATCATGACTAGAGCCAGCCTGTGTATCTAAAACTCCCACAAAAGTAAGAATAAAAATGTTTAACTTTCACAAGCCTTTAGTAGTCTAGCATGGCAGCCAGCACCTTTAGATAAGGGTGAAAAGTCCAGGTTATTCCACAGATAGAATAAAAAAAAAAAAAGAACTAGCATAAGCTCTCTACAAGGAACAGAAAAAAGGCATGCCTCCAGAATTAAAGATATACTAAGTACACTACTCATTGTCATCAATCTGATCAATGTTTTGTGAATAGCTGTGTGCTGTCAGCTAAAGAAACAGATGGATGACACAATGTGGTGTGGAGGCAGCAAGGAAAAGACCTGGAGCACAGCAATGTATAAAGCTTAGATTAGAACTGCTGGAAAGCAGTAGTAGGGCAACACAATTTCTTTCCCAATGTTTTGAATAAATGTATATTAAGAGTAGGATGTACTAGTTTACAAACCAGTGCCTCTACATCCCCTCTGTGTAACAGGACAACTGCTTACAGCCCATGCAGAACTGCAAAACTGGTCACTGCAAGGCATCAGCTGCCTCTGCTTCAAGAGGGCAAGAACCTTTGCTTCAAGATACAGTCACTCTCACCTGTGTCTATTAGGTCTGCATTTCATCAGGATCAGGGAAAGTCACAGTTACAAACACAAAAGCTTGCAGCCTTTGCAATATTCTCCCACAATTTATGTACCAGGGCACTAGTTCAGAATCTCTGATAAAAGTAATTTAAACATATGTAGAAAAAGAATATAATTTGTGAGGGCAGTGAGTTGTGTCTTTAAGGCATTTTTTTCTCCTCAAAATAATCCATCACTTACAGCCCAGATGACAGCTCCAAGAGGGGAAAATGGCTGTAACAAATCATGCCTCTTTAATCCTTAAAATTCTGGGGAGATAAGGATATTAAACACCAAATGCTCCTGTCAGTTGTTGAAGCACCTTGTATTTTTCCCCTTTTTCCCTGCTCATCAACACAATTAACAGGAGAGCCCCCCACCTGGCACATGCTTTGTACACGTGCTGAGAGAGGCTGGGAAGAAAACACTCCTGCTTTGCTTGTCAAACTGAAGGAAACAACATCCAGCATCTGTGTTCTTTGCTTGGACACCTATGCTCAACTTGTTCTTCACAGAGCTGCCCCCACGCTTGTAGGACACCGCAGAGCTGGCTGAGAGGCCACACTTTCCCCAGGTTTGCTATTCCCATCCCATATTAACCTTCTCTTATGTGCTGCTGTCACTGCTCAAGGAGAAGCCCCCTCGGAAGGAAGGGCCACAAGGAGTCCCTGGAGTGTCCTGCTCCTGGTGCACTCCCTGGCTCCTGATGGCTTCTGCTTCCCACCCTCCTCTCACAGGCTGCCCCAGGGTGGCTCTCCTGGCCATGGAAACTCACCCACACCCTGCAGATCACGAAGTCCACCCCAGTGCTAAGTGCTTGTCTCAGCACCTCGCCAAATTTTAATCGTGTTCTGACTCCCTCTCATTCCTCTCGCTGTTTTTCTTGCTCAAACATATGGCAGGTGCTCCAATATCAACGGATATTTAATAGACACTTTACTCATCTGGGTAATAATATATTGCCTTCTCTTTTTTTTTTTTTTAAGGACATGGAAGACAGTTGCAACAAAAGGTGTTACATAAATCCAGACTGACAGACTTTCTGGATCTGAAGAAACACAAGGCTCAGTACTAGAAATCTTACTATTTAATAATACAGCTTTTACATAAAGAAATTCAAGATGTACTTTCAAAATGATTTTGAAAACAACCTATTCTAATTCACAACAATATTTTAGAGAATACTGAAAGCATGAGTCCAACATACTCTAGAAAAATTATGTATTCTATTTTACTGCCTCTAGCACACAGGATGATACTAATCACAGTTTTAAAACCATGTTTCTATGGAAATTAAAAACAATGAAGCTTGGATAAAAACACTACAAACATGCCTACAGTTAAGCAAGGTATAGAAAAGTATATTTTGGGTTTGTCTTTTAATATAAAACTGCTAATATTTGGGACCTAGCTTTCTAATTAAATTTTCTGCTTTACACAGAACTTGTACTAGAATTTATACACCAACACTATGCCATCAGCTGCGAAAAAAATAAAGGTTTGGACAGAATAACAAAAAATTTTAAAGGTGACTGTTTTGACATTTATCTTATCTAGGTTAAGAACTCCATACAATGGAGACAGGCTACCAAAAAAAAAAAAAATCCGAGGTTATCCATGGACTTCAGGTATCTAAAAATCCACATATTGCACGTAATTACATTCATACAATTTACCTGTTCCTCACCTACTCGTTTATATTTCTCTATCTTGAACCAAGACATGTTAAAACATCACCTACTAGACTGAATTGCATATAGATATATTCTCCAAACTAAACTGGAGGTAAAAATCTCAAATTATAGGAAGTTAAAGAAATATTTCTTAAGTTGGAGTCTCTGTGCCTAGTTTGCACTTGCAATAAACAGAAAGTCCCTGGAATGCATACAACGTTGAACAGAGCAGATGTCGTTTACATGAGCCAAAATAAAGTAATCACTGCGAGTCATGGACCACTGCCCTTCAGAAAATGTGGGTTAAATTCACACATCAGGTGCCCACCAGTCTGCCCACAACTTCAGGGCAAGAGAATTATTTTTATGCCCTCGAGACAAAAAGGAAATAAAGCAAATACACACACACTCACACACATCCTATGGATAACTTAAAAAATAGCAAAGCTCAGCTTCAGCTCGCATGTGCAATTCATCAGGCTGTCTTCTTGCAGCATTAAAAAATTACATCAGTGAGTTTGGCTTAAATTAAGAACTGTCTATACATTTTACTACATTCAGAATTTTCATCCTTAGTACATTACCATTACAACTTTACTACATCAAAAAGTATTACTCCCAGAAGACACAAAACCACTGCAAACTTTAGCACTTATCCCTTTTTCTGAAGGGTGTTACAGCAAACACCAAGCTTCTGCTCCAGATAGGAGGTCTTCAAGCTCACATGGAGTTGGGCTGCCCAGACCCCAGAAAGCATGAGAATCATAAAACTACAGGGGAGCAAGGCTATATAAGGTTTTTTCTACTGCTACTACTACTACTACTGCTACTGCTACTACTAATACTATTATGATGATGATGATGATGATGATGATGATGATGATGATGATGATGATGTCATTTTATGGACTACCATTACATGAAATAAGAGCTTTAAATAGTTTTAAAACCAATCTCTTGGTCAATCAGGTGGTTGTCATCAATTTACTGGATTTATATTGAAAAAGGAAGAAAAATGTCACTGTTCAGAAAAGCTTCAAGGTTGATAATAATGACAATGAATCATATGACTAACAGAATTAAATTGAAGTCTCCTAAAACTCTTGATCTAATTCTCCCTGAGATCTGAGTTCCAAAGCATCATTTTCTGGTTTCTGTAAAGAAGTCCTTGTGTTCTGTTTTTATTTGCTAGAAAATTACACCTAGAATTGTTTCATGCAGACCACCATAGTATTCTATAAAGTACAAGTTACCATGCACCATTCGAACAATGGGCTTTTTCAGTGTAATGTTTCTTGGAAATTACAGTATTAGAATAATGAGATGTGCAAATTTTTTATCAACTCAGTCTCCAAGGCAATGAGTCACTCCAAAATACAGAACAGCAATAAAATTAAAAACAGTTTATGTGCTGCTGTATCCTACACCCCACAGGTATTAGAACATATGACTAGAACAGATGCAAAAGGTTTCCACTGAAATTAGATGTATAGACACAGAGAACACTGCAGCAATGTGTGCTGAATCTGTGCTCAGTAGCTAAAGAGGTGCTTTAATGTTAAACAGCTCCAGAAGCATCAGCAGAGAAGAAAGCCTGAGTGCCAGACACAGGTATGGGCAAAGGAGACTATTCACAGCAAGCAACCACAGGCAGCTAAATGAGAAAGCCTGATGTTCCCCCTGCACTCAGTGGGACTATAATTCCTTCTTCTGGAGAGTACTCCAGAGCACAAGATAATTTAGGCAAAATACATCAACTTCTGGAAGGGATGGTCTGTCTCCATAAGCATCAAGCACACACAAGAATGCTGCCAGCTGACGTGAGAGCTCAAAAAGTACTTTCCTCCCTAACGCCAACAGTGTCCACTGCAGGCAACCAAAATGAGCTAAGCAACAGAGACTATGTACCAGATTCTCCTTTTCCTCCCAAGAAAATAAAGATAAAAGCAAAAAAAAAAAAGGATTCTAAAATAGAATAGTTCAAATTGTACCCGATCTTCTCATGAAAAAACAGACAAGTTTGCAAAGTGGATAGTAATTAATAGATACTCTCTTAAATGGCAATGATATACCATATAAGGAGCAAACAACATTTATCCAAATGCCTCAGTCACCCTCATTTATGGTGCCTAGAGACCTAACAAACAACAGACTGCTAGCAATCTGATAAATCAGTTCTATTCTGAAATCCCTAGAATACTCTATACAGTAAATGGGCCCTGTAAAATGTTTGTAGCCACAGTGGGAAAATTTCCCTTTGTTTATCCTGATATTCTGGGTTTTCTGCTTACAAAGGCTGGGAATTCTTCTCTATGCTGACACATTACCTTCATTTCCATTTCTATCTGTTTCCTGACCTATCTCACACTTAACACCTGCTTACATCACGATTTCCAGTACATTTCTTTTCAAAACATTCCTTCAAAACAAGATTTGAAGTCTCTTGCTAGCAGCTGGGGACATCCATACCAAGACAGGTGTCAGCATGTGGGAGAAATGTCCAGCAGCCACAGGGAGAAAATGGTCCAGCCACCACCCAAACTCAAAACTTCTGGAACACAAAGCAGGTTGGGCCTCCTTGCAAAACTGCTTCCCTTCCAAGGAAACTACAGTGTAGGGGTGAGGAAAAAGGCAATGATGTTTCCATGCAACTCTGCTTGCCACACTGCACATAGGGTGTGCTCCAAACCCAGGGGCTTCCCACAGGGTGGTCAAAGCCAGAGGGACTAAGGCATCCAGCTTTGATGGCTTTTGGCATGGTAAGGACTCCAACCACACTCTTCAGCCAGGAGCTGTCCTATGTGTAGCAAAAATCCACATGCCCATTCCTGTAGTCCTCTGAAGCAGAGTGCAGCACTTGACCCAAAGCAGCACTCAAGCAGTGCCACTGGGGCTGGAGAGGACACAGCACCCAAACTCTCCCCTGGCTGAGCAGCCCCACTGCCCCAGCAGAGCAGCACAGCACAGTTTGGTCACTGCAGCACTGGCAATGGGCCCTCCACAGCTCACCCTCCTGTCTGAGGTGTCTCCTGGCCCCTGTGGCTGACAACATTCCTGCCAGCCAAGTGCAAAACAATGAAAAACATTTTCCCAAGCTGGCAGAGATGGAGTTTGTACACATTTCAGATTTTAACAGTGTTCTGGTTTGGGGATAACTTACATAATAAAACTGATGATGCCTTTTCAGGCAGATCCTGTCTTCCTGGAAATATAAAGAAAATTGTATTTCCAACTCTTGAATGACCACTAAAATACCACTTTCAAAGAAAAATTCAGTTATGCATACACAGTTAAACAGATTTGAAAGGGAAGTCCATTAGTACAAACAAGACCAAGTTAAGGTCCTGTTTCACAGCTGGCAGCACCACACTGGTAAGACCTTTCAAAAAGCCTTATAAAGAGCTAGCAGAGAAAAATCCCTGAGTGATACTCAGAGTAAGCAGAGGTAAATGTTTGCCAGAATAACTGTAAGTTGCAGCTGCTTGACTTCAAGTATGTGTTCTAAAAAACCATGAATAATGCCAGTCTTATAAATACAGTGAACTTTCCTAACATGAAAAATAAAATCATATGTATGCTGCCAAGAAAGTCTGCCTAGAAACTTTCTGTTTAAGTTTTTTACAGCCTAGGAATAGGATTTCCCCCAAGTCCATCTACCAAATATTGAGGCAATAAGAGGAGGTCATTCAATGTCTAAATCAAGGACTCTTCTTTTTAGATGCGTAAATTGATCCAGAATTTTAAGCTGACTGACTACGAATTTTCCAATGGGGGAAAATTAAAGCTGTCTTAAAAACAGAAGAGATAATAATTTCATCTGTCCAAGGTCTGTCTTTACTTGCAAACAGCCTGCAGAACCAATAGAACTGGCAAGTCTAAACAGGTTAGTACTTTACAGAACAAAAATTAGAAAATCAGAAAAGATCAATGCCACCCTCTGAACAATATGCTGCAGTCTTTAGTCAGAAGCACAGTACAACGAGATCCATTTCAGAGCAACCCCAAGGGAGCCATCAGAGAAGCCAGACTCCCTTTGGAACTGGGGCCTTTGTTTTGCAGTGTTGATAAAAGGACAAACGATGCACGCATCTCCCAAAATCACAATATCACAAACCCTGCTTGTTCCCATGGATGAACTTCCTCTCTTTTATTTAATGATGCAAACACTGCAACAGTGGGTTTCATTATTATTTCAGCTCTTCATTTCCCCTGGCTATTAGTAATTCCCAGATAAATGAAGCCACTCACAAGTGCTTTGCCACAAACAACCATAGCTACAGCTCCAAGCACGAGATGTAGTATCAAAAATACACATTTTCCAGGGTTTTGAGCTCCATTTAAAATTTTTAAAAAATTAAGAACTAATAGGACATTCTCCAAATTATATACATTTGATGCATGCTGGAAATAAACCCTAGATTTAGCTGACCCTGCCTTGTGAGGAAATACAGGGTGTAGGATAACAAAGAGTGCTTGACATCACAGGTCACAGGAGACTGAAGGATTTTCTGACTCCCGTGTAAGGATTGAGCTCTGGGCTGATGTAATGAACTTTGCCACAGCAGAAAGCAGATTTCTGATAGAAGGAATAGCAGATTAAATCCCAAATCCTTTATTAAACAGGATTTTACCACGTTGATGTTTAGGCATATAACAGGACCAAATTAAGTAAGTTTTGAGTTGAGCTCTGAGTAGGAAAAATTTGCAAGAAAGATAAAATGGGATACTCCTGTGTACTTCAAACAGCCAGGAATTTTTCTAAAATAAATATATATCATATGGAGGCTGAGCACTGTGCAAAAAATTCAAGCATTGTTCTAAGCAGCTCTTGCTTGTGAGCAGTTAATCAGTGAGACTAGAAAAAATCTTAAACCTTCCAGAGTTAAGTTATTTCCATAAAGAAGCACAGGCACACTGCCAATTCTTCCAGACTATCTCCAATGAATCACTGCTTCTTGGGCCTCCAAATGATGCTGTCTCTCTTTCACTTGGCTCTGTCATCTCATTCCAAGGCTTTATCTCAACACCATACTTTATCATCACACTTATTTATTGGGTAAAGTATTGACTATTTTTCTACATTCAGATTTCAAATTGTACTAACAGCAGAATTGGTCAAATCTATTGATGTGCTTTCATTTCTTTGGCACATCTGTAATAGCTTTTTAAATACTTTAACTTTTCTCAGATAATAACAGGAACTTGAAGATTTTACACATTTTAACCTTCAATATCTTCAAACTGCTTATAGAGTTTGAGCAAACATTATTTCTCCTAAGCAGGGGAAATTTTACTTTAACATATTATTTCAGCATTTTATTTAACAATACAAACAGCTTGGGAAAGCATCTTATTTCCATTTCAGTTTAAATGGCAGATGATGGATAAATTGTAGCTAATCTTGGAAAGAGATGTGTAAAACCAACCAGCTCCTGATTAAACTCTAATACTAACTCTGGCAATTTTCTCAGCAATTATTTCAAGGACAAGGCTGAAATAGTCTTTAATCTTTCCTTATTATAAACAAACATTTCCTCGACACATTACTGTTTTCAAAAGAATTCCTAAAAAATAATTAAGATCAAAGAAGTTGGACAAAGAATGATTGATTTTTCAGAGAACTACACATGCAATAACATGTTTTTAGAAAAGTAGCAAGGGGAGATTACTGAGCATATGCTATACTTTTCACCATTTGTAGGAAAAATAAACCCAACTAGCTGTGCTTCACTGTTTCTACAGGAACAATGATGTCTGCCTTCAGCTCAGACCCTGCAAAAGCAGGATCTGATAAGGACACTTTTGAGAGCCATCTCATCAACCATGGCTTAAAGGTATATTTCCAACATAAAAGATATAGCAATTAAAGGTAATTGGGCATAAAAGAGAATGCTGTTTTTCATCCTGGAACAGACTCCCCAGATTCCAATCTGCAAAAAACCTGAAAACTTGAAAACACTGGTGGAGACAAAAGGAGGAAGCATATCAAAGGCATATATAAATATATTTCTCTTTTTTCACTTCATCTTTCCTCCCCTCTTTCATCTCCCTGCCTATTTGCAGGAATCACTTCTGTTTCCTGCCTAAAACCTGATTATTCTATGAGTAAACCATCTGATGAAAACCATTGAACACATACAAGTTTATATGGTGATTAGAATTAATACTGCTCATCTCAAGTGTATTCTTAATGACTTCCAGAGGAAAAAGAATTCATATATTCTATGATATCAGATTTTAAGGAAGTGCTTTTATATACTTGGGACTGCTTAAGGTCCAACTCTTTTTCAGGCCAGTCATAACTAAAATACAATGTGATCATCAGTGGAAACAATGCTCACTAACTGTGCTCACGTGGATGTCACTCTACAGTAACCAAAAGAAACTTTATTGTAAATTCCTAAGATTTACAAATAATTTTAAAAGTCTTGGAGCATAAATCTTTTCAATGAACCTAGTATTCCAGCAAAGTCTGAGTGAGATCACACAAAAAAAGCAACATTCAGGTCTACAGGAACATACAATCAGTGCTGGAAGTACTGTCTAAACACTAAGCCCAAGAGAAGACAGCTCTCTGCTGCAACTACCCATAAAACTGGCAATTTTGTGACTAACTGAGCAGAAATGGCACCTTTATTTTGCAGGGTAATGAGGGGCAAAACCAAGCACTCCTGAGTTGGAGCAGGAATGTAGTGCTGGAGTATTGTGAAAGACAAAAAGATTCAGTAAATCCCCCTGGCTCATTGCAAAGGATCTTTCTTTACTCCCTGAGCTCTGCCAGCAACTGGGAGCAGCTCATCTTCACCGTGGAGAGAAACTGAAGCAGCTTGCTGCATGCTGGCCAACCAGCAGCTATTTTCCTATGAATCTGCTTGCATTTTGGAGCAGAAGATGACATTTACTTTACAGAGGATCAAACCGTTCTCTTGTTTTAGGCGTTCGTTCCCAATCAAAACCACATAGCCTAAATGCAAACCCTGAAAATCAATGCAATGCTGAAAATTACAAAAAACATTTCAGGAGCTAAGCAATTGTTTTATGATTCACTTAAACATAATTATAAGCTGAATTTTGCAAGTGACCTAAAACATGTTATTTCTAAAAAGAACCCCCATATTTCAAGGCCTTGTTAAAAAACCTTCCAACGAGATAGGCCCATAAGTAAAAGTTGTAAAAATACTGTATTTATCTTTATTAAACATTTTTTACAGTCTCTGCATTAGCTATAATTAAATATATGCATCAGAAACCTTCCTCCATTGCAGATACTTTGTATGTCTGTACTTACTATAATGAGAAGACATCCATGATTGCATATAATAAACCTTGCATCTCACCACAAATTTATTAAGACAATGCTGCACACAAGAACTAGAAACCACACAGAATTTTCTGTGAGAAGCAGGGGACAAAATAAAACAAAACACTTGATTCTCATTCAATCCTATTCCTATTTTTGATCTTAACTGTTTACAATTGCATAGTTTTTTACTGGAGCTCCTCCTATACCCCAAGCAAGTGAGCAGCAAATACAGGCAAGGAGGTTCCCAGCACAGCTGGAAGGCTTTTGAGAAGTTCAGCTCTTGCAAGCCTGCTCTAATTAGAACAAAACTGAAAGATGGAGACTGTCAGAGAGCAATCACCAGTCATAAAGATATTTGGACAAAGAGAAAGGCTTAAGCCTAACTCAGTTTAGGCTTTCTGCTTACCCCACATGCCACCCATTGTGATGGAAGAGTCTCCATCTGTGCCTCTAGCAAAGTGGCAAGGATCATTCTTTACCTTCACTGGTTTCACTAAATGCTTAAAACCCCTCACATCTCTGCCTGTCTAAACGTCTGCCTGCCTCCTCCTTCTCCTCCTCCTCCTCCTTCTCCTCCTCCTCCTCCTCCTCTGCATGGAGGTAGCTCTGTCACCTGCAGAACTTCCCTGGCTCAGCGATGCACCAGTCCTGGCACACCTTTTGAATGCCCTGCAACAAAAAGATGCATCTGGTGCTGCCAGACTTGATTGAGTGCAGGTTGTGGCAGACACTGAGCAACAGGAAGGCCCCATTCCTCCTCTCCCTCACAGACCCAGAGAAGCCCATAGCCAGCACACAAGACAGCAGCAATGGGAATGCCAAAGAGGGAGGTTCAACACCTGCCACCCCCAGGGATGCCACTCATCTCCCTTCAGGGCTTGCATCTCCCTTGTTCTCTCATGGCAGGCCATGTATGACCTCCCACACACCTCTCAACACCCACCATCATCTTAGCAAGCTACAAAGCAATGCTGGCAATCATCTCAGCAGATATCAGATATGAGCCCCATCTTCACAATTTCCACTGCTGCTTGGAAAAGGATGTGTTGACTTCAGCTGCATGCAGAGTAACATCAAACATGTACACCCATTCAAGGCTATAAAGAGAGGTCCTACCCTTCTGTTTTTAATAAAAAATGTAATAAAATACATTTTAATAAAATGCAACTGAATTACATTTACGTGTTCTCCCCCTGGTAATTTTGTCTTACCCTGCTACAAGAAGCATAAATGAACGTGTCAGAAGAGCATTAAGATGTTTTGCCTGTTTGTTTTGGTTAGAGGGTGTGTGGGGCTTTTTTAAACACATGGCAACATTTTGATTTCTATTCTTAGAAACCATTTGAGGCAAAAAAGGGCCCATGAAAGAATTGAAGTCCACAAATGAACTTCCTTTCTGCCGGCTTTTTCTCAGCCATCTCCCCTCCAGTCATGCCTGCCAAAATCCCATGCTTTATAGGGGCATCTGTTCTATTCTCTCCAGGCCAAAAAAGGAGACTTTTCAAACTCTTACTAGAGCTGAGGAAATCTATAGCTCAATGAGCCTAATGGGATTTTTTTCCCCCATGTCTGCAGCTCCACAACTGCCATCAGAAGGAAAAGTCTCTTTCTCCCCCCACCTTCCTCCAGCCCCATGGTCCCAATCCAGGCCTCTCCTAAAAGCTGTCCCACTCCCCATCTCACTGCTTTTTACCACATGACTGAGGAGCTGAGAACAATTTATTTATTCATTTATGAGCCATAAATGAAACTCTACATTATCAGCTGAACTGACATATTCTTACGAATCCCTGCACTGCTCTAAGTTCCTTACCCCCGCTGTGAACTTGGTATACTTCACACAACAAGAAAAACATAAAACCCAGTTCCTTTCCCATACACAGCACTACTCCTAGAGTAGTATCCACAGTAAAGGCAGTCTCAGTGGGTTTGACTAAAAACTGATTCTCATTGCTCAATACAAACAGCAGCTCACCCTGAAACCACCCTGCCTGCCCACGATTTAAAGCCACACAGTGGCCCTCAGAGGAACGTTTAGCTGCTCCCCAAAACACCAGAAGAACAGAGCAGTACAGACATCAGACTCCCTATGCCAACCTCACTGTAAGGTGGCTTTTTCCAAGTTCAACACGTTTCTTTCAGTAACTTACAATTTATGGTCAAAAACGTAGGGCACCACAGTTCTATCAATTCCCCATGAAATAACAGTTCTAATGTGTTTCAACTAAGCAGACCTTCTAGAATTTATCACTGGTGTAAGGCTTCAATGCAACCACAACAGCAAGGACAGGCCACAAGCATCACTGCCAGGGCTTTCAGTGAAATCTGCAGAAAGAAACCAGAAAAAATCCAACAAAACAATCCCAGATATTTGCATCAGAAATAGGACATAAGACAATTAAGCTGAGCAGTAGGTATATATTCTCATGTATTACAATCAGTATTTGCACAGTGCCTCTAAAAGTGCCTCATGTACCTCATTTTGTTATGGGTAAAAGCTAATGGCAGGTCTGCAAAGTCTCCTTTTTCTTCTAAAAGCAAAACATGTCTCATAATTTGAGACACACAAAGGATGTAAGAATATATTAATTGGCAAATGAGCCCTATTTGTAATTATTTATTTAGATTTTCTGGCTAGCCACCATCTTGTTCACATATAGACTTCAGGAAGCAGGAATAGTCTTAGCAGGTTAAAAACAGGCAGGTTTTTAGCCTAAGATTGTTAATTAGTACTGGGCATGAAGACCAAAGTTGGTATCTGTGCCCACTGTACACCAGCTCTTTGTGGCACAGCCTATAAATGTACAGCCTCACTGGCAGGCTGCATCTCTGAGCTGAATACATAAGCCCTCCTCTCATGAAAAGGAAAAAAAATTAAAAAATCAAAGCTAAGGTCTACATCTGGAAGAAAAAAGGCAGTTAAAGAAAGAGGAATACATTTCTGACATGACCCAGTTCTCTGGTAAAATCAAGATTAAGAGGCATGTTTATGAGCAAAACTAAGTCAATATTTTCAAATTGGTTTTTAGAGCAAATCTTAGTTTTACCATTCATAAAATTCAATAGGTAATTACACAGCTAGGCAAATGTCCTTAGAGGAAAGTAGAAGAATAATGAATTCCCTACATAATTTTTTATAGCTATGTTTTTGAGCGAACACAGTATAACAGGCATCAAGCCAATATTTAAAGGAAAAAAAACCAGATTTGTAAAACCTTAAATATTTCTGTAAGCCAGTCCATAGACAACAGCCTATTTCACAATCTAATCTGCCTTTGCAATACATAAAAATCCCAACAACTTAGAGTGCCTCTGTGATTAATCATTACGGTTTAAAATAAAACCTTGACAAAGACGGGTCCAGAAGCACCACCACAAAATATGTAATGCTATCAGAACATGCAATTTGCTTAAAATAATGTTCCTGGGAAGTGCCATAGCGTTGTGTGCAAAATATCTTGTCTGATCTGTATTTTGAAGAAACCCTTGGGAACAAAATCATTACCAAGCATCAGTCAGAGCAGCAACAACTAGAGATCAGATCCAATTCAGTCTTCCATAACTAACCCTAAGAACAAGCTGCTTATCACTCCAAAGCTCAAAAAAGATGATGAAAACTATGTAACACGATGTCCTTCAGCTCCCTAAAGGCAACTGATTACATTCAGTTAGGAGCTGATTGGTGTGCAATGATGCTTCTGCTTTCCAAATACACAGCTTAATTGCCAATACAACTCCACAAGAAAACAGAAAGGAAAAGATTTCCCTCTCCTGCTATTTAAAAGACAAGCAGTATCTGCTAGCAAATAAAAAGAAGGCCAAATTGTAGTTATTTTTTTAAGCTCAAATATTATCAATTACATGCTGGAGATAAAGCTAACAAACATTGGTTTTTTGAAACAAATAGAACATGATCCAAACATTCCCCTAAAATCTCATAGGTTTTATAGTGCCACAAGTAAAAATTATTATAAAAATCTATATCAAGACATAAAATTCACACACAAAGAAGCTTTAACTGGATTGAAAAGAATGGGGGTTTAATTTGTATATTATATATAGATGTTCTTGCTCCAGTTTACGTCTTCTCTTATACACCTTAGAAGCAATACTGGATAGATTGCCCTGCTCTGCTTCAGCACTCCACAAAACAGATTTAAATGGAACAGATCATTGCACACAGGGCTGTGCAGAGCACATTTCATTCTTCTTATACAACAGCAGGAGTTTTCAAGCAATTCGAATGTTACTTAATTTCAACTGAAGGAGAGAGAACAAAGTTGGCATTATTTTTATTACTGTAGCATGTGGTACCCTTAGCAGGAAAGTTGCCAGGTATGTATTGGAGTAAGAGGGGCATATGTCCTTGAGGAAATACTAAAACACAGACAACAAAGCTTTATCAACTTTAGCAATAGACATGAAGACACTCCTTCTTGCAGCAGCTTTAACTGAAATGCCCAGCAGCTCTGTGGATTCAAAAGACTGAATCCTACATCCTTGCTCTTGCCAAATACCTCAATTGCTTTCAATGTGCATAACATTTCCTTAGGATTAGATAGATTTGTCTTCTTTTATCCAGCCGCAACATATTTCTGTGTTAGGAACCACCACTTTCCATCAATGCTTATGACAAGAACCTGCACACCCCTCACAGCTCCCCCAGCTAAATATGACACAAAAGCACCTTCCAAACATTCCTTCTTCTTTATGAGGCATGCAGACAGAACCTAGGGAAAAATGTTCAGGACAATCCCAGGGTTCCTTCTTCAGTGCAGAGTGGAGCACTTGTAGAGATGTACATGAAAGCTGCAGGACAAGTTAAGAAATAAATGGGAAAGGAAACAGGAAATGAGGGAGGGAAAGGAGGTTGGGGAAACTAAGGGCAGCTGTAGGCATCATAAGCATTGCTGAAACAAACAGGTTGTGTGTATCCCATGTCTATATCAAAACCACTGTCAAGTAACTCCACAAATACCTTTTAAAGCAAGAACTGACTTCCTGGTTTTAAGGCAGCACTAAAATAAAATAACAGGAAATGAACAGTACATCATTTACTCTACAGGATTTAAATTCATTTGTCTGCCCTGCTTTTCTGCATCTTTCACCCATCTTGAAGAAACACAAAATTAATGGATTCACTTTTTCCCCTGCATATAAATGGTTATTGCAAATCAATTATGCTCATTAATACCATGTAAAATATCCTGCAAGATAGACAGAGGTGAACAATACGTAGACCAAGAGTTTCTGGGAAGGGCACAGCAGCTGAGCCAGCAGAAAACTCTGCCCCTATCCTGTTGAGTGTCTGGAACACTGGGCACCCTGGTCATGTTGGAGCCAATTCCTCCTCAGTGTGAGAGAAACCAAGCTGTCCCAGGAGAAGAATCAGAGCAGGAAAGCCTGTTGAAGACGCAATCTGAGCTCTCAGCAGCAGCTCTGAAGAGGCATTTCTCTTATACATTTGCTACAACTTCAACAGCTCTGCCTGTACATTACTTGCTAGGAATGTTTTGTTGGGATTTTAAAGAAATTTACTCTGGACAATTTCACATAAGATGTTTACTCATTAACTCATTTATCCATTGACATCCCTTCATTATCTTTAGTGACAATACCATTTCGAAACTGAGTTTTGCTTCAGCAGTCTATGAAATCTCTGAATTTTCATGGAAGCCTATTCACCTTTCAATCATTTGTATTACATCACTCGAGTAACTACTAAATTTGGATTTATTTCAGGGAAATATATAAATATCTCTTCTGTAAAAATCTACACTTGAAGTCACACTCCCTTTAAAGCCTTCAGAAAGATATAGACAGGCTTAGACTGTAGCTCACCATCCCTGCTTTCTGTGCTAGTTTTGGAGATTTGATAAATCATGCCTCACAGCCTGGAGAGACACCAGGTCTCCAATGACTACACGAGCCCACCTCAACATCCCTCCTTTGTTTGCTCATCCACCTCCTCGTGGATCCTCTTCGCCCTGCTCCCCACCGTGACAAGAGGAGCAAGAGGAGATACTTGACAACAACTTCAGATTTCATTTAGGTAAACAAGAAAGGCAAAGAAGCATGTGCAGCTGGTGTAAAATAAACACTCAGGCTCTGCTAAAAATGTTCCAGGCTAAATTGAACATCTACAAGGAGCTAAGGAAAACAGCAACACAGAATTCCTTACAAAGACTACTTGGAACTGGGAGATCCTGTTGCTACTCTCAAACATTACTTAGACTGGATTTTTTCACAGTATTTTAAGACAGGACAAAATGTCCCAAACAAGTAATTTACTTGATCTAAGGTTTCCACCTTGATATTGATTGCTGCCACTGAAAACTCCCATGATAAATTAATATTTCATGTCTTTGTCCAACAGAAAATGAAATGTAATAAGGGCCTGACTTTATCAAATCCACAGCCTACCACAAAACCTACCAATATAATTACAGCAGGACAAAGTCAAAGAATTTTGTAAACAGAAGATATGTACTGATAAAATCAATGCAACATCAATGGAGTCATCAAATATTTGGGGATGAAGAAACATGCAAAACAAACCAGCAGAGAAGGAGGTGTTATGCCTGCTTATGGTAAAAAAAACCCCAAAACTCCACTATGAAAGTTCCCAGATTCCAGAACCTGTCTGAAGAAGATGTCAAAGTCTGCATTGAAGATACCATGGCTTAAATCAGCTGGGCATGAAGAACTGTTTCAGACTGCACAGGCTCAGTCACTGTGGAGCTCTGGCTACTGTTTCTGCCCTCCAGGTTGTCAACCACACGTCCATTGACACACCCCCTCCTTCCTCAAAAGCACAGCCTCAGGAGCACCAGAGCCACTCTGGGCTCTGGATACACTTCCAGATACCCTCTGTTGGCCAGACTGAGCTGTCCTGCCAGCACCCACGCTGCTCTGGGATCCCCATGAGGCTCCATGAGGATCTCTCCCTCTGAAGGAGACCCAGTGACACCGGGCACGGGAGCCTACACCACCAACCCATCCTCTACAGGCTCTTTCCAGCATCAGTGCAATGGGGACAAATGCTGCCAGGGATTTCCCCTCCAGCCCATGCCTTAAAATAACACTGGGATGTGGGAGGAAAGCATCTAGGTTAACACTGCCTTATGCAGCACTATTTTAAGCAGGAAAACCCTGAGGATTGGTAGGGTTTTGATTCTTTCTTCCAAATGTTGCCACTTTAGGCACTTCCATCAGACTCTGCCTCCTCCTCCAGCTTTAATCACCTGATGGCATTAGAGTAACAAAAATAAGGATAACTACTATACATGGAAATGAATGAGAAATGAAAAAGTATTTTTATGCCAAGATCAAAACAATAGCAACCAACTATTTTTCATTGTGCCAGAAGAGACTTCTGCTATTTCGCAGACTACAGCATCACTGAGTTGACAACTTACAAAACAAAAAATATAAAAATTGTGTTTTGAACATTTACACCAGCAAGCCCTCTAGTCTTTCAGAAGCTGAAAACCCCATACCTGGCGTACAAAACTGTTGGAGGTAGTGTCAGAAGATGTACTTCCATCTGATCCTTTAAACCGGTTTTTTCTTCTTGCCCCTTTCCCATAAGACTGTAAAAAAAGACCAAAAAACAAAACACAGATTAGAGAAACAGCATTACAGCATTAGTTTGTGTTGCACAGAACGCTTCCAATGTCTCCTGGGCTAGCAGGGATTCAGATTATCAGCTTTGTGCCAATCAATAAGCACAAATTCAGTAAGTAACTGATGGGATGTATGTGCCAATGCTCACCAGGCTTGGTCAATTGAGCCCTAAATGTTTTGCTGTTGGTTTTTTTTCACATTTGAGTTGGAAAGCATTTATAGACTCACATAGATGTAGCATTATTCACCCAAGTCACAGTGATTAAAAAGTACAGTTTGTTGTGCAGCTAGTTTAAATAAACAAGGTAGGAAAGGAGGTCCTGGAGCAGTCTCCAGTACATCACAGCCATGAGCCAAGTCAGCTGAGGGAACCTTAAACAGCAAGAAGTGAGAAACAACTTGTTGATTGAGATACAATCTTAGAACTGAGGGAGATTTTGCAATAATAATTTTTTTACAGTAAGTTTGAGAAAGTAAAAGCAGTGTAACAATAAAAAAAGACTGTATGTATAACTGGGAAAGGAATAATATGCAACTAAAAAGCAAGGCATCATTTTTATCTACTAGGAATTTAAAGAGACATCAGGAGAAAGCTACAGTTGGCTGAAACAAAACTTTAAAACTATGGTTTAGAAACAAAGCAAATGCATGCATGGGTCCACAGAAAGCTATTTTTGCTGTGCATTGAGTTTGGATCATCAATAAATATATTTACATTAAATTACAATTTTTTCAAAACTACAAAACAGCCACGTAAGAAATTTCTGAAAGGCACCCAAATTGATTCTGCACATGCTGGTTAAGGCAGAACAATATAAAAAATCAGCATGCTGAACATTATGGAGGTGAAAATAGGACTTTCTGGTGAGTCTAGGACTGTAACCCAGCAGGTCTCAAAATACAAAATTAAATTTCAATCAGGAATAGCTTTACATGATTTCATTTCTAAAAGGGATCTTTTATAAGAGAAGAGTTTTCTGGTAATAGAAAGGTTTTCCTAGAGCAATAAGAATAATAACTAGATTGTAACGACTGTCACAAGCAAATTATTAAAAATATTTTCCAGTTATAATAGACAGTTCTATCAGAACCATCATTTTCCACCTAAATAATTAATATAATATTCCATCTAATATAATATTAAAGTACCTAAAATACATAAAAAGTATCTCTGACAGCAGTATTCTTCGAATAAAACAATACCTTGAAATTGAAATTTATTATGTCTCTTATGAATGGTTCCTTTGAGTTAATTGACTGTGGTTACCCACAAACATTCTGAATTCCTTTCCTACAATTTTTGTGGAAGAATATAGAAATATACTTACAAAAAAATATAGAATTTCTAAAATTCACAAAGGAGCTCAAGAATATAAAGCATCAACATGAAGACCACACTATCTAGACAATTCCATAAATGGTGTACAGTACAATATTGTGTAATTCTCAAGGAAATAATTAAAAAAATGTAAACATATTATCTCTCACAATCACACTTTTCATATTTGTCTCCAATATTTCATATTTGTCTCCAATAATTTCTACAATATTTATTTGATTTAAAGTATCACAGTGTTCAGTTTGCTAACACAAAAAAGTTATGAGAAAGGCAAAGGAGAGACTGAGTCTAGAGTTATGAGGATAAAACAAATTAGAGCAGAAAAAGAATATATTACAAACACAGATAGAGAAATGTGCATTTTATCTGTGTAGCAATGACTAAAAGCATTTATTTCTGGCAACATCACAGCAAATGCAGCTCAGGCTGAAGCTCACCTTGATTTTTCAGTTTGAGGAGGTTTTTTTGTGCACAGCAACGTGCACATTTTTGTTCTGGTGTTCTATAGGCCAAAACTATGCAGAAGCATAAGCTACATACCAACTTTAAACACAAAAAACCTGTTGACAGGATGGCAGGCTGTGGCTACAGACTGTAGGCAGAGTCAGTTTTACACCTGCTTCTTTGGACAGAGCAGTTTTCAGTCAGAGGAAAGGGGGCAGCTTTGGTATGTGGGGAAACTGGGATCTGATAACTCTTCTCTTTATTTTAAAGGATTCTAATTGGGGACTACGTTTGTCTTCCATGCCTTTCAAGCTTATTCCCACAATCAGAAATGCCTGAAACTTTTCTTCTGAAGATGAGATTAGCTTTTCATAATCAAAAGAAATCCTATACATTTTAAAAACTATTAACTCTCTCTGTCATGTGGAGAATCTTGAATACTCATCCTGACACAGTCATTATGTTTTGCTTCTTTATGTGTATTTTCTTCCATAATATCTTAATGCGAGAACAAGGCCTTTGTCAAAAAAAAAAAAAAGAAATATAAAAAAAAAAAAANATGGTGCTTAGGAAAAAAAAAAAAAAAAAAAAAAAATTAAAAAAAAAATATCCCCAATATGTTACTGTGATTCTCATGTTAAAATCCATTCCCTTATCTGTGTTCTGTGCAGCAGTTGGCTGCAATTAGGCAGCTAAAAATAAAGGGCTGAATCACAACATGAGGACAATGGCCAGTAAAAGCAGCAGCACGGGGCAGTTGTTCCTAACCTACATGGCAGCTGCACCTGACAGAACGACCACTGGAGACCAAATGCCTCAGCACCCCAGCATACAGAGCCCAGTGGGGGCCACCTCAAAACCCAGCAGGGCAGGGTTGGCACCCCACCATCTGCCCCAGCTGGTCTGGGTACAAGTGCCTGCAGCCTGTGAACAAGTCTGTTTATGTAAGAAGTTTGCTGACAGCAAAGTTCTCACTGGATTTTAGCAGAACCTCTTACACAAACATGAAGTTATGTATACATGTAAGTGTTTACAAGATCAAAAGTGTAGCTTCGTTTATTAGTCAGATGTGTGAAATCCTTTTAAAACTGGCTGAGTTGCCAGAGACGAGAAATAAAACACACACATTTATGTTCTAAAGCTTCATAAAATATCAGGAAAACAACGTGAAACCTCACCAAAAAAAACCCAAACCAAACCAGAGTAGTTTTGTAAAAATCATTTCATCAACCAATTGTTAACAAAGCAAAGAAAGACTCTGCTTTCCAACTCTGATTAGAATGTACATTGTGCAGCCTTTATGCAACTCATGCAATCAGATGAAATATGGGAATCATATGAAGCATTAAAGGCATACATTGCAGTTTTCTGGTAATTAAGAGTTTTATATACAATTACTTGTTATTGTAAACAGATGAGATCAATGTCCCTGAGTGAAACCCTTTAATTTTAATGAGGTTCTGTCTCAACACATAAAACACATGGATCCCTAACGTTTAATCTTTTAACACACATGACAAGCAGAAGGCATCGTTTATGCCTGTAGGCAAAATACTATCATCTGGAAGAGGAAATATAAAACATTTCAAACTACCAACTATCTACAATCAGGAAACTGGTCTTCAGTGAGAGTCTTAAATGCCCTTCACCAGTAACCACTCTAATGGTATTTTATAGCAAAGCACTGGTGAGGACTAGACAAAGGATGAGTTTGAACCTCAACTATTTGTCATAGCACCAGTCACTGAGACTGCAGGTGGCAGAGCTAAACCCTTAAAAACTGTTCTCATAAAGGAAGGGTCCAGATGATTTAGGCAGTAGAGTATCTGACACTAAGTCAGGTCCTTAAACAAAGATGGAAGAAATAAATTGGAGAAAACAAAACCAGAAAATAAAATTTCAGAGTTACACTGAATCTTACATCATCTCAGATGAGCAAGTGACCAATTACAAAAATCAAAAGAACACCTAAAGGTAAAAAGTGACCCCTGAAGGATTAAGGAATTGCTAGAAGGTCAGAAATGCAAAAATGCACTAAGTATTTTTCCTTCTCATGCAAAAGCTTCAAAAGTATTTGAAGATGCTGATGTTCCATGCACAGAATAGCACGTCAGGAGAGTGCAGAATATTCACATCCAGTTCCATCCTCTCCTTAAAAGAACAGCTACTGCCACTTTAAGCAATTCCTTACAACAATGCAACCAATGTTCCTGTAGATCAGATCCCCTGGGCTCTCTCTGGCCACTGTCCAGGCTCACCACCACTCAGAAATTATAACCCCCAGCATCAGCTGCATTCTGCAACCCCCCACACCCTCCACTCAGCAGGAAAACACATTAATATTTCTGATCTTTGCACCACAAATCGTACTAATCTCATAAAGGAGTAGAGGTCAGCCTCCTGACCACACAGCCAAGGGCTGGTAGATTTACCCAGACCTTGGTGATGTGCTCCCCATTACTCCACAGGTCCCTTCCATGATGGGAATGAGGGCAAGAAGGCAAGGTAGGATACAGCAATATATCCTGGCTTGCCTCCACCTCAGGGGTGAGGTTTTGAGTCACCCTACATGGTCAACATCAGTGCAGCCCTGTGACAGGCACTCTGCTCTGTGACATACCTTCAGCAAAGAAGTTGCTGAGGAGAACAGACTCATGTCCTCATAGGAGAAAAGAATCCTCAACTTAGGTCTGAAATCCTGGATTTCTCCAAACAAACAACTTTTGCTATTGGGACAAAACTCAGGAAAGTCAAGAGTCCCCATCAGGAATCCTCTCAAACTGAGGATCTCCATATACAGTCAGCAAGTTCACACAAGCTACAGGGATGAGTCTGCAAAGTCCATTTCACAGTCATTTGATAAAATCCTACACCAAAACAAAAATACATCCAAACAAACAAACAACCCCAAACCTCCATAAATAATTTACCTCTCAAAACTTGCAAATATAATACATAAATATTTGACAGATTCTTCTTTTTCCCCATTAAAAGAAAACTAATTTTTGCTGAGCAATCTGTAATGGTTAAATCTTAGATGCTCCTTTCTGCTGGCCTGTGATAAAGCCTTGCCAACACTGCATCTAGAAACAGCCCTATTCTCACCAGTTCCTACACTTGTAAGCCATCTCCCAGTGCTCTCACCCTGGCCTCAGACCAGGTCATCTGGCAGTTTCCACCTGCCAGACAAGAAGCTGGGAACTTGGCTGGCTCTCCTGCTCCCCAGTGCCTTGGAAACCCACCTCAGTGCAAACCTGCTGCACATTTATTTGTAATGCCAGTGATGAAGATGTCAGCTCCCAAACAGCAAAACAGGAGCACACAACAGCAGAAGGTGCTGAAGCTCATGCCCAAACCCCACTGTGCCTCCTGCAGCCCTTTCAAACTGGCAACTGCAGTTGTAGGCCACGTGCCTATACCTCTCCACCTGCTCTCCATGGATTTCTGTATTTCACTTACACAAGCAAACAGAAAGAGGTCAGACTCTGTGACAGAAGGATGCCTGCAGGGACCAACAGCCAACTATGAGGCAGTTCCCCTCTGCTAAGGGTCTGCTGCCCCGAGGACAGAGACCAAAGCAACCCCTTGGAGGGCAGGGAAGGCAATTTTGGTTCCTTGATTTTTGAACTCTTCTATCCTGGCACAGGAAAGAACTGAGTAAAAGAGGCAGAAAAGAAGTAACTGGGACTCCACAGAAGCCAGCCTTGGAATAGCACAGGAACTTTTCATCGTAGAGACAAAGCAAGACAAAACCAGAGATTGCCTCTAGAAGATGGTTACCCGATAAATACGTTAGGACTGAAACTGCTGAACTGTTTCAGAGGGATTTTGCACTCTAGGATAATGTAAAGAACAACTATTATATCCCATTTATGCTGATAATGTGTAAGACCTGGGTGGAAAATATCCCTGGAAGAGATGAGCATGCAAAATCTCCTTTTACTGAGTACTTGAATACAGGTTAATGCTCAAAAACCCTGAAGAGCAGAGGTGAATTATCAGAAAACTAATAGCTGAAACCTGAAGGGCTTTCTTCAGTGAAGGACTATTAAAAATTAATTTTTTCAGTAAGGAATGCAACACTGAAAGGAGATTACCACATCAGGAGAGAAAACACCACCCCTTGCTGAGGGCCATGAGGAAGTCCAATGAATGGAACGGGATTTTATCTCTTCCTCGTTTGTGTATGCTCCACTGAATTGCTGCCACATGGGATCTGGCTTCTAGGGATGCTGCCAGGAGAGAGTAAAACCTTCCATGCCTCTATAACGAATGGGTATTGTTATTATTTAAGTAAGCACAGGGATATAAATTTTGTTTGTTTATGGCTTACAAAGTATTCTTGCAAGTCAGGACTGGGAAATCCACGGCTGCAAAATGTTTGTTTGAAGAACAGGTAAACACAGTATAAATTGTGATAAATCAACTCAGCTGAAGGCAGCAGAGGGCAGTGTGATTAATCTGCTAAGAATAAATCTCTGGATATTTTTCCATTCCTCATTACCACAAGACAGGCAGTGTAGGGGTGGTGCTATACAACTGAGAAGGTAGCTGGAGATTCAGGAAGGACAACAGCCAGTGTAAGGGCCTGTAACTAAGCTGATTTTCTGGAGCCACCACATGCACATCACTCTAAAACTCACCTTAACATCAATTATAGTTGACACAGAAGGAAAACTGAACAAGCCTGTCCCCTATCCTCGTGCATTCAGTTTGCCTTCTGCAATGCAACCTGAAAAACAAGCCAAGCACTCCAGGGATGGATGATGAAACCTTTAGACTTGGAAGGCAGGAGCACTTAGCAGCACCACGTAACAGAGGAAATCTAAATGCAGAGGAAAGAGCTGAAGAAAACAATCAAGAAGAGAATTGTTTTCACTTAAAATCTGTCAGGTTGTTAGGACGTGCACTGACAGATGATGCATAAGCAGGCAAGAAAAAGAACAGGAGGAAAATAATAATGAGGAATAGGGAAGAGTTCATCCAGTGTAAGACACCTTCTCCCTCCACAAGGCAGTCTGTAGTTGCTTGATAGAAGGTTTCATTGTATTTTCTTTGAAACATCTTTGTGTAATTTATTCATCTGATTTGTTATGACTGTCCCACGGGACAGGAAGCTTTATATGAGAAAACAGCAACAGAAATTGAATACAATGATTTTTGAGGACTGAGGAACTTTGAAGTAGGATCATAAGAAAATTAGATGGGAAGGAGGGGAAAAAAGAAGAGAGGCTAAGAGTTACCATGAAAGGCATTAATGTACTATGTTATATTACAAACAAATCAGAATAGTATCTAGGTTATTTAAAATTATTAGACTGAGTATTCCACAGATTCAGATTCCAAAAATAAAGGGGTTCTTTAAATAAAGAATGAAAAAGAAGATTGGGGTTGATTAAAAAAAAAAAATCACCAAACTGATACATTTGAAGGGTTTGCTTCTTTTCTTTCAGAAAATCTTATGCTGGTTTTATTACAAAAGGGCCACACCTAAAACCACCAGTTTGCAGTGACATATAGCTGGACATTGTGAATAAAAGCTCCCAGTGTAATTGTTACCATGCAGATTTGTCTGGATGAAACTGGACATCTGAAACTGTATTGCAACTCCATCTAAGACCAAGATCCATCTAAGGACTAGAACTATGTTTTTACAGTAGTATGGACCTAAAATCCACATAATTTTAGGTAATACAGAAAAATACACCAATATCTTGTCCCAGTTGCAAAGAACTTCCCTGTAAAAATACAGTATGTCATGATCAACACTCGAAGAGATTTTCTTTTGTTTGCAGATCTTGTTAGGAAAATGCACTGTGAAAATAAGAAATAGATTTTACACAGAGCCTATCTAGGAATATTTCACATATTTAACTACCTTTAAAGTGAACTACTTCTAGAGTGTTAACTACATTCATTCCTCTGCCACACGGTGACAAGTTTGGCCAAAATGGTTGGAGAGGCACAATCCAAGACATTGACCATGGTGTTAAGATAGGTTAAAAGAAATCTCAGCTTTGCAAAAGTAAAGTTCTTGGATGAGAGAATTGTTGTGACTTGGTACAACTCTACAAAGGCTCTTCAATAATGTTTCACTAAATCATAATTCCCAGAAGAGGCACTTCAGAGTGAATACTTTTAGGAGTGACATCACTCCATAAGCTCGCATGCTGGTTTGGGTTTTTTTTCCTGACAGATTATTTGGCAGGAAATGTTTCTAGGATTGATGTTCAAGTACCTCAGTGAAAAAGATAGTGGTACACGTAACTAAATTACCTGTAGGCAATCTACTTGATGATTCACATGTCCTCATTAAGCCTCTCCTTCTCACTGCGAGTGTGTTCTAAAGCAGCAAGATTTTACAATATTTTCTTTTTTCAAATGTTCATGGAACAAAAATTCAAATCAAAATAATTGTCTCTAAATGCAGTGCTTGCTAAGGAATTAACTTGCATTATTATGCAGACAAAGGGCTCTTTTGTTTCCATAATCTTATTTCCTCTATACCAAATGTTCTTGTTTGACTAAAACAAGTACATTTTGAGAAGATGATTCCTGTTCTGCCTAATGACTTTGATTCCAAAAACTGGAAAATGTCCCTTAACTAAAAAGCTGCATTACTGCTGTCTTAAAAAGTGAATATTTTTGGCTGTGAATGTTCAGAAACCTGTTTTATAAAACAAAATGTAAATGCATTACCTGAAACATAAATAACGTGGGTGTTAGTAAACTATTCTTCCTCCCTAAACAGAGATTCTTTAAGCCTAGTAAAAAGGAAGGGTGAGAAATCAATTTTATGATCAGTATTTGACATTTGTCCACAGCAGAGTGGTACCATATGATTTGACAGTTGCTGATTCTGTGCTTAGGGCTGAAAAGATATAAAAAGGGGAGGATTTGTAGGTCAGAAATTAGCTCCCTTGCCACTGTTTCTACAGAAGCTGGCAAAGCATATGGCCCTACTGAAATGCCTGTTCTGTGCTTGGAGGCTGCAGACAAATTCACATCCAAAGAGACACTTTTTCTTTTTTGGTTTAACCTAGTCTCTGCTTCCATGCCTGGATTTTGTTCTGCTGTCACCGGGCCCGAGTAAGAAAAGATCAATCACCGAGACTGTTGACAGACTGACAGCATTTTCCTCTGTCAATCAAGCACTTCTGGGGCAAAGCTGGTCCACCTTCTCAAACAAAGCATCAGAGACAGCTTTGGCAGCAACAGTAAAACTGCACCCCAAAAAAAGCTCTGTCCTAACTAGAACATGCATGTTTGTAATCTGAAATGCACACAATCAGACTTTACCACCCTTTTACTAGGTTTAAAAACAGCACTCTGAAGTCTTTGTAGCCAACTATTGCAAACTTGAAGATATAATGCAACATTCATACATTAAGCAGAAACAACCTTTCAAAATGTAGTCTCTTCTAAGTGTGCCCTACCCTGCTTCCTTCTCATCGCCCATCCACCTGAACACTGTGCACATGAACTTGGAATTTCAACCACCTTCTGCATGGAAATCGAGCAGCTGAAATCTGCAGCGTGCTCAACACCTTCAGCCTCCCCAAAATTCCTCATGAACTGGCGTGAATCGCTTCCCTCACCTACAGACCGTCACCAGCCCGCGGAAGAGATGAGGCAGGTTTCAGCCGTGCGTGGTAAGCATCAGGTACAGATACAACAGGTTACTGAAGCAGGGGAAAATAGCCGTAGCCTGCGAGTAATACACGTACGGAAGAACAGCTTAATAGCAATGTATTCTTACATATTCATCCTTCAAATAACCGCAAGGTTCTTTTGATTTACGGGGCTTCTGCGGCACAGAGCATCCCATGTCTGTTAATTAAAGGGTATTTGAGGGTGGGGAGAAGACAGGGGTATCGAACGTCTGAGGGGAGCCGTCAAACTTTTCTGACGGCGGTGACCAAAGTTGAAGGACGAGGAGCTCCGGCAGCCCCGCCGCGCTGCCCCGCGCC
>VZRX01012673.1:105246-161869 GCA_013398075.1 Notiomystis cincta
GCTCGGCGCCGGGGACGGGGCAGCGCCGGCGGCGGGCGCGGGGGAGGGCAGGGGGCGGCGCGTGGGGAAGAGGGAAAGTGACAGCGAGCATCTCCTCCGGCAGCGCCGGGCGGGGGCGGCGCCGGGAGCCGCGCCGGGCGAACGCGATCGCGGCCGAGCGGCGAGCAGCAAAGTTGGGGCTGTGGCCCGGGGTGCGGTCAGGCCCGGCCGTTCCCTTCCGCTCCGCCGGACGTCTCAAGCCTGGCTGCGCGGCATCGCCTGCCTCAGCCCCCATCTGCTCAGACCTCTGGTTTCAGTGAGCAACCCGGCACTTCCACAGAGAAAGTTCCATAGGTCTCTCGTGTTGATGGGGTTTTGCCTGTACTTGGAGGTTCCTGTGCACATATCCAAAAGGGACGAGTGAGATGAAGCCCACTGCCTAATTTTATATCATCTGTATCTGCACAAGCTCAACCGTGCCATCAGGTACCCCACAGGAGGCTTTTGAAAGACCTGTTCGAAACGTGATCTGGGAAAATCACCTTCCACCCCGAGATATCTCTGATTTCTCATGAATGACAGATCATTTAATGACAGCCGACTTAATGGCTGTCCTGATAGAGACTAAACCCTCTGACCCCGTGAAGCCCCAATGGGCCGATATTTGTAGTCTTGTTACTTTTCTTTCTTTATCTTCACTGCATGGGACCCAGCTGTGCTCCATGCATCATGAGAGGGAAACTTACATTTTCAGAATCACTTTGCGATGCTTTGTGAAATCTCTTATCAGCTGATTGTAAACAGTGAAAACTTAGTCCAGAAACTGACTGGCCTAATGTCACACACTTAAAATCACTGTCATTACTAAAAGCAATAAAAGTCACTTTCAGGAAAAGAAGCCAGCAAACCAAAGCCAGCACAAAAGGCAGATCAATTTCAAGAAGTACTTTCAAGCTTTGTCCAGATTGCATGGTTGATTTATTTCATTTTTCGTAATGGCCAATAAGCTTCCTTTCTGAATTAGCTTATTCCTATGGATTTTCTCATATGAATTCTGAAAATCTTACAGGAACTGCCCATTATTTTTGTGAAGGAATTAGCTTTCTCTGCAAGAGGAAGTGCTCTGAGGTTTGAAGAACTTTCACTTGTCCAAAAAGTTTCATATTTATTTCATATTTCATTTTATTTCAAAATTAATTTCTAGAATTTTTTAAGTTGTTGTCCATGGCAAAAGAGAACCTTAATTTAAAGTGAAAAGTGTGGGGTTTATTGCTTAACTTTCATTCAAGTAACTCAATAGAGATGCTCAACAATCTTGAAACTATAAGATGCTGGAGCCTGGACTGCTTCCAGATGTTCTCCAAGTGGTCATAACCAAAAAGATATTTTCTTTTTAGACATGTGGTGTGAAAAATGCATACCTTACCCTCTAATAGAGGCCTTGAAGTAGTTATCTCTTTGCTATCTAAAAATTACCTTCTTTAAATGGAATTACTTTTTGTGACCATAATCATTATTAAGGAATTTACTGAAAAACTTAAACACAGTGTTCCTGTTAATGATTGCTGGGTGGCATTTTATTATTGAAAGATGTTGTCTTTGAATTTCTAACACCTTTAGGAACAATTTATCCTTCTGTTTCAAACCATGCTCTAGGAAAGGCATTTGACAATCCACCATGATTCAGTGCATTTACTTGGTAGATTTTCAGGCATCTGTCAGGGATTGCCTGTTCTCTCTCACACAGAGAAGGGAGTGGAAGTTACTTAATCATGTAACAGTGGCCCTGCATATTGCCTTCTGGATTTTCACTTTGTAAAGATTGTATAAATAAGAGCATTTTTAAAAGTATACCATCCTTCTGTAAGAGTAGCAGTGATCATTTCTGAAACATTACAGTTTCTAAAACCATAAATTGCGAATCTGGATTGAAAGAGTGTTTCTACTCCCTTATAAATTAGAGCTTGAATCTATCAACTGAAGTTCATTTTTTCTGTGCTCAGTCACATCTTTCATGCTTAGTTTGTCTTTTTTTTTTCTTTCCATTATAAAAATATAATGGTAATGATTTTGCTTGTTTATGTATATAGGGTCTATAGAAAGCAAAGACTCAAGAATGAAGTTTACACACACACACACACACACACACACACACACACACACAAATAAAATCTAAATGTTTAGTATGTTTATTTGGATTTTCTTTCCAAGGAAAAACATTCTACATGACTGTTCTTTAGCAGCAATTATCATTCATTGCCTTGATGTAATGAGTGGCTGGAGGATTAGTGCAGAAAAATAATTATGAGTATCTTATTCTGTTTCACTCCTTTTGTTTAGCAGTTAATCCAAGTTCTCTAACCTTGAAATGTGCAGTGAAAATCCTTCAGCTGAACACATATGCATGCAGCCATCCCTCTGCATGCTGTTTTTGGCCACATCTGCTCCGGGATAAGGGTCAATGTGTAAAAACCATGTGCAGAGATTCTAATTTGCTTGTTCTTTCTCAAGGGGAAAAGCAACCTGGTATGCCTAACCCCTTCTCAGCAGAAAACCACACTGCTGCATTTATTTACACTTTTATCTGCAACAGAGAGGTGTTGTGCATGCTTATTTGGATTTTTATAAACATGTAAATGTTGGAAAACCAGAAGAAAACACAAGCTGTTTTGTTACAGGGCTTTTTTTTTTTTCCTTCTGAAAAACAACCCCAAAAGCTTAGGCTGACAAATAAGATAACCTGATTTGGGTGCCAAAAATAACTGGGATTTTTGCATGAGAGTTTAGATGTTCTTTTAGAGCAAGGAGGGCTGTATTACTTTGCATGTTTAATTGTTCTTTACCACCAATATAAGAATGTGGTGTCAGCACCTTGACACCTAATCTTTGTACCCATGTACGGCAAGTACAAGCTTGGTTTAGCCTGTAACTATCACCTGAATGTGCAAAAATAGGCCTAGGAGGGTTGGCTGATATTTTTACAAATGCAGCTAAAAGCTAATAAGTTAGACCCAAGGGACTTCATTAGAAACTTGCATGAATACAGACCAGTGAGCTTACATTTATTCTTATGAAACTAATAAAATGCTCCTAACTGAGCATATGTTTGAAGCCCTTATATAGAGAATTTCTTTAGGACTTTGAGTTAAAAAGAAATGCTGGACATCTATTAGTCTGTGCCACCTCCTGCCTAAAATGAATTGTAGCCAGAAATTCAATATTGTGAAAAGAAGAATTCACTTGATTGCCTGGTTTTAATATCTCAAAACAGACGTAGTTCATCTTCTTTGGTGATAAACTGGAAGCTGCCTGTCACAAGTGCAAATTGAAGGGATTCCTCTTATTTTTGTACTTTATCTTTCACACAAGTCTGAACAAAACCACTCCAGACAGGCTCACTTTTGCATACGTTATCAGTCTGCACCAGAGCACACCACCACCTGGCTGGATTTAATGAACTGATCCGTTCTCACACCTCATGTTTGTTATGTTTTATTCTTGGATACGGGCGCCACGCAGCTAAAAAAGCCTTGATTGATACTGTTCCAATGTATTCAGGAGAAGACAGGACTGGGAGGAGGAAGGTTTCCACATGATGGAAGACAGGAGCAGTATATAAACACTGGCAAAATTGTTTTTAATGCACAGAAAGGCTCTCAATACTTGAAAAAGCCACAACACCTACTAAGCACATATTTTGAGCCCTTTGCAAAACGTGACCAAAAAAGGCACGCTCCCTCTTGCAAGCTGTTCACTTTGTGAGGGGCGAATTTGCTGTCCAGGGGGTGTGTACAAAGTTCATGTTTGATTAAGCACTTCTGCAGAAGTTGCCGGTTTCAGTTGATATTTTCTTTGCTTTTTCTTTGCTCTCCTGTCATAACTGAGGCTGCATATCTGCTTTTGTATCCCCAGTCCTTACCAACTATGGTGTTCCTATTTATAGCATCATTTTTCTCTTATTAAATACTTGAATCACAAGAGCACAAAAAGGCTTTATAGCACTCTCACCCACAAATATGCTCAGCCCATGTGAGTTACTGACACGAGAGACAGATTTTAATAGATCATGTGTGGCCTGTGTCCAAGGACAGCATCCAAGCTCTCCTCAGCTCCTTGAGGATGGCCTTTCCTCCACCCTTCATTCACCCTGGGCTCAGTTTGGGCATCTCTGCTTTTGGGTAGGGTTTTTTTTTTCAACCCAACAACCATTTATTTGTGGCACTGAGGCAAAACTTCATTCAGAATAAATGGTGTAAGAGAAGACAGTGACTCCAGTCAGTGTGAGGATTGCAAAGCCATCAATGTGGTTGACAGTTAACTCATGGTTCCCAAGGCTGCTGGCAGAGTTAATATGTCTGAGGGTATTGCAATTCTTTGCCAATTTATACATGCACAGATCTGGAGCACAGATCGATGATGGCACCACTCCACGTTGCCATCAAGTCGGTTTGAACAGGGAGCGTTTGCCAGATGCCATTTCCCTCCCTCCTCGCCTTGGCTGTGCTGATCTGAGCCTCCGTGGCACACTGGCTCTGGAGCACAGGGGACTCCACTCCAGAACTAAAGGTAAAATGTAGCAGAAAATTAATTACCTGTTCATAGGGTAAATCTGCTGCTTTATCTCCACGAGCCATCCTACCATGAAGACCGAGTAGTGCAACAGCCAGGGTGAAAGGGGAAGGAGAGACAGCAGGGATCCGCAGCTCAGAGCAGGGCTGAAAAATTCCTTCCTGGCAGTACACCAACCCTTAAGGCAGCTATAAACACAAAACTGCAAGGGCTTGGTTTTGAGAACATTACTGCAGAATAACACTGATTTGATTTCAGAAAAGTAATTTTTGGTAAGTACTTTGAGTTTATGCAGCAAAAGGAGGCAAGGAAAAACAAGTCATCAAGCTTTTGTTTGTTTCTCCTTTTTCTCATGTATTGCTAAGCATCTTTTACTCAACTTTCACCCAATCTTAACCAAAATTGAACTTCTCATTTTGTAAGAAAATGATTTTCAATAAAGCACCCTTCAAGTTTATAAGAAAAATGATTCTGAGAAATAAAGTATCAGCAGTCACATTAATACTGTGATGTAAATGCCATAATAGCTGCAGTCAATTAATTGCCATCAAAGCCATCTTATCTATTTCCAGGGAAAATTTTTCAAGGGAAACCTTTGTGCCCCTAAAATATGAAATGGCGCATAAAGTTCCACCATCTTCTCTGACTCTGTGCTGCCCTGAATTTTATTGAGATAACTGTCCTTCAAAAACCTAAAAACCAAGTTAGTACTGACATAATAATTTTCTGTTGTGACATTCCAGCGATATTTCATATGACTTCTCTAGAAAAAAAAATGCCAAAAGCCTAATAGCAGCAGTTTAATCTCAGTCATGTGCAAAGAAGAAAACAGTGGCTAGTATCAATCAAATGTTGTATACATTTTGATACTAAATAGATACTTTTATGTTATTTTGAAACCATGTATTTTAAAATACACTGTCAAATACTTCTATGACACGTTTCTCAAATCTGCATCATTTTATCTATATCATTAGATGCTTAAAAAACAAATTTCCCTTCAAATTTGCCCTGGATTTTTTTGTAGGAGGAAGAGCTTGAAATAGACATTATATCTTTTTTTAATATAAATTTTTTTCTTCACGACAGAATTACACTTATAAAAATAACAGGAAAGGATCAACTTCTAAAAATACATATATTTTAAAAGCAGCAGTTAATGTATTGAGGTCCAAGCCTGTGCCACTCAGGACTTTAAAAATCAAACCACTCTACTACTCCAGTGGGCAGTGCAGGAGCTGCTGCTCCCAGTGAAAGCCATCCATGTGCACTCCTGGGTTAGTTTCCTGAATGCATATTTCTGAAAAAGGCAGCAAAGAACAAAAGTGAGGAAGCATTTCTCTTTCAAGGAGGGCTTTTCAGTGATCTCACAAAGCATCCATAAAAGCCCAAATCTTTAGCATTACTCAAAACAATCCCTTAATAGGAAACCTGATCAGAACTGCTTTTCCTTATGGCACTTGTGAAGCTCTGTGGTCACTGAAGACGTGTCAGTGGCAGAGGGCCTCAGCTCTGGTGTGCCACCTGAAGTCTGCCCAGGTGAATTCAACAGGCAGAGGCAGCTCCATGGCAACAAATACTAAAAAACCCATCCTGTTAACCAGAGACCTAATTCTGCAAAGATACACGGAGCATATTCTAGCACAACAGGAAGAGAAATACATTTTGAAGAGTGATAATGAGCAAAGCCTTAAAAAATTTCCCCCTCAAGAAAAGCAGCAGATCATGGTCTTTGGTAATTAGCCATAAAGGATTTTTCCTGAGAACAAAATATATTCCGGATGAGATTTTACAGCCTTTGTTTGGACAATATTCAAATAAATTTCATGCAGTTGTTTTGTTTCCTAGAGGGTTTTGTTGGTTTTGATTTTTTGGTTGTTGTTTTTTTTTTTTTTTTTTTTTTTTTTTTTTTTTTTTTTTTGGTATAATCAGTGTGCATCTGTTCATTCACTCAAAGCTCAGGAAGTCCTGCAATTTTTCACGTCCACCTGAAGACAGGAGCATCAAAAAACAGAATAATTCCTGTTCAGCTATTACTTAAGCCCTAGTTTTCCAAGATCTGTGAATGAGCTGTGTATGAGTGTACCAACAGGAGCCCTGAAAATTATTTGTGGATGTAGCTTCATTAGTTTCCTAGAACCCTTCGTGAGTTACAAAGTGCTCTACACCTGTTTTTGACTGGATGTCAGAATCCCAAACATGATTTCTCATGTATTGGACATATTTCAGTATGGCTTATAAACACTAACACAATTCTTACTTCATGCAAGTTTTTTCCAGCACTTTATACACACTAATTCTGTATTTCCTGTAGTAATATGCTTATATCTTCTGAATGCTCATCTACTATTAAATACAGAGCAAAACCCCATGATTTCATTTATTCAGGCTGACACCAAACATTTAGAATAGATAAGACACATGAAAAAAGACAACACTGTGTATTAAAGTAAGTCTCTCAACTAGAATAACATATAGATGAATGGCTGCTTGCATAAGTAGTATGGCAAATGTCATAAATACTGCTTACCAGTGTGAATCTCTGGGCTCTGCATGTTGGGTCACTCTGAGGTTGCTTCTTTGAGAAAAACCTCTGTTGCATGCTTTTACAAAAATCAGTACTGTTTTATTCAGTTTTGCTATATAATCTGTCACCCAGCATAAAGGAAACAATGACAATAAACACAGTGAGATGGTGAGAACCCAAATTTTAGTTGTTTATAGCCAAACTATTGTTCATGAATCAACTCCTGAACTCCTGCTGTTTCAAACCCAGTATACCAGTTTAAAACAAGATTAATTCTTGATTCTCACTCGTATGCTCAGTGTAACAGTTCTCTAAACAGTAGCCCTTGCTGAAGCAGCAATGTCCTAAAGCAGCAAATGGCCAGATGAATGTGGTCACCCACTCAGCAATTCCAACTTCATTTGCCATATAGTTCCTTCTGGAAGAAGCATCAGTTTGTCTTCAGTGTTTGTTCAGCCATTAGTGTAAACTAAAAGGGCTTTTACTAGGAACTTTTGCCAGAGTAAGTGTTTTCTTCTTTTTGGTTTGGTTTTTTTTTTTTTTTGGTTTGGGTTTTTTTTTCCCTAAATAAACAAGGTTAAAGTTTTAATAAGGGCTTTTACATGTCTTTTTATCAATTAGCAATGAAAACAGAGCGCACACCAAAGTATCTACATGAAGATCATGTAGAAAAAAGAAACTCGTTATATCCTCCTTGCTCTGAGAGTTCATAAACAGATTAGGTGCTGCTCATGAGTGCTCCTCCACTCTGCAGTTTAGATCACTGTGTAGCTGGGTGTCTGCTCTGCTTTTCTTGGATGGCACAGATGCTGTTGTGCAACAAGCCTATGAACTCTTTCTAATTAGCATTCATGTTGCTGTCTGCCACTGCAGTGAAAGTTCATTTACCATGATCTACTATACTATATATACTATATATAATCCCCATGTGCATAGCTACATTCTGTGTGTTGTAGGAAAATTCACCACTGTTTTGCATTTGCTACCGTGCTTCAATTAGAAAGGAAAAAACCAACTCTAAGATGGGTGTCTTTCTTGCACAAATATGTGTTCCAGTACATTTAATGCTTTCATTAGTCTGAATGTCTTGCAGAATTAGTAATTTTACCAAATGGCTTGCACTGTATAATTTAATTATTTTTTTAATTTTAAAATCTAATGTTGATTAGAGATAATAGTATAATTAGTCAGTGAAATTATAACTTGCAGGTCAGGAAAAAGAAGTACAGAACAGTTCAGTGTTTCCAAGGTGAGACTGTACTGACTTTTTAACTGAAGTAGGCATTGGATAAATGAAGTTGTTCTTTAAAAACAGGAATCAAATCTCAGGATATTTCAAACTTCTTGGAATATTCAGCCATCTGACTAAAAATTAATATTTACCCCTCATTCCTTGTCCTATCAAGATGTGTGTTCAGAATAAAGACCATTCATGATGATAGAATCATAGAAGTACAGACCAGCTTGGGTTGGAATGGACATTTAAAGGTTATCTGGTCCACTCCCCTGCAGTGAGCAGAGATATCCTCAACTATATCAGGTTGTTCAGGACTCTATCCAGTCTGACTTTGAATGTTTTCAGGGATGGCACATCCTCTGCTGGGGATGGTTACAGGAACTTCCTGACAGATAAATATTGTGGGTAGAAGCATCCTTATAGGAGTTTCTTAGGGAAAAAAGTTACCTACTCTTTGGTCCCAGGTGCAACTTGGAAGAGAAATACAAAGTCCACTGAGCTGAGTGTCTTTAAGATCACTTGACACACCAGGAGGGTTTTTCAGGTTTGCTCTTTACTGCTGCTGAACCTCAATTCAGTTCCCATTTTATGAGAGTAATCCTATTTTTAGATCAGAACTTGCATTTTAGAGGTAGCTAAAATTTCAGAGATACTACACAACAGCTTTTAGAGAAAACCCAAACTTATTGAATCAAACAAAACAAAGTCAATTACAAACAGAAAAACACGACAAAAACTATTGAAAACACAAGAGGTAAAGCTGATCTGACATCTTAAAATAACCTATTTTGGCTTTTGGGTAATTAAACAGATATCATATAATAAACCAAAATATCCTTAAAAACAGAAACAAACACTCTTTCAATGTAATTACTGTTTGCTCTGTTGTTCTATGCATACAATTGTTTTTTCATGATCAGCAACATAAATATTAATAAGGTAGACTGGTTGTAAATGTAACATATAAGCACAAGAACTATAAATGCAAAGTGTTTTAAAATCAATTCCTTTAACAAAAAACTCTTTTAAAAAATGTCCAGGAGGTAGAATGTTGTATTGCAACCTACCAGTGAAATGGTACGTTCAGCATTCACTAACAATTCCACACATACTTTACTAAACATATACTTCAGTAGGGAAAGCACTGAAGAATAAACTTAAGTATAATATGAAAATGTAGTTTGATTACATTTTCAGAGTTCAGAGAGTTAGAATTAACATTGTATTACATTCAAAGTTAATGATCAGACTGGGAGCTGTTTGCAATGAGTGTATAGCATCAGTTTATTACAAAACATCCTCCCACTCCAAACCAAAATGAAACCTTTCAAGGGTTAGTATCTTAAGCTAAGATTAAAATTATCTTAAAATCATTTGTTGCTACAAATCTTATCTCCCAGACAAGTGGAATTAAACTTCTTTGGAATAATTCAATGCAATTATTTTGTAAGTGGGTTTAGCATCTGTACAAAAAAAGAGGACTAGATTTGACTGGCCAACTTTATTGGCAAAAGTGTATAGTAAACCCCACTTGTAACACTTAGCACAGGTTCATCTGTCTGTGATCCAAGGCCAAGGTTGGGGAAAAAAGGGAAATAAAGAAAAACAAAAGAAAGAAAAAAAGAAAATAAAATTGCTGGTAAAATAAAAATAATAAAAACCTGAACATTTTGAAAAGTGAAGGCTCAGACAGGAAGGTATTTCATGAAAAAAAATTGTTTTCTATAGAATATAAAATATTTTCCAAGCAGTTTTGGTCTTCACTTAGCCATTCAGACTAGGAACAGGAAAATCATGTTGTTGACATAGACATGCTGTGCACTCTAGTATAAATTGTCTCATTTCACTGGTATCAGTGCAGTACATAAGGCCTGAGGTGTGAAGCCCTCAGGCTGTACAGTACAGAAGTGTACCTGCTGCAGAGGTAAAATCAGCATCCTTCACTGTTTGTTCCATGACAAAGGCCACGTGATCTTTGAATATTATCTTTGTCAGTAGGAAATTACAGTTCTCTATGGGATCTTAGATTGACAAGAACCTGCCTTATCAAGAGGCATTTTTATAATCTCTATTTCAGCTTCCCTTGCTCTTTGGAAAAATACCCCAAGATGTTAATACTGTGAACAAATACATCTGCAGATAGATTACATCTTTGCATTTCTAGCACAAAACATATGTATTGTTAATTATTTGTCAGTCAGTGGCTTTGCTGAAAGTAAATCACTGCAGATGGAAATCCAAATAATTACATCACCTTCTCCCCTGCTTCAATTTCTTTTTTCTTAACACTACTGCTGGTCCACAAAGATTCCTGAAGGCAAGGACAGATGAAAACCTGGTGTGGAACAACAGTGGCTCTGTAACTCCATGGTTTAGCAGTGTGTAAAGCTGTGTCCTGGCACATCCCTGGCAGTCAGAAGCCTGAGAAAGGCTGAAGGGAGCTGGCACAGACAACAGGAGAGTGTCAGGATCCTGCCAGGGCTGCACATTCCACCTGAACAAGCTGGTAGCACTCAGGTGGCTGGCACACACTGTGCCCTGTCCTGCTGGAAGTGTGCTGCTTCTGTGCTGGCCAGCTCTTGTAAAACTACCTTGATTTATGGCTGCAGCCTGTGGGATCCTTGGCTACAGTGGGGTATGTGCTGAAACTCACAGGCCAGCTAAATGTAGGGCTCTCAGAGTCTCTGACCCTTCTGCTGTTCATTTTCCTTACTGTCTTAGAGGGGAGGTGATTTAACTGAGGAGTTCTCCATGTGGATATGACTTCATACATGGAAACTATGAGGCCAAAATGCCATAAGACAACCACAGCAGAATGCCATGAATGGGAAGTGATGCTTGGCTGTTCTCTGGATGCTGTGACTGAGTCCCACACACGAATTCTGTTAGCACTAATCCCCATGCATTTGGAGCACAGACAGGTTGGACTCCTGTGCTGGCACTTTTCAGATTGCACCATAATCAAGAGAAACCAGCCTAAAAATGCATGCAGTAAAACCAGTTCACACAAAGAGCTATATAACTGCAGCCTTTTAAGCCCTACAGGAAATAATGTACAGTGTTAGAAAGGCAAGAACCACATGTACCACAAACCAAGGACATCAGGACTGATTGTACTAATGATAAAGCTTCTTTAACATCTGGTAATTAGTCTTAGTTGGGAAGGGTTGTAAAATATTGGCTTATATAACCAATTCCCTTTCACTCTACTACGTATGTGTACACCAAGGGACCTTTGTTTCTATGGCTCCTCAGTTGCTTTTCATGAAGTTTAAGAGAAAAACCTATTTAGAGCTGTACATATTACTTAGAAAAAAGTCAAAATGTCAAAAAGCTGCACTGTTCTGAGAGATGATGTATTGATGGGCTTACCTAAAACGAGAAGCCAGACAAAATTAAGGGAACAAAAAGCAGTTATATTTATTGAAGGGCCTTCAGGTACTTTTAGGACAGATGAAACCCATCCAGGGGCTACATTCATAAAATGGATGACTGGTCACAGGTCTTCAAGCTTTTATGAGTTTGGTCCATTTGCAAATTGGGGGTTAACCTTCCAATTACAGCTTCAGGTAATGAAGTCATTTACCCCAAGTTTGCTCCCCTCCAACTCACTTTTGTTTACATTTCTTGGTGCCTGAGACAGTCAGGTGTCCTTGATTCCCAGGCTTGAGAGGAATTGTGTCTCACCAAAATGGGAAAGCAGTAGCTAACACTCTGTATGGAGCTTAGAGTTATACACTAAAGAATTGCAGGATTACAAATATATGAACAATATAAAAGCTAAAATCCTAAGGCATCAGAGGTACCACAGGAAAAGTTTTAGCTGTAAGCAAGGCAGAATCAAAAAATAAGTTAATTGACAGAGATGAAGTATGATTCTGCATTTCAGAGTTTGGAATTTATCTGATGACTGCTTGTACATACCTACCAGGTATATTAAGGGCCAATCAACCAAATACCTGTGGTGTTGAAATACTGTTTGATTCAGTAGCTATTGAAGCCACCATATAGAATGGAAATAATTTGTTGCCTAATAAATCTTGTCACGTTTTTGGGGCTAAAAGTGCAAAACCTGCTCTCTGGTGTCTCTGTCCCTTTTCATCAAAGCAACAGTTGCTCTATTGCTCAGTGTTGTTCCATATCATCCCATGTAATTCCATCCCAAATAGTTCAGTATTTATTCTGATTGCAATTTGAGTTACCAGTGCATTTCTACCTGGTGATTTTACTATTTGAATTTCACAGCAGCTTTTGTATCATGGTTATTTACACTGGCTGTAGCACTCATTGAAGCTTCTCTGATTAACAATACTGATGTGAACACACATCTAAGAGCACCAGTCTCATATAGAAGAATGCTGCTGGTAAAAGCACTCCCTATGATAACACTTCCAAAAATACTGTTTCACCAGTGCTACTTCTGAGCAACAAAGCTCTCCTGAGAGACTTGTAAACTTCATACCCACATTAGTAGTTGTGTCACATACAATCACATCACACTGTATCAGGTCTAAGCAAAACTTTTTTTAAGTTCAGTATTTTATTTCAGCTTCATAAATATAAATCCAGTCCAGTAAAGGATATCTTAGCAAGCAGGCTAGTATAAAAGTAACGATAATTTTTAAAAAAATCCCTTTCTGTGACATCAGCTGTTCTAAAATGTCTAAGTTGAGTAACAGGCAATTGGGATAACTTAGTTGTTATTTTGATTGATAAACTCCTATAGGAGAGCTCTGAATTGAGGCAGAGACCAGGCAAGCTCTATTTATTTTAATAATAATTTAAAACAATCAATTATTCTCAACAAAACTCTTCTTATATATTTTATAAGGATGAACTATTTTGGAATTATTGTCATAAATCTTTCAGAGACAAGGAAAATAATAACAATATCAATATGCACTCTTATTTATAAGCAGTCATCTCATTTACAGGCCATAGAGAATGTTTCAAGCTATTATAGAAGCATGCTTTAAATCATAATTGTCTTTAAAATGATGAGTCATTTGAGTTCCAGCTAAGACAGCTCAGTTTGTAGAGCTGCTGGCTGGGGTAATGAGGTAAGATACAAACACAAACCACTCTTTCCCCTGAGACTTTTTCAGGAGTAGTTCTTAAGTGCTCTTGTCACATTTCACATTAGCAGGGGAGCAAGAAGAGTAGCTCAAATTAGGCCAGGTTCTCTGAGGCTTGCCAGGTAAGACACTCGAGAGAGGAGGTCAGATTTTTCTAGTTTGATTGTTGCAATGCTCTGGGCTTCTATCAAGTATTAAAATTGCCACGAGATGGATTTGGTTTATTGCAGTTCACTAAACTTGGTAAGATTATTGTTCTTCAGAGGATCTACAACACTGACAGCTATTGCATAGCCCTTTTTGCATAGTAGCCTGAAAACCAGGCTGGAATACTGAGTGTACATCTCTTCCCTATATGCATGCAATGATTTCATACTGTAATACCAAAGAATCCAAATTTCAGTCCTAATCAACAAACCTGAGTCACACCTTTATCTAATTCCCACCCTGATACAACTCCCCTGTACTGCTGTAGCTGGTGGAAATTTGAAAGCTGTGGAAGTGAAGTAGCAGTGCCCTGAGCTGGGCACTCCAGGCAAAGCCACTGCTCTTGTCCTGAGACTGTCTTTCTCTACAGGCTGATGAAAAAAAACCAGAGAATGCTGTAGCTACATTTACTGCATCCTTTCCATTGCTCAGTAGTAATTTCACATTAATGCAACTTACCTTATTTTGGTAATAAAGAAATAAATAAATGCAAGTCTCACTTCAAGGTGTTGAACCAGCCACTCTTTTAAATACTCGAACCTTTAAAATGAGATCTATTCAGATAGCCATTAGTATTTCCTTACAAAATATAAGAGACCTGAAATATCCTAAGCTTCTGAACATCTACAAGATCTTGAGTAGAAAACAAGTTCAAATATTAGTAACCCTAGTAACCTGTTTTCCACAGCAGCTTCCAGATTTTCTCTTCCATTATGTTAAAATTTGATCTTGCTAAGAATTCCCAAATGAGAAGTGCAAATGCATTTAAAAGACAGGAATGCTATAAAATGAGAAGAGATAAAAATTACTTCAATAGTTTTTGGAGGTTTAAAGCCTTTTTCTCATTTGGTGTTGGCACAGTACAAAAAACACAACCAAATGTAAATATTTACTGCAAAGCCTGGTTTTGTATATCCAATAATTTTAAGGATGACAGCCAAACGTCTCATCAATTCACCATGAGAGCCCAAAAAGAAACAGCCCTTCTTTGTTGTGATATCCAGTGCATAGTAATGGAGTGAATTTTCCTTCCAGAAAAATACCTATTAATGTTTATTTCTACTATTTTGGATCTGGCCCACATCATAAATAAGGGATTAGTATGAAGTGTACAGTATTCATAAGAATGCATTTACTACCATTTTCACTACCTCTAGATTTTCTTCAGACCATAAATGTATTCTTGGGGCAAACATGCAATATACAGGTAGTGTCACCATTAAAAGTATTGGTATTTTCAAACGATTTATGATATCAACTGTTATTTTCTGTGACTTTATGAGCAATATATATCTGCCCAGAAACAATGAAAACATTTTAAAAATAGATACTAGTTTCTCTAGAGCAGCCATATCATCAACTTCTGGTTTATTGCTTGTAAGTAAAAGACGTCAAGAAACAATATCTAAAAAATTCCATGGTTTGCAAACCAATGAGCTCATAATGGATTTTATTCTAAACCCACTAATTTGTGTCATGAGAAGGATAGGAATTACACTTCTTAAAGAAATACATTTAAAGATTTCACATTAAACATTTACATGAGATTAAATATTATTGAAACATAGCATTTTTTGGGTGAATAGAAGTAGTTTACAATTGTATAGCTGTTTACAGCACAAAAGATTGTCTTTCATTGCAGCACAGTAATGTATGAGTCTTAAGGCAAATAAAAGCTTTCCCTAGAGGAACCAAATTTTGAACATTTTGGAAAAAAGTCAATAGGAACAAATATTCTTGCTATAAGGACACTGAATACCCTCCATGCTATCTTGTAGCACATTTGTGAATGCCAGCTATTTGTAATGGCTTGAATAATCCTTTGAGAAACCATGTGATCAAAGTAGCAAAAGTAAGTGAAACAGCTCAGAAGTGTGTGCTTGTAAACTTCCAAAGATTTAATTTTCATTTTCTACAGAGGAAGTATTGCACAAGTTTCTACATTTGCAACTGTAAATACTGATAATTTTTTGATAGCAAGAAATAAGTAATTGAGATTCAGGGTGAACTGCTTCCTACAGTGATTCTTTAAGGGGCTCTGAAAACTGTTCTAAATCAAGGATCTGTGTCTTATAATTTTTTTACTTAATTAAATGCACTGAGATCACCTTTGAAATATATTCAGTTTGCTATTGTATTTCACTCACGTTTACCTTTAATTTCTTCCTGGTTTCCCCTGAGGCAATCTTTGAAGCGTTAGAGGCTATTGCTTTAACTGAGGACACAGTCACTCAGATAGAGAAACATCTTACAAACTTGGCATTTTAAAGCTTGTGTTCCAGACTTATGAACAGCTTTGGAAAGACAAGAAGTGCTATCCAAATAGAAAATTTTATCTGATGGGCACATTTTGGGATTAACAAAAGCATGGCAAGTACAGTCAGATCTGTGCAGTGCAGGAAGCTGAAGGACTTCTTTTTTTGATAGGAAGTAAACTGTTAACATATGAAAAGAAATATCATTCGTTGAATTTCAGATTTTCAAACAAGCTTATTAATGAGACAGTATTTGGGTACTTCACATATTGACATAGTTTTAGCAGAAATGAAGATGGTAGTAAGTAGAGTTTGCATTTTTTATTTTATTTTTCAAAACTGCTTACTTGTTTAAACTTTTAAACATACAAATCTGTAGGTCTAATGGTTTTTGTATAACATAACTTGTACTAATTTGCAGGGTTGTGGACTGGCTGTGAGTATTAGAATAAAATAACCATGCAATATCTTTCTCATCTCATTCTCTTCCCATCTCTAAAGTCTGTAGCAGTAGTTTGACAGAGAATATTGTACACTCTTGGAACTCTATAAGGCTTGATGGAAAGGACAAAGTCAGGGTAAAGTCTTTATATATGAATAATTTTTAGAGTTACATAAATGTGTTAAATTACTCCATTTGATTGGTAAGCTCCCTAAATTCAGCTTCTGTTACAGTCTGAGCAGTTCAGAATGTTATCTCTCAAGGATTCAAGACCTAGAAATTAAGAATTTTCTAGGGCCCAGCCAAGACATGCTTCAAAATGGCCTAATGTGTGAACTATCCCCTGACAAAAAGTATGATCACTGCCTTTCCAGAGATGGTTGAGAGAAAACCACAGATCCCTATTCTTAGGCAAGATATCTAATGTGTGAAGAACGCTGCTGGGGACATTGCCTTGTTGCTTTTATCAGGAGGAGCTTGAAATCCCTGCCTCCTACTCCCCAAAGGACTATGCTCACATCACACTTTCTGGCAGTTCTGACACTCCTCTATTCTCATTAGAACTCCACAGGAATTAAGGTAGTAGGTTGGAGAAAAAGAAAAGAAGGAATGTGACCTGGAGGTGGTACAGAATTGGGGGTTGTGTTGCCATTGAGAGGGACTTTGATGGACTGGAAAATTGGGCAAACAGGAATCTCATCAAGTTCAAAAAGTCAAAATGCCGAGTCCTGTCCCTGGGGAAGAATAACTCCATGCACCAGTACAGGCTGGGATCAAGCTGGAAATCAGCTTTGCAAAGGAAGTTTTGCCCTTTTGTGCTGTAAGGACATGTTGCTGGCTCATGTCCAGCTGTCTGTCAGCATTGCCAGCAGGCTGAGGGAGGTGACCCTTCCTCTCTACTCAGCCCTGATGAGACATATCTGGAGTGCTGAATCCCCCAGGACAAGAAATACGTGGAAATACAAGGCCAGCAAAATTGTACAAAGGTGCTTAAGGGCTTGTGGCATTTGCTGTGTGAGGAGAAGCTGAGGGCTGGGACTGTTCCGCCTCAGGAAGAGAAGGTTTGGGGCCATCATATCCCTGAGTGTGGACACTTGAAATTAAACTGTTGTTGTGCAGAAAATGGAACTGGACTCTTTTCAGGGGTGTTTAGTGACAGGACAAGAGCTGAAGTGCACAAATTGAAACAGAGTGACTGAGCACTGGCACAGGTTGCCCAGAGAGGTTGGGCAGTCTCCATCCTTGGAGATTCTCAACCCTTAGCTGGACATGACCGTGGGAAACCTTCTCTAGCTGAGCCTGCTCTGAGCTGGGGTGGTCAGACTAGAGAATCTCCAGAGATGTCTGCCCACTTCAGCTCTGACTGTTATGCTTCAGCCTGGTGATCAATTTAGCACTTGGGGATTCTAGTCTTGGCTCCAAGGAACTGTAGGCCCTGGAGAAAATTCACAAGCAGTCTCTGGAAATTGAATAACCTACGGTCTGGATTAGTTTTAGAGTATACTGATCTGCAATTATGTTTTATGCAATTTGGCAAAACAGCCTCCTTCAACCAATCTCTAAAAGAGAGGAGTGATCAGATTCAGATCCTTGAAAGAAAAGGTGTGCACTCTAAGGAGAGGATTACATCCAATTCTCTATATCCACTGGATCACCCCTGCAATCTTGAAGGCCTCTAAACTGTAGAGGTAAAGTTAAGATTTATACATTTTGCTGTCTTTTGCATTAGCCATACCCAGAAACAGGTAGTTTCTGCACAGATATTTGGGGCTTTTCACTGACAATTCTTTTCTGTCCTACAAATTGACAAACTTACCAAGCCCTAGGGGTTACTTGAAGCACCCAAGGATGCTGCTTAAAACAGGTTGGAAATCCCCATGCTTTGAGCTTTCTATTGAACTCCAGATGAAGCTCTTTCCATTTTCTTACCATTCTTCAGAACTCATCTGATGAGATAATGTGAGAGACAAGACATGGAAATATCTCATTTGTGAAGGAACACTCTTTTTCACTAGATTTTCCCTGAGAGAGGAAAATTTTCCCTTGACTGATTATTCTCTCATTTAACTAGGTAATATGGAACACTGTATACTTAGAGTGAAAACAGTAGATGTAGCCAACAGGCAGAGTTAAAGACAAGCAGACTAGTGCCAAAACTGTTACATTAATATTGATTATTATCTGGCATCACAGACATATCAAACACTGCTTCTTCCCTGTCACTGCATGGGAAATTCTTTTGTCTTATTTGTCTTATATTCATAGACCTTAAAACCTCAAGGACCTATTCACACTGTAAGGTGCAGTACCAAGTAATTTAGAAGTTTACTTTCAACCCTTTTCTCTTTTTTTTTTTTTTCCCTTGGAGCAGATTAATTATGGTAGAAGTATTTGCAGCAGCCTATCTGTCACCAGAAAATAATAACACAGGGCAGCTAGAACTGTGGTGGTAGACTTACTGGAAGGGTATTACATGAGCTGGTTAAACTTAACAAATTGAATTTGCTTTTATTTTGTTAAAAATCAGTCCCACAATGGATTAGCTAATGAAGTGTCCTTGTGGTGACTGAAGGATGTAAACCAGATATAGGGTTTTTGAGCTGGTCTGTAGTAGAGATGTTTATATCTCACATTTTAAATAGACATAGGGGATAAATGAACATGCAATGTGTTTTTCATCAAACATACTGCCTAGGAACTTTCAGTACTTGAGAAACAGTACTGGTTGCCAGCTGTATTTCAGATGATCTCCTTATCTCAGTAAGATCTCAGTAACAGAGGCACTGTGCAGACTTGGGAGTTTTGTTATAAAGAATCCAAAGCCCATGTTTTCTTTTGTTTAAAATAGCACGAAGCAGAAATTACTGCTTTTAGTAAAATTTTAATATAAAATGAACCTGAGAATTCAGAAGTGGTTTATTGTTTACATACTGCAAAGTGTCACTGATTTTAAGATCACTAGAGAGCAAAGTCTTGAGTTTGACATCTGATGCTATTTTGTAACCATGAATACCGTGAATGTAAATGTCTCTTCTGCCAAAACCGTGTGTGTCTTACCATGTGAACCAGCAATTTCTCTGGAGAACAAGCTTGGCAATTCTTTGTAAAAGGTGACTATTTCTGAAATAAGTTGGGCAAAAGTGCAGAAGACAGAAAACAGCCATTTTGATCATACAAAAATGTAATTCTTGAGAAGGCCAGAGACCCAAAGGTTTGTTCTGAAATACCCTTTGTGTGGTGAATTCTGAAGGGAAAAGTATGGAATATTTCTTACTTGAAATCAATACGAGATACTCAAAAGCAACTCTTGTTATTGCCATAGTTTACATTCATACCAGAACTATAAAGTGCAAGAGTGTATTGCAAGTACATATCTACTTCAAATCATCAGCAATTTTCAGTTTACATTGCCTAAATCCAATATTTATCCATTATTAGAAAATGTTTTCCAGTGTCTTCCTCTGAAATAGCAATAGGCTGTAGATATGAAAGTGGTTAGCAATTGTTTTACTGAGAATTTGCAACAGATTAGGCACATGCCCAGGATCAGCTAATGTGTCTCAGCTGGGAAGCAAAAGCTTTAAAGAGTGATTGTAGATGTGCAGAAGACCTGATCACTTGCACTCTAATGCAAACTGGTGAATATTTGCACCTTGACATTTAAATATTTTGTTTCAGTTTTAGTTGTTCCTTTTTTTTTTTCTTTTAAAGCTGGAGTATACTTTCTAATAACAAAATAATGCAAACAAGTAAAAAAATCCCCAAGCAACACACCAACCAAGAAAAAAAAAGGTAGGAACCTCTTGCTCTATTTATGCATCCTTAGAATTCAAACCATCCTTTCTGAAGTCTCTCTTGCCCATGATCCAACACACTATAGTAATGAAATATCTATAAAAATTCAGGTTTTCTCCACTAAAACTGGAACTTAACACATAGCAGGAATTATATTGGTGGGAGAAATTAAGTGAGAGAAAGGGAAGGAAACACAAAAAAGCCACTTCGCTCAAGTGAAGTACATTTTTATTATTTCTAGAAAACACAGTTTCATGAGCAGGAATAACAGTCAAGAGTGAAGGGTTAATTGTGTGCACTCCAACCTAAGAATTTTGACGGTGTATTAAAATATTACGTGCTAGAAAGGAATTTACAAATAGTCATGTGCTTTCTTAGTCTACCTTAATAATGCCAGAAACATCAGATATTCAGCTACTCTGTTGTCTAGACAAATGGCATATTCTTGCTAATTGCAAGTACAAAAAGCCAATTTGAAAACTAGGTTTTATGGTAGTAGGAAATGATAGAAAATGGACTATGCTCTCATGAGCTTTTTTCTCTCTCATTACTTGAAATGGAATTGAAATCCTGCACACAAAATTACTCACATTTCATCAATATGAATATGTATTTTCCAAACTACATGGTTGTGAACATATAGATCATATTTTGAATGCCTGTCTCAAATTTAAGAATTATTAGAAATCATCTATTCTGTAAGATGTGAACTATTTCCAGTGCTAAAACTTGACTTCTTAGCCACAATATTTTCCAGCAACATTTGAAAGAATTGTGTGGGGTTTGTGTTTGCCAATGAGAAGGTACTGCAATGAGGAAGGAGTAATATTCTTTATGTATTTGTTGTTTGTTTTGCCATTTACACAGTCATCTACAAGTACCTTCTCCTGGACACCTCCTTGTTCTGACTTTGCTGTTACATAGCAGTTTTGCCCTTTTTGTCTCAAAGTGAAAAGGGAGATGCTTTGCATTTGTGCAGAATGAGGAATCACTGTGCACTTTACAGTGTATTGCCACTTGTGTTCAGTTTTTTACCATATTACCACGGAGGCCTTATTGTCCATTTTATCTTTTTCTCTGAAACCTTGTGCAAAGTGCACAAAAAATTATCATCAGTGGAGTTCTGGAGTGTAATGGGATGATTCTAACATGGGACTTCTCATGTGCATTGTACCTGGGGAAAGAATTGCCTTCATGGCTATAGGGCAGTGTGGATGTTTTCTGAATGCTGCTGTGCTGTCCTGGGCATACCAAACCACCACATGTCTATTGCCCATTTACAACTTTCTAAAGTTCTGATAATTATAGCTACCTGCTCCTGAGTCACTGCACTGTGCATATAGCTGGCATTACATTGCATACTTAAATTCAATACCCATCCCCTTCTGGAGTGGATGACAGTCAGAAAGCAGCTGTACTCTTGCTCTAGAGCTCATGCTATGCCTTTGCACAGGAATACATAGATGGCCTTTGAAGTGCTGAAACTAGGACACTCTACCAGTTGCTACTGATAAAACCACCCAAGACCACCAAGACATCACCAACACACTTCAGTGTGGAATCAAAAGATTACTTGTGTTTGTGCTCAGTACTCACAGCAGTGTCTCCACAAAAGTGAGTTGCATTACTGGTACCACTGTGTATATAATAATATCTCCTTCTGTGTGATTCTCAGTGACATCTCCAACATTCTGTTTCCCTTTCTGAAGAAATAAACTCTTGCACCACAAAAATCCATCCAAAATCATCAGCATGGGTGGTGGACAAGAACAGGTAACAGCCTATATCATATAGGTTGTGGTATTTGCATAGCAGGTGGGAGGACAAACACTAGGGAATCCTTGCCAGAAAAGCTAAAAAGAGTTTTTCTGAGGTGGTATGCTGGTGGATACAGGGACACCTGGGATACTCTGAAACACTTGCCAGGGCTGAGCCATGGCTGCTGTTCACCTACTATGTACCCTGACAAGGACAGCCTGGGCAGCTGCCCAACAGAGCAGTGCAGGCATTGTCCTGCTGCCCTCCCTGCAGCATGAGAGTCCACAGAGAACAGTTTGGTGTGATCTTCAGTTAAGACTGGAATTCTCATAATAATTGACTAATTTATTTCCCTATGCGTATCTCTTGTCACCTCTCTTGGATGGGTCAAATTAGGTCCTTCTGGCCCCTGGGAAAAGGAGGGTTCCCCAGCCAGCTGCAGTGGAGTAAAACGATGTCACATATAGACACCTCTATAGCACTGCGTTAGAGTTGGTCGGCATTATCTTGGGCCAATATGTAAATGGTTGCTAGGCAGATTTATGTTGCCACGTAATCCTGTGCTTAATGCTCTCTGGCAATGTCAGAGCTGAGACCCTGGTACCGGGAGACTGCCACGTCGCGCTCCGTTTGGGCGCCCTGCAGCCCTAACTAAGGTGGAGATGGACCTCCCTGGGAATCCCTGCGATCGCCCTGACTGCTGGGGTCTCGCGGATTGTGGCCCTGCAGGAGCCCGCACTCACGGGGGTATCGGCCAGACCGCTTTCACCATGGTTTTCACTTCCAAAGCCGAGGCAACACGAACCATCCGAGAATGTGCTGCCTCAGGGCGAGAGACAGCGGTAAACCCCTGAATCCTCCCGCTGCGAGCGCCCAGGTGCCGCCCCGCGGTTTCCCCTCGGGAGCGCCCCGGCCGCTCTGGGCCCTGTCCCTTGGAGCGGGGCCGGCCCCAGCGCTCCCGCGCTCCGCCCCGGGCGCTGCTCCGCGCTGCCGCCGACGGGAGCTCGGCAGTGGCTTCAGCGCGGCCAGGCGTCTGTGCGGGGTCTCCCGTCTGCTTGGTCCTCTTATCACGGACATAAAAGGAAAGAGGAGCTTCTTGCATTCCCCTACGTGACCCAGAGCAACAGCTCCGTGTGTAGATTTTTTGTTCTTTTGGGGACAAGGGAATGTAGGTGGGTCTAGTAAAATAAATCGCAGGACTTTTTGTTTTGATTAAAGCCATTGTGTAACTACTGCTTGTATTTTCTGCAGTCACATTCCTACAGCTACACTCACAACAGAAGGCAGCTTTTTTTTAAAATGAGAGGAAAACTTGACAAAAGGTTACAGTAAAGAAAGAAAGAAAAGCTAAGAACATTGATAAGGCATCAGCCCTAATCCATCCATCGATCAGGTACAAACCTGCTTAAAACTGTTACAATGACAAATCGCTCTCAAGTGCAATGGCAGGGTGACAGAAAAACAATCCAAGGGTAAATACCAAAACTATGTTTTCTTATACGAAAAATGTATTTTTCTGTCTCTGGAGACATTCATGTTTAAAGCATAAAATACAGTAAAGGAATAGATGGCAGTATTAAAACGTGCAGATGAGCTCCAGAAACTTCTGAGGGCATTACTATAACTGACTGCAAAGAAGGTACTATTTATCTTAGGAGTCACTGGATAATGTGTAACATATACAGAAAAGAGAGGTACAAGGTCAGCTCTCATGCTTAGGAGCGCTGGTAGTTTGGAACTGGAAGTATACTTTATGAGGCCCTCTGCCATCTAACTTCCAAGAAAAAATACTGTAGCAAAAATATTCTTTCAACCTTTCCTTTTCTCTCTAGTTTTCTGTGTAGGAAAGCAAGACCATTTCATCTTAAGAGTGCCTGAAAACTAAGAGTAGATGAAAGGGAGAAACTCTAAGCAGCTTCTTCCAGAAAAATTCCTGTATCTATAGATTCATGTATTTAAAGTTTCAAAGGAACATTATTATTATCTAGTTACAACTGCCTGACTGGCTGTAAAACCTCACCAAGTAATCTCTCCATCAAGCACATAACATCTGTTTGAGTAATTGCATACCTCTTACAGAGAAACCTAGTCCTGATTTAAAGGCTGCAAGTGATGAAGTTCTGCAGTCCTTACCCAGGATCTGACTCAGTGAAAACATTGGCATGTTATGCTCTCTGTCTGTTAGGTTTGAACCAACACAAAGATGTACCTGGCTTTAAAAAGAGGTCTGTTTCAAATCTCTATGAACAAACGCTACAGAATTTAAAACAAACTAAAAGAGAATGTTTCATAAGAACACTTGTGCACAATCTTCTCTTTTGCAAGGACACAAACCATACTCTATTATTTTTCTTGGAATTTTTATAGAACATTGACTAAAATGATGAATTCGACAGGTCAGTTTCTTTGGTGTAAAACTTTTTTAGTTTTCTGTTTCAGTGATCTATAGGAACAGTTTGCAGCCCTCAGTAAGGTAAGAGTCTTGATTTACATGTGGTAATACTCCATCTTCAGTGTCTTTTTAAAGACACTAATGTAAAGGGATTTATAGCAGAGGCACTAACCTTAAAGAGAGGTAAGATCTCTCTAAGTGCCACAGGAATTCAAACTTGGGTGCACTGACGAGACTTCAGGTGTTCAGGTTTGACACCAGGACAAAATGGCCATAGAACTACTCACTCACTGACAAACACCACAAAAGCCAAAGAGCTCTGGGGCAGAAATGAAGATTAATTGGCTTTCTGATCAACATGGCTGTGCCTGTGGTGGAAGCTGTATAAATACATTTGGTTGCTAAATGGGATCAAGATGTCTGATAAGCATATAGCCAAAAGATGGCATGTTTTTAACAGATGTGGATACAGTATGATCACAGATCATATCTGGATGGGAACCTATGCTCATATGCAACTTTAAAGTAAACACTGCCAGAAATTACTTGCCCTCTTTCAGATACATCAATAAAGAGTAGACAAATATCTCAGAATACAATAACATTACCAAAATATGATCATATTGGTAATCTTGTTTTCCATGGTAACAAACATTAGATATACATAAGCTTTCAAACTATATGAGAAGATAACTCTTCTCTTTGAAATAATGAATTTTTCCAATATTCATTTGCACCATCTGGTACAAGAATAGATTTTGCTTACGTCCAGTGATGCCCTGGTATTGCTTGAATTGACTGTCACAGCTGAAGGTCATGAAGTCACTCAGTGCCAATACAAACAGATGAAATACTGAGAAACCACTTTTTAAAAATATTACCTTAATAAAATCAAGCACAAGCCCCTGACAAAAATGTAAATTTTGAAAACAGAAGCATTAGACATGGCTTCTCAACTCACCTTTAAAAGTTACATCAACAGAAAAAGCAATAGTAATACTTCACTCCTAAATAAAAGAATCTTGGATTTTACTCTGGGCCTTAAAAAGAGCTCAGTTCACTCCCTTGTCAGATAGAGATTTCCTGTGTTATCTTGGATAAATTGTTTGGGACAAGGTTTCTGAAGGTATGTAGATGTCTAAGTTTATCTAGATTTGCTTTGAGGTATTTGCTACAGATTCTCATAACTAACAGGCACTGAAAATGAATGCATATCTAATTTTAAAATTGTCTCTAAGTATGTTTTTTTTCCCTGAAGGTTAGTCTGTGGTTGACTACGGGCTCACAAGCCCATGAATGTGGACTATCATAAACAGTGAAATTCAGTATTTTTTCATTTTGTATTTTGACATGTTAGTATGGTGCCCATGAAGCTTTTGAGAACGAACAGGTCTGACAGTCTGCTGTAGGAGAGTAGACTCTGTTCCACTCTGTAATATGAGATTGTACCTTCACTAGGAGCTATCAAATAAACACAGGGCACATTGTGAGACAGTCATGTTGTGTCATAATGTAGAGATATTTCAAGACAAAGTTTAGACTAAAAAGGAAAATTTTCAGTTGCTGCAAAAAGAATATATATCTGTTCTGAAACTTACTCTCCCTATTTCCATAGCTCCTCAGAGGAGAAAGAGAGAACATAATTCAGTTCCCATACAAAAGTATAAATAAGGTAGGGGAGAAATCCTTGCACCAGAAATTGAGAGCATGTAAAGAGCTGAAATCACACAGCTGAGTGTTGTTCAATACCTCCTGGAAGCTGCTCAGCACATCAGAATCAGGGCAGAATTTGTATAATTGTTTCAGACCTGGTTCTGCAAAACTAAATAATTAAATTAATCATCTCAATATGTAGAATTACCTTGAAATCAAGAGGACTAATTACACAAAAACCACTCAGGATGGGAGGAGTTGCAGTGAGGCCACATGCACTCCAGACAATTGAAAAAGCTCTTTCCACGATGCACATCACATATCTATGATTAAGCTAATTGCTGACAGGAAGGCAAGTGTTTATTGAATGTGATGTCTCAGAAGCAACATTTGGCTCAAGAAACTCCTTCATTTAAGGAGTCTGGAAGGGATATCAGGGAAAACCAATTTAAACATATTTCTTATAATCCTTCATAAGCAGTTGCTATAAGCAACCACCAGAGGTGAGATAATGCAAAAGGTGGTTAGTCCAGTGCTTGACTGTCACAGATTCCATCACACATATGAGAAACTGTATAAAAAAGGAAAGAGTATTCCCAACTTTCTGTATCATAAACTTCAACATTTACATGTGTCATTTTTTTCCTGCCAAAGTGGACCAGTAAGATGCAACTGATAAGAGTCTTTATGTGGACAAATAGCATGCTTTATGATTGCTTTATGCCATTTAGCAGTTTAGCTTTGCTACACTTTTTAGATTTAAAAAGATACATTAATTCTTTGTAGTAAAAGGCAAAAAAATTCCTTATTCAAATTATTCAACTATGGTTAGTCCACTTTAATTATTGCATATAAAAGGGTTTTATTCTTTTCTTCAATCAGACTGGCAGAGATCACTTAGAGCATTCAACTAGAACAGTCTCAATAAAAACTAATTAAAAGCTCCTGTGAGTTTGAGCATGGGATCTGGTAAACTCAGTAACAAATAAAACATAATTCTAAACATTCATGTTTACAAAAAATAATTACAAAATCTGAACAATAAGTTAATAAAGTAAAAGTTATCTACTCTTCAGATATAAAATCCCAGCAACTTAATTTACATATCACTATAGCAGACGTGACAAAATTGTGAATAATGCTATCCACTGTCATAAGTGGTACTTTGAGATTTCCAACAGAAAACTTATATTTTAATTTTCTGTTCAAATATAGCCAAAAGTAAGAGGCAAAGCCAGCCTAATAGTAATCCTAGGTTCTGTAGGAGAAACATCAACCAGGGTCGCCGTGTCTGAATATGAGTCATTTCAGGAAGCTAAAAAAAGAATAAGAGAGCAGAATGAGAGCCAGATACATTCATCTGTGGGAAAAAAAGTTATGGGAAAACAAGACAAACTTCATTAAAAAACCAACTTTCAAAATGCTGAGCTTCTGACTATAGTTATTAATGTGTAGCATTTTCTGTACATTTTGATGAAGCTACTCTTGACAGTGAAATATTTAAATTAATCAAATCCTACCCACTTTGGTTCTTTTACTAGCACTGAAAAGAATTATAAACAAGATTCTGAAATTTGTTAACTTCTCAATAGTTTGTAGTAATTTTATGCAGCTGTCTGCAAGGAAATGCTTATTTAGTAAAATTAGTGATTTCCTTTTGTGGGAATAAACTAGTTGGAGAATTTTTTGCTTCAGTACTATATATAGGGTCAATCATGCTTTTTCTGAAATAACTGGCAACACTCCTATTTACTTGTGCTTTAGTAAATGTACAAGTAGAAAACAGGACTTTTAAAATATGCTTGAAAAAAATCATGTTTAGTATTTTTCTCTGGGTTTTAAGTCAACTAATGGAGCAGCATTTGTTTATAATCGTAATAAAACTACTTGCATTGACCTTTCACTCTACACAGTGCATTTTATCACAGGTTTAAACTAATTAAGTGTCTAAACAGAGCTTGCAAAAATGATGCCTCAGGCTCAAATTCTCTTAATATTTTTGCTTTATGCAGAGGAAACACTGACGACTGCTAATACTGTCACATCAACTCTGGAAATAAATACAGAGCAATAGTCTGGTGCTGACCTCTGGTTTTGGTTGTGTTTTTTTCTGTGTTTGAATAAAACTGCTGAGTTCCTCTGCACTTTGGAGGCTCTTACAGTAGCTGTAACAGCAGCAGCCACTGGGAGACAGTGGAGTGGTGCTGACCAAGGAGGTTAACGGGAGTGTTTGCTATGCTTGTCCTTCCCTCTGTCAGAGGGGGGTCTCTGGGGCTGCTTCTTCTGCATTCCTCTTTCTCTGGAAGTTGGCATGGGCCCAAAACAAAACTGTACTGAAAAATCTGCCTCCACTTTAACATTTTGCCTGAAAATAACAGGGAAATGGAAATGCCCTGGATCTTTGTTAAATCAGGCAGTGGTTTAAATTGCAGTACAGAAAATTACGTAGTTATATTTGATCAATGTTTAAAGATAATCAGAAACGTTTAATCTAAAGCAAGTGTAAACACCTCAAAGTTCTGATGTAAATCAAAATCTGAACTGACAGTTTTAAGTGCTCAGAGCACAAAGGGGGTTTTGTGCCTATAAGTAAAAACTGTTAATTAAACCTAGCCTGAATCCAGGGTTCCAGTTTAGACGCTTAGTCTTTCTTATTTATCCTTATAATCAGCCTATTTTTGTCCTCTTCCCCAGTGTCTGAGTGAATAAGTTCTTCAAACAGAAAAATTTTCTCCTCTCACTGTAAAATCTAGTTTTCATTGATTTGACACTTTATTTATTGCTGTCAGTGACAATTTAGGAACTACACACATGCACACTAGGTTCCTAAGAGAGTTTTCAAAAGGAATTCTTAGCAAGTAGTACCCTTTCCATGTCCAGTGCTGATGTCTGCTCCCTCCATCTAACCTATGTGCATGTTATCAACACTTATCTGTTAAAATAAAATGGTTCTTGTCACAATATCAGCTATGGTTACCCAACTCTCTCTGAACAGCAAAGTGTGTGGTATAGCAGAGAGAATCTTGTTGTTTAAGAAGCATAAGCCTGTTCAACTGGCAGATGCAAAACACTTCACATATTAAAAATACGTAGTACCACATCCAAGCTGTTGGAAGCTGTCACACTTGCTAATGCTTCAAGTCTGTCAGAGGCAAAAGAGGTACTGCTAATCAAGGGACTGCTCTGCTCCACTCCAGCTCATGTTATCATGAGCACACAAAAGATAAGAAGAAATAGGAAGCAGCATGCAGAAAGAAGGCAAGAGAGGCTCTCAGGCATGCACTGGCTAAAAAACAGTTCTACCAAGTTGGGCACATGTGGCAGGGCTGCTGCACTGCAACACTAAATCACTTTAAATCACTTTAAAAACTACTCCCTTATCTTCAAAATTGAAAACATTTTTTAAATTAGTCAGAGTAAACTTCAGTTTTGCATAATTTCTTGGTGAAAAATGATTGATATAAGTGATTTAATCTTTTGTCCCTTATTCAGTTTCTGAAATTATTAGTCTACTCAGCTTGCTAATGGAGTTACAATGCCATTTGTAGAAAAGAAAAACCTTTAATTAACCACAGAAGTAGTTTGGTGCTACTTTGTCTGTGGTGGCAGTCTCACAGTGCTGTTCTGTCAACAAACCTCCACTCACAGCCCTCAATATTCCTCAGTGCAGAAACTAGTGAGGCTGTTCAGTTTTATTTAACTGCTATTCTGACATGAATATGTGAAAGCCCATAAAACAAGTACTGAAAATTACAGTCAAACTTGGTGTACTATTAAGTGTTTGTACACCACTGCCAGGAGCAAACAGCAAACTTGCTGTTTGTAGATGAGAGTGCAGCAGAGAATAGAACCTATTTCTGCGCAGAAAGTTAAAAAATACATAAAGAATGTCTCATTTTCTGTTGAGATGTACTATATAAACATACAAAACTTTTCACATCTATAGATGCCTGCAGTGCTACACAAATAATTTTTAAAATAAAATAATCCCTGCGGTATTTGACACTGACAAATAGGTGAGCCTCCTGATGGCAGCTCTTTTGACAAAATGCAGACAAAGGCTGATCAGAGTCTTATTAATAAAAGGGATTGAGAGAAATAAGATCTCTCTGCCTTCTCTCTTCCCTTCACATCAAGACCAAGATTATGATGACAAACTGAGAACAAGGGAAAACATGTCCCTGTCTCTGCCTGGAACTATATTTTCTCTTGGGATTTACAGCTGGCACATTGCTTTGAAGACTCAGGGAAAAACATGGTATTGTTCTAGGAGCTGGTGGATCCCTGATGGATGCCTATCCGAAAGAATATGTGTACATCGTTCTCAGCCCCATTAGTAAAACTATGCCTACACAGTTGGTAGGCAGCCTCACTTCCAAATTTCTCTGTCAGAACAAGCTGCAACTTGGTACACAGTGTTCTTGTCTGTTATTTACCACCTCAGTCAGGACACATCCACAATCCTTCGGCAGTTCCCTCTTAAGCTCTTAGGTGTACTTTATGTTCATTTTACTTTACTTACAATAGCAAAAAGAGACTAAAATAATACTGTGGTCAAGATCAATTACTGTAAGTAGAATTTTAAATAGGTTATAATACTGGAATGGCATATCAGGTTTAAAGTATGATGCCTGAACCTGGTAAAGAGCATCTCAGGCATGAAGTGGTAATGAATACAAGACAGAGACAGACAGTCTTGGGAAAAAACAAAGTAATAATTTATGAAGAGACTTTTTTCTTCCTCTTTATCTACTCACTCACAACATTTCATCTTTGTGGAGGAGCTTGCAAGAAACTTCACATCAAGATATGACGGTTAAAGAGCCATGTGACAAAGCTGGGCAGGCATTTAAGTTCTGCATGGCTACAAGTGTAACAGTTATCCATCTCTTCAATAAATTATGTGGCCTGAGGCATTTGCATGAGCTATGACGATTCCTCCACATTTTGTTCAGTCCCTAGGCCTTCCTCCTTCCTCCTATCTTCACACTTTATTTTTCTATAAACAGATTGTTGGTATTGAACTGGCAGTATGAAAAACATTGGGCAACTATAAAAAAGTTGAGGTAATCTGAAGGCTTTTTAATTTCTTAGGAGCTCATTGAAACCTCCTTAGACAGAAAGGAAGTGTTCAGGATAAGTATCTTACATTTTAGTTCTGAAACAGCGTATTTGCATTGAAACAATAGGTGGACAATATATAAAGAAAAGGGCAGAAAAAGAAAAAAAATAACCAGTTTTTTCAAGATCTTAAAAACTCCTGAAGGTTCAAATGTATGTTCTACTAAATAACTAAAAATACATTTTTTAAAAGTCTTTAAAAGACTTTTTTTAAAAAAACTCTAAAAGTCCATTATGCCTCTCTTTTATTTCAGTCTCTCAATGGCCCCTTTTCAGTATGACACCTTGCAGGAGAGTGACACAGAACGAAACCAGATTACTTTTCTTAGCACTGTACACACACAGGGCAGACAACAAGCTCTTCCTAACAGGCCTACGAGCTCTTTTTCTAAGTTCATCCCCCTGCATTTGTCTGACACTCCTCTATGATGTGGCTATGCTCTAAGGAAAACGTAAAAATAGACTGAAGTTCTTACCATTTCTGCTAAAGATAAATACAAGAACATTCCAGCTGTAACAGTAAAGATCCAGTTTTGAATGGATGGGTCAGTCGATAGAGAAAGGCCAATATAAAGTCCTAAGAATGCTGTTAGAGCACTTAGAAAATTCATCAAAATTGCAATCTTTGTGGAGAGTCCTGTACTTAGCAGCACAGCAAAATCTCCTGCATAGAGAAAAAGACAGAACATTTATTATTTAGCTGAAAAATGTATTTTTAAGACTCTTGGTAATAAAATATGAAGGAAAGTAATTAAGATATGCACAAAGATAGTGAATGATGGAGGGCTGCCTTTAGAATTCTGTAGAATTAGTTATAAACTTGTCCTGTGTGAAAGAAAAATATCAAAACAACAAAAAAGTTATATTGATTTGTACTTGTTTAGCTGTTCCTAAAGATAGCATACAGTATTGAGGAGTGGCTTCTTGTTAGTTCTCTATGTTCCACGACATTTCCAACTTGGATACATTCAAAAGTGAAGTCACATGGTTTCCCAGAGTTTCTAAATCTTTCTCCACTGGGAACTTGCCAGTTCAAATCATGTGGGTATGTCTGCAGCACAGTCTTTGAGTGTTTTACAGGTGCTACAAGTCAGAGTAATCTATGCCAGTCAGATCCCAGTTTGAGTTTAATTCCACTGATTTCAGTCATAATCAATTGGTCCTAATAAGTTGTGCATCAGAATCCCATCACAGATTTTTCTTCTAAAATAAAAGATTTCAGAACAGGCCACAACCAGAAGATTTGAAAAATTTTGCTCCATGAGTGTAAAAATGCCACTTTGACCCTGGGGCACTACTGCCCTAGAATTAAGAAGGTATTTTTGTTGGTAACTGTCAATTATTTCAATCCTCTTTGCTATGCAAACAAGAGTTACCAGTTTTACAGTAATCTTCCATCCCACCTTTTTGTTTGGAGGAGTTTTCTACATAGTTCATGAAATCTTCAGTCATTTAATGACAGAAATGAGAACCTGCAGTTCTCATCTCAAACTTCCCAATTTATAAATGTTCATCAACACAATGTCAGGAGCAGCTGCAGCTGTGCTGGAAGTTTTACCAGAAAAAGTCAATCAAGGGCAATGTACAACAGAACAATCCTCCTGTGCTGTCCACTAGTAAAACAGGTCACACACCTTTTATTATCTTATTGCTCTGGATTAGCAGCAGGAATGAAGGTAGCAAGAGGAATACTTGCTTAAAGAGCTCTGCTGTATATTGAAACTCTTGGATAGCCCATTGTGCCAGGCAGGGCCATTATGCACACGTGGGACCTGCTTACAGTTTATTATTTTTTGTGTCTGTACACATAAGAATACAGGTCACTCCTGACCTGATGTCATTTGCATCTGGAGAAGGTGAGATGGGAAGGCATCCAGTAATGAGTGCAGAAACCTCCTCTGGCTTTTGTGAAGGGCAAAGAAAGCATCACTCTCACACCATAACATTGCAAATCATGATGCTATGAGCAAGAATTCCCACAAATGTCATACAGGAAAGAACTTTTTGGGAAACCTGGAAATGCAAAGCCAATCAGGAAAAATACACACATATATTCCTTACCCATTTCATGAGGAATTTCATGGCACAAAATAGCAATAGTCGTTGTCACACCTGTTTCTGTTGAGGATGAGAATGCTGCTCCTATTACCAAGCCATCAGCAAAATTGTGAAGACTGTCACCCACCAGAACCATTATTGCTAACAAGCTGATTTTCTTACCTTGAAAGAGAAAAACAAACAAACAGATAAAAGCCCAGTATTAACCCAGATAGATATTGTCAGTTTTGTTATGTTACAAATGATTTTGGGTTTTTGGTGACTTTGCATATAACATTTAAAAAGTCATAATAATCAGAGGGAAATAGTGTTTATCTGCTTTTTCCTTGTTATTACAATTCCTTCAAAACATTTGAAACAAAAAATTGTTCCAGAACAAGTGAAAATGAGATGCAAATACTAGGAAATAACTTCCTTATTCTTACTAGGCCAACTATTAGACAAAAAATTAGCTTTGAGTCCAGTCTCATAATACATCCTAAGGGTTTCTATTAATATTTCTTTATTTGATGAATTTCACACAAGTTTTCCTGGATGTTATTTGGCCTTCTTCCACCATTGCTTACAGAATTGCACAGCTATAGTGAAGATAAATATTTGGTCTCATGCAGCTGATTGTTTTAATCCTATAAAGCTTGCTACTACTGAGTAATATTTGCAGGATCTGTTTGTTTTGTTTTGTTTTGTTTTTAATGCAATTGTATTATAGTGAAAGATAGAAATGAAAGACAACAAGCCTCAGAGTATCACTTATAGTACAGGGTTACAGCATGCTTATATCCAACATTTGTTCCAATCAATTAATGGCTCTTATAGCTCTCCTATCTGGAGCACTGCTCATGGGTGTAGATAGCTGTTTGTCTTTTCCATGCTGTTCTCTGACCTTGTTTTAGTGTGGAACAGTGTACTGGGTGTTCATGGCATCACATCTCCTGACATGAGTGGAAAGGTGGTACTAGTGATGCAAGTACTGAAATCAAGCCAGGCAATTAGGGAAAGTCTCTCTGCCCAGCCTGTAACAGAGACAGATGGGTGGAATGCTGAACAGATTCACAGGCAGGGAGTTTATCTCTTCAAGAAGCAACAAGGCTCCATATAGGTTCAATGTCTAAACTTAGCTACACATAAGCAGCTGCCCCATCCTGTACTTTTTTCATTCACTGTATCCACAATCTTACAAGCAGGACTGCCTAATGTCTGTCAAGAAACTCATCCAGCTCTACACAGAATGGACAGGACACTTTGAAAAGGGTTGGTTTCATGCTTGAAGGAGCAGGGTCATGATTTGGGCCCTAAATATGTATTTTTCTTTTGGTGGCTCCACATGGAGATAATAGACAGACTAAGGAGCCAACATGAAGCTGCACCAATCTGTCTGAATACAGTTATTACAAGATTTCGCTCCAGTAATGTTTCTCAGAGATGACCATTTGATAGTGATGGGGGAGGTATTTTTCTTACAGAAACTGGTGTTCAAACTGTTATAAAAAACACACAGAGCACATAAAAGCCTAACAATCATGTTCAGAAAATCGTCCCTTGTTGTCTGGGAGCTCTGTGGGTTCAGAAAAATTGGCAGGCTTGTTAGATTTTGCTGCCAGCTTGCAGAGCCGGACGTGGATGTCCCCAGTTTGCACAGCTCTTTCTAAACACTATGGGCAGTTTATAATCAATAGTGCAGAGCATGAATTACATAGAAATAATAGATTGCTGCGTTACATTAAGTTTGTGATTTGTAATAAGCACTGGCAAGGATGAAACCATGGCCTGCCCTGAGGTCTTATTAGTCTGTTTTGTTCAAGTATCTGATTGTTGGAGAAGATATACCATGATTACTGGAACACATTCCAGTGTGTTGTAGTATGACAGAGGGATCAGGTTAACATTATGGAGCAATTACAGATATAAGCTTTGCAAACTTACTTGACAGAAAGTTAAGAAGATGCATGTATAAACAAATCTGAATGTTTATGTTACTTTACTGTCGACCTATTTTAAAGCAGCTTTGTTACTGGCAATTATCTCACTGCATTATATTCCAACACAAGCAATTAACTATTAACTTATTACTGTAACTATTTCTACAAAGCCTATTCTTCTCCAACAATCTTTTTTTTTTTCTCCTTAAATAGGGGATCAGAACTCATAGCAAATTCTGTTCTATAATTTTCATAAAACTAATGGGTACAGGACCTCAACCATATACTACACTTTTAAAGTTTAGAATAAGAGTTTAAAGCAAACATTTATCCATAAATAGATCTTTTCCCAATGTTTCCATGACTAACACAGAAAAAAATATTTCTAGTAAATGTAAAGTGCCACTAAGTAAATCAAATATAAAATGCTACTGTTTGGTCTTCTCTGATATTGATAGAAAAAGTATGGATAAAGGAAGAGAGGGCCAGTCAGACATCTTTTTTCTGTAGAAAGCTTCTTGGATTCTAAGTTACTCCCTGATTATCTAAGATGATTGTCTCTTTTTGCAGTCCTATTGACAGACATTTACAGTGAAGCTTCACAGTTCTGGAGTTGTCAGGCTTCTCTCTTAGATCTGCAGATTCCATTCAGTTTCAGAGAAGAAATACCTCACTCAGTATCAAGGTACCCAGGTATGTTTATGCACTTAGCTATTTAAAAGAACTGTAATGAAACAAACTTTTGTAATCATGTGTTCCCAAAAAAAAACACCCAAATAACCTCCCCCTCATTCCTTTCTAAGGTTTCACTTATGGAGGTAAGACTGAGGTATGAGGAAAAATTAAACTAAACAACTACTGAGAAGCTATCCCAAATTTAATTGCTTGGAACAAATAACATTGAGATCACTAGAAATTAGTTGTTGTGTAGCAGGTAATGATGATTGAACCAAACAGAAGTATCTAGAGATGAACTGTGTAGCCACATTTAAACTGGCTCTGGATTGTGTACTACTGGAGAGGTGAAAGTGAAGAAATGAAAATCCAGATTTCTAATGCTTCAGAAATAGAAATGAAGTCCACAAGAACAGAAGAGAGCATTAAAAACCTAGAAGAAGATAATGACATAATTAAAAAAATCAAACTGATGACCTGAGATCTAAGAAAACAAACTAAAGGGGAATTAATTATACTAAATAAACTGATTTCAATTAAAATATTCCCTCAGTTGAATGACTGTAACTCTACTGAATTCACCAAGGTCACAAAGTATAGTTAAAGGCAAAATCTGGTTTATATTCTATTTTCGTATTTTTACTAAGCAGCAAAAACCCCACAGAATATAGGAGTTATCTGAAGTTCTCAGAAGCAAACAGATTATTCTTAAACTGAGAGCCATCACGAGGCTATAATTCCATACCTGTAGTAAATCATTACTGGTTTAAAGGGTCTATTGCTTTACTGTGTAAGAGAAGAAGGATGCAGAATTATATTAGTATAGCAAGCCAACAAAAAATGTTTCACCACCTTCTGAAATAAAAGCCTAAGCTAAGTTTAAAATTATAAAAATATGTTTTGTATTAATTTTTTACTATTTCCCCTTAAGCAAAGGCTTTAGCAAAATAGCTTGCAACAGTGAGACAGCAAATACTAAAGCAAGGACAGTGTAAGATTAATGAACTTCACAATTACAGGGTTGGCAGCTGAGAAGGTCTTTAAGCAGAGATTAAATTATGCAGCCAGGCGCCATCAGATGTGGTGATACAGCACCCAGCAAACACAGAGCTAAGCCAGCTGCACACTTTCAATTCCATCTTAGGTCTGAAGGATTTTCCTGTCTTGTCTAGTCTTTTTATTGATACTAACTTTTTTTGGTGATCACCTTGCTCTCTGAAGGAACTTCAGCAGGTTCAGAATCTTCCGGGCTTTTCTAGTTAAAAGCAAAGACAATGGATCAGTGTCAAGTGCCTCTTCCAGCTGCTGCCATAAATACAGGAAAATATCAACTAAGTTCAAGCTATTTGAATTAAAGGTAGTCAATTTTTATTTGCACAGATATCATTAGAATAATTTACTAGCCACTGGCAGTGTGATAAAAAGGAAATCTGTCCCACCCAGAGAGGGTTAAGTCTAATTCAGGTAGAAAGAAAGAAATTCATAGGTATTGTTGAAGCCCAAGAAAACCACACTTCTGCTTGAATATGCAAAAATCTCAGCCAAATGCAAGACTAAAAGGGACATTATAATTAAAATTGCCTGTTTTGACTTTGTCATTACTGGATGCCTCTATTTTCATGGAGAAGGTCTCCATAGGATTTCCAAGGAAAAAGAGGTAGACTCTCTTTGGTACTCATGTTCTTCACTGTTTCTTTGTGAAAACACAAGACTAAAAAATGACCATCAGTAGGTTTCACCCCCTTTCAAAATACAGGGGGTTTTTTCAGGGTGGTGCAGTCTCCAGTGTCCTGTGTCTTGGCTTTCAGCAAGGGCTTCACCTTGGCACCAGGCAACACTGGCTGGGCAAAGCAGCACTTGAGTACACTCCATGGTGCAATTTACCCTTACTTCAAGTGAAGAAAGAGACAATGTCATCTTCCTTATCCTAGAGAGATAAATTGATGCACCAGCCCTAACATTAATTAATTACTAGATATTGCAGCTGTTGGGAGATAAGGGAGAACATGAGTAATCTCTCACTGCCCCTATCTTCCTGGGGTTTTGCTTTCTGATTGGAGAAATTATTAGAAATTCATGTGAGGGAGAGACAGGCCAAAAAAATTGTTTCCTTGAAACTAGAAAACTGAATTTTAATTTCTTTTTTTTTTTTTTCCCTTGGGTGGGGTGGGGGTGGGGGTTTGTTTGGTTTTTTTTGCAAGGGGTGTGTGTTTTGGTTTTTCTTCCCCCCCCCAAAAATGTGTGTTAAAACCTATTATGGTAGCCAGTGTAGTCAGCAACAGCACAAGAGCTCTGTGTTAAGGACAGCAGCCACCAGTCCAGAAACTATACCAGAGATATGCACTGGCTACAAAATAGGATATGTTTATTGGCTGATGTTAGGTTGGTTGTGATGAAGGATATCTGCTGTAGAAGAAAAAAGGATCGTTTTTCATATTCTGCATTTTAAAGGAAAAATAAATGTCTCTAATTCCCATGATTGCAGCCAGTCATATGAATTCCAGTAATTGTTCCACTTCTATAATATTTATTCACATGCCACTTCTTTGAACTGTGAGTCAAAACTTCAAGACAAATTACTGACCTGGAGGATTTATAAGTTTTTCTTAGTCAACCAATGTTTTTCTTAGTATTACTCACATGATTCTTAAATTTGGCTGCTCTTGTACAAACCAGCTCAGCCAGGCTAATTCATGTGATCTATATAAAACTTTGGGGGGATCTTGCATCTGAGGGGAATGACATATTCATTCATTATCATAAACAGGAAGCTATGACTTGTCTCACAAATAATAAACGTGTTTCAGTGCTCTGTTTTCTCTGTTTTCTACTGAAAGTTTCCCAAATGTGTTTTAGAGATCAGCAGTGACTCATGAGGCTCTTGCCCATCACAACTGCATTAGTAAAAGGTATGCATGGATCTCACCTATGCATCGAGATACTGGATATAAACTGAAGGGATTTGTTGAAAAAAAGAGAAAACAGATTAAAATTTATGACTCAATTTAATTTGCAAAGATCTCTCTCTCTGGATACTATCCATAGAGCAGTATAAAAGTGTGTAACTTCTTGTAGGTAAGCACCATTTCCAGATGTGTTTATGTTACTCTTCAAATCTGTGGAAAAATGCCCAAGAACAGTCCAGGATTTAATTTGTTCTCTAATTTCACTTAACTCTCATTGCAGAAAATGCTGAAGCTTTTCCTGAGGGAGAGTCTGCCTTTATATATGATCAATGTTTAAAAAGAAGGAAGGAGGAAAATCTTCAAGAATTTATAATAAGACAAGAAGTGTATTGTTATATCAATCTGATACAAACTTAAGAAGTGTATTGTAAAATATCTGTTCTTGGTATCTCTGAGAAAGTTCATGATAAGCTTCAAAATCTAGAGATTCTTGACAATCATGTCAAGTAATAAACAACAAATCAATAAAGACTGAAAAATAATACTGATTTTTAAAATTTTGTTCATTTCTTTTGAGGAACAGAGAAAGAAGAATACAAATTCAGGGAAGTATGTCATATTGTAACCTACCAACTGTATGGTTGAAGTAGATTTGCCTCTGCCTGAATGTTCATTTAATTCAGTCTCCACTGGAAGATCATGGGAATGTCCCCAGTGCCCATTAACTAAAGAAAGGCCCTGCTGAATGAAGATGCTTTGCAATTAGTTCTGAAACTCAGTGAACACAGGTGCAGCATTTCTCAGTCTTTTGTGAAAATTTAGCATTTTAATTTTTTTTCCAAACAAAATCTATTGAAAAAGATCACTGGCTGGCATCAACATTCCCTAATGCTTAATTAGTTAAAAAACCCTGAAAAGTGAATCAGATAAATCAGTGACAATCACAATTGTTTGATAAAACTTAATTTATTTTTAAAAATCAAATTAAAATTTGAAGTTGAGATAGATATAAAAATTAACTCTGAGAATTCATCTAGTTCTCAGTAGAAAAGGTTTAAAAATTTGTGGGATGATGATGAAACCCTTGTCTCAAACAAGTAACAAAAAGGACTTCTTTTTACCAATCAAATAAAATGTCACTATCATCAAAATATTCTCATTCTATTAATCTCACATTATATTCTTATGGCTGACTCAAAGGTAGTGGGAATAGGGAATATTGCTGCATGTCTAAACCAAGCCAGTCTTCACACACTCTGTAGAACAGAACAAGCAAAGGTTTAGCCTTCTTTAGTGACATTAAGACTGTCTCTCATGCTGAGAAACTTAATGAGCCATCACATTTTGTGCTACATTCTACCTTTGTGCATAATCATATTTTCAGGCTCTGGCCATACTGAAATAAAGTAATAGAATTACCTTCAGCATGGCAGCGAGCAAGGAGATCTTATTAACATAGGATTGGATCCTACTGACTGCAACACACATATTAGATTTTCAAAGCACTGGGATAGGGATCAAATTTTAAGATATCATTCTTGAAAATATCTTATGCCTGCATCTATCTTTCTATTGCATCTTTCTCCTCCTCAAGCAGAGCCTGGAGCAAACAACTGTCACTGCTGTTTCATATGGATACACACTTTTCACCTGCTCCAGAGTGAGTCATGAATGCAGGCTTGTGGAACACGTTCGATTAACTGTTCCCTTCTGGAGTTATAAATACATGGAACACACTCATGGAGCGAGCACAATCCACAGAGCAAAGCAAAACACAAACCGAAGGTCAATCTGGTAGGAGCGCTTTGGAAAGCAATTATCAATGCTTCATTTAACTCACAGAAATGATAATTAATTTCCACAATAGTTTTTACATTCTGTGCACTGAAAAATCTCAAAGTACAGCAGTTTTTTTAAAAGGTGAATTGTATAAAGCTTTACCTTGTCGCAAGGTGTTACCAAAAGAAAGAAAAACTTTTCTATCAGAAAAAATCCATGAATTCCTCCAATTATTCCCAAAAGTTTCCAAATATATTCTTTTCCTTCAAAGAAATGTTCTCCATCTTGTGCTTCATGTTTATGTAAACCAAGAGTCTAAAATAAAAGAGATAAAGTTAAAAAAAAAAAATTAAAATGGCAATGCTTGAATTTTTGCTAGAGCAAGCCATAATGTGTTCATTCCATTTATTCTCAGAATTTTATTTTCCAAGTTCTTTCAGTTATACAGTGTTTTGAAATAATCAGCTGAATAATGGATGATGAAATTAATTATGAGCCTCTGCTACACTTCGTCATCTCTCAGTGGTGAAGGTAATATTTTTAAGGACAGTTTTATGAAATCACCCTTTATATATATGAGATATGGGGGGGGTTTGCAATATATTGATGTTAAAATTCTATTAAAAATTACTTGCATAATCTTAACATGTAAATTTGATATTGAAAATAGATAAGGAACTACTGGAGAGGGTCCAGCAGAGACCACAAAGATGTTTAGGGGACTGGAGCACCTCTCTTATGAGGAGAGTCTGTGGGAGCTGGGCCTATTCAGCCTAGAGAAGAGAAGTCTCTGGAGACATTCAAAAACACCTCGATTTCCTCTGTAACCTGCTCTAGGTTATCATGCCTTGGCAATGGCTTGGACTAGATGATCTCCAGATGTCCCTTCCAACTCTAACTATTCTGTAATTCTGTAACTCTGTGATTCTGTGAAAATAATGAATAAATTAATCAATGCATAATTAATGCAAAAATGCATTTCTATTGGTGAGTATGCTTCTTTTTTCTCCCTAGTGTCACAGCACAGCAGCCCTCTTCTGCTCTGAAAGTGAGGGTTCTAAAGGCTACTGAATACAACACTTAAAACTGGTGAAGGAGAATACTTTCACACTGAAAAGGTGTTACTGAAAGAAATGCATTTATCTGACACGCAGTGAGAATTGCCTTCCTTAAACCACTCTCCCAGTTTTGCTTCCAGAGATGATGCATTGAGGATAAAGACAATTTTAACCAGAATCTTAAGAGAAGCTGCAAAGCTCTCTTTCTGTGACCACTAGAAGTCTATTCACACCATATGTGTCATACCAGAGGAGACTCTGTCAAAAATAAATGAATACACAATGGAAAATTTGGTTCTGTTTTGCATGTTATCCTGTTCTTAAAATTTAGATTATGCATTTAGGAAAAGATCATGGCACCCATTTTACTATAGTTCTAGGCATCAGGATTAATTAGGCTGGTTAATTAGGCTGGTTCTCTGGAACAATCTGTGGGGGGACTGTGGATGCCTCATACAACCTTTGAACAATTTCTGTTAAAATGTGTTACAGAATCTGCCTCATGAAAGAAATTAATACCCATCTAGAACTTGCCTTGCACAGGACTTGTGGGGTTTCTGAATTTATTTTTTTTTAAATAGGAACCTTTTTTTCTTTGGATTCATCAATTGTGAATTTCTACTTATTATTATTTTTAGTCTCTCTTTGAGATACAGAGTGCAAATGTAATTGGAGTTCTGGGGAGATTTCATGCAAAACTTTATTTATAACTTGTATTTATTTAAAAACTGATGATGAGCATTATCCAGGTTTAAATGAAATCTTTCTCTGTGTGTGCATGTGTGCACACACATGTCAACATTTCAAAAGCATAGAAGTGTGTATTACTTACCTGAGGAATAAGATGTAGCAATGCATCTCCAGAAAGGGTTCCAACAGCCAGACCAACAAACAGCTGTAAAATGAGTGTATAGATTTCTTGACAGGATTTAAATAAAATGAGACTTGTACCAAGCATAGATCCAACAGTAATAAGTAAAACAGCAACAGTGCTGTAACCATATTCTGTAGGGGAAAACAGATGAAACAAAACAAGGGTACCTTTAATCATCCAATATTTGTAGTTGTGTTTGAGTATTTGTTTTGCAATTGTTTTCGAGGGTATGTTTTAATACAAGCACACAGGAGAAGTGATTCATTGTGACACTGTCTGATTTCAGCTGGGATTGAGTTAATTTTCTTAGTCTCTGGTACAGTGCAGTGGTTTGGATTCAGGATGAGAATAATGTTGATAGCACTCATGTTTTGATTGTTGCTAAGCTGTGCTTATCCTGAGTCAAGGACTTTTCAGTGTCTCATGCTCTGAAAGTGAGGAGCTGAACAAGAAGCTGGAGAAGGGAGGGAACACATTTGTGACAGCTGATCAACTGGCCAAAGGGGTATTGCACACCACAGAACATCATGTCCAGTGTATAAACTGGGGAATTGGCCAGGAGGGGCTGATTTCTGCCCAGGGGTGAGCTGGGCATCAGTCAGCAGGTGGTAAGCAATTGTATTGTGCACCACTTGTTTATCTTGGGGTTTATTTCTCTCTCTCTTCTTCTATTTTTTTTTTTTTTGTAATCTTCCTTTCCATTACTAATTGGAGGAGGAGGAGGAGTAGCATGCATTGTATATTTGACTTCATCTCAATTATGAAACTGATCATAGCTCAACTGATGGATTTTACCTTTGTCCAGTTCTCCTCCCCAACCCCTGTGGGGGGAGGCAGTGGGGGAGTGCACAAGTGGCTGCTTAATATTTAGCTTCTGTCTGGGGTTAAGCCATAACAGCCACATAGATTTTTCTAGTCTTGTGTGAACAGATGACAGAATTAGAAGCCCAGAAAACATTCCTTTTTCCACGTTTTACATGTAATAGTCTGGTACTTCCAAATTTCAGACCTTCAGAGCTAAACAGACTGTTCCTATGCAAATTAGAGACACTCAGAGCAGCACACTGAATATTGCTCTGCATTTGCTTCCTCTTTTAACAGATTTATGCTTGAGATTCTATGTTCTTACATGCAACACCTGTGTATCTTTACAGTCAACACCACATTTTTTAACCAAATAATTTTCTGTACACAAACAAAGGCCTAAAAGCTCAAATGAATGTAGCAATCTAATGTAGGTTCTAAGCAAAAACATTTCAGTCCAAATTATATTTACAAATCTGCTGTGGAAATACATCAGTTAATACACCAGAACCACCAACCTATTTTTCCCAGATTACTGGGATGTTTTTGAATGTATCTCTTATAATTCCTCAGAGTTACATGCTGCTCACATTTCCAACCTTTTGAACAACATGAAACCTGATTAATTTGTATGGAAATCTTATAATGGGAGGAAAAACACTGATAAGAAACACACATAAAGCAATTAATGCCAAAATATTCAAAACTGTCACTTAATGTTTCAAACTTTAATAGCACTGCAAGTGCTCAGCACCTTATAAAATCAGATAGTTCATTTCACAGACTGCACATCCAAATACAAGAGTATAGTAGATATATATGGAAGGTCAGGCCTTGGTGACTTAGTCAAAACAGCACAGCCTGTCAGTAAAATAGAGCTCAGAATAAAACTAATGAGCCTATGCTCAGGTCACTAGGTCAAACATAGGTCAAACATGGAGTCTTTTATCTGTATCAAGACAGCAGACATGTCCCTGTGGTCATGGAAACCTTCCTTTGTCAAAAAGCACAGGGAAAGAGCTGCAGAAAGGGCTCTTATTAATTCCATTCTGCACTTGAATAGTTCAATTTTTCTCATCTCTCACCTTTATGAGATCACTAAAATGTCATTGATTGGGCTGATGGCTTTGGACTTGGAAGAATCCCACTTAACAGTGAATTTTTCATGAACCTTGTATGTGACCTGGGTAAGTTCCTTTCTTTTCTTTCTTTGTCCCTTGATTCCCAATCTGAAAAATGGTCATATCTGTGCAGCACAGAAAGGATCAAAGCAGTAAAGACTGCAAGGTGTTCAGGTAATGAGCAGAGAGATAAGATAAGAAAGAAGGACTGCTGCCTATTGAAGACTCATAATATGATTGTTGCTATTCTGTATGTCTCTCCTATAACAATTCTTGGGATGTCCATAAGTGTTCTTCCATGCGTTTTAGTTCTGGGATGTCCATGTGTGTCCTTTCATGCTTTTTAATTCATGTGCTGTTGTATAATGATCATTGGGCAGCAGGATTTTGAAAACTTAATAGCTCCAAAAAGACCTAGTCATCTAAAGCTGGCCATGTAGATACTAGGATAAAGGTACTGAAGAAATTGATTTGTATCCTAAAAAGTACTCCTCTAGATGCAGGCAATTATGGTTAGATGCCCATTCCTTTTTGGTGATCTCTGATTCTCAAGTTCCCCAGCAAAATTAATGTCTGTGGTATTACAATAGCACATCTTGATTTGTAACCACTTCTAGATATCACTGGCTTAAAGTAAGGAAAAAACCCACCAGAAAATATATTGGGAAGCCCTTAGGTTAGATCAGATTCAGATTTTTCTTTTATAAGGGAGACAAAGGACTGATTACAGGAGAAGTAGAATCTATGGAACAGATGGGGCAGAAAACACTGGAAGCAGAGGCACATGAGGGATTCAACTTCAAGTGGAAACAAGCTGATTATACTCTAAATCAGTTTTTGTTCCAGCTCTATCACACAGGTCCTGCTGCCCTGTTAGGATGCTTTTCTTACCACAATAGTATCCTCAAAGCTTCTCTGCTATAAAATATCACAAGCTGAAACACCAGTAGTATTCATGCAGAACTTACCTATATCAAGCATTTGCCAGCCACATCATGGTATAAAATGCCAGCTAATGTAACCTTGAAGCTATATGTGAGACCAATGAAATGATTACAATATAAACCTGGTGCAAATTTCACAAAATAAGCCCTTACTGCCCAGCAACCCATAGATGAGGACTTGTTATAGCCTACCTGCTGGCAGTATCAAGCAGTCCTCTAACAAATGAAGAAAATAAAGCTTAAAACCTTACATGTTGAAATAGAATTCCAAATACCATAAAATTAAGACCATTGAATCCCCTCACTTCTCAATATAATACTGACACATATGCTATGAAATTATAGAATGCACAGATTACAGAGGGAATAAATCCCATTATGTTTTGGTTTATTAATGAATGAAATGCCTCTAGAAGTCCTTGCAACTCTTTATCTGAATTTAAATAATAATTTAGTAATAAGAACACAACTCACTTTCCACAGTTGTTGGTGGAAGCTTTGTGTGCTTGAAGTCAGGAAGCTGACATGAACAACTTAAAAGTTGTTGAATGATAGCTGGACTGATTTGCTTGAAGTGGTCCTTAGAAATGGAGGAAGAACTGTTTTTCAAAAATATCTTCACAAGTTCATTGGCAGAGAAACAAACCTTTGTAGAAAATAATATACAGTTACTAAACACATTGCATATACCTGCATTTAATTTTGAGGTTAAATATACAATCCTAGGACACAGGGCAGTCCAGCCCTAGAAGAAATCTGCTATATACATACTCTTTCTTGTTTAAATTAGTTTAATTACTTTAATTACTTGCCTTCTTTTTTTCCATGTACACTTAATGCTAGTAAATATTTCAGGAAGACCAAAATCTTTGGGATAAAACAGCTCAATTTCTATTGAAGCCACTTAACATCATAAAGATCTTACAAAATAATATCTCTCATATTTTATTGCCGTATGTGTTAAGAAAAATGTTTTCATGCTAATACGAACCATACTGTTAGCTGTTCTTGTGAAACTGCATTATTTGCAGTAATAGTGCTATTAATATAAGATATTGCCTACATCAAAGTAATATTGAGATTCATCCTTGTACTGGATCTTCAGTAAGATATGGAAATAAGTTACCTTTTAAAATTCATTAAATGAGGGCATGTCAGCAAACTAGGTGTTGCAGAGTCTAAAATTGGTCTAAAGATTGCTTAAAAATTGTATTACTAGAGGTACTTCAGAATTCCAACAACTTTTTGTTCTTGTTTGGGGCATCTCTTTGTCAAAAGAAGCAATTATTCATGGGAGCATTTATATTTCAAAAATTTTCATGAAGAATTAGGTTTTCCTCTCCAGGATGAAACTTCTAGTAAAAACATGAGCAGTTAGCATAAGAAAACTTCTAGTGGAAATTCCTGTAAACACTTTTAAACAGAAGAACTCCAGATCAAATATGTTATCTTACTTAAAGGAATAATCTTCATTTCTTAATCTCATCTGATGAGCTGTGATTCAATATTTTAAAAAAAAATTCTTTCATTTAAATTAGTCTACATATGAGACTCAAGGGATTCCTAAATACTCTTTCTCTCATTACTGTAGCTTAAGCTTCTTTTGAAGTTGTTAAGTATAATTACTTGTAAATAACCCATTTAAAACCCAACACATTCCTTCCTTTGCTCATCCATTAGTGAAGAAAAATATGCCCTGTGGTTCACTAAGAAACTGAATTAACTGAGTGCTGATATATTTTTTCTGAAAACCACATTCAAGTCTTCAGGATAACAGATGATCTTGTCACCTGAACCCAGAGTGTTCTGCCTTCAAGCCAAAGGAGAGCATGAAGACAATTCAGAAGCTACCAAATTGGAAAAGATCTTAATTTTGCCTGTTCTAGTCAGTGGTTTTGACTGTAGAACTAGGGAACATGACATCTGGTATCAAGTTGGAAGACTAGCTTGTGGGTAGTTATGAGCATTGCTGACCAGTCAGAGCAGGGATGATATTATTTAACACCTTCACCAACAATCTGAGTGATGGAACTGAGTGCACCAGATGGCATTCACAGATGAAATCCAACTGGGAACACTAGTCAATATGCTGACAGCTGTGGCTGCTACTTAGAGGGACCTTGAGAAGACAAAGAATTGGACTGAGCAGACCTTCATGAAGATCACCCAAGACAAACTTACTGTGCTTCACAGAGAATAACCCCATGCCTCAATAAAGGCTAGGGAAAACTGGCCAGAAGGAAGGTAGGTTTGCAAAAAAAGCCCTTGGGGTGGGTCCTGACAGGAAATTTGAACATGAGCCACCAGTGTGCCCTTGTGGCAATGACCACTAACTGCACACTGGCTGCACTGGCAAGAGCAGAGCCAGCAGGTACTGGAGAAAGAATATTGTCCAGCACTCAGGACATGCGAGTCCACATCTGGACTACGTCCAGCTTAAAAAGCAGCAGTACAAGACACTGGCAAATTGAGGGAAGTCCAGTCGAGGGCCACCAAGATGGCTAGGGAAATGCAGCACATGATGTGCCAGGAGAGGCTGAGGACATGGGTTAGTTCAGTTTGAGAAGTGTTGGTGGATATCTTAAATCTTCAGCTGTCTAAGGTGGTTTAGAGGGAAAAGATAACCAGAAGCATATAGCAAAAGAATGAGAGGCAAAAGGCATTAGTTGCAGCAACAAAAAACTCCAATTTGTTATAATAGAGAAGTCCATCAAGATGAGGGCAATAAAGCACTGGTACAGGTTTCCCAAAACAGACTGCATAAACTCTGGGTTTGGAGACATTTAGAAATCAACTGGACATGGCTTTGTGAAACCTGATCTGACTTTGAAGCTGGCTCTTTTTTGAGAAGTAGGATAGACAAGATGAAGTCCAGGATCACTATGAACCTAAATTTTAATATGAATTTATTACCAGGAATTTTCAATGAAAAGCAAAATCTAATCTGGAAAAATAAACTGTCCATCCATACATAAAAAAATAGCTCTTAAGGTCTGTTTAGTAAAATGTTCTTGTAAGACGTGGGGCATGAGGACCTGCATCTTTTCTAGTTGCAACCCCCAGCCTTTTAATCTTTTTAACATAAGGAGGCAGAGAACTGTCTCCATTAGAAAAGCAACTACGTGTGTACTCCTGGAGGACCATATCAAAGAAATAAGCAAACTGAATTTGCATATTTTCATGTGAAAAACTGGATGGATGGATTATTTTCCAAAATCCATGTTTATTTAATGAGGAAGAGTAAAGGAATACATAGACACTGTGACCATAGTTTAATGGAATTTAAGATTATTTATCTTATTAGATCATCTGCCACTTACTTTTTTTATACACATTTTTAAATGTAGAGACAATCGTGACTTTAAAAGAAAGCAGTGACTCTTTTTCTATGGTATTGTTTTAAATAATTATTCCTATATAAAAATTAAATTACAGATCTTAATGCAGTTAGCAAACACAAGCCATAGACAAGTCAATGTCTTGTATGTAGCAGAATCTGTTACTAATGAAGCACAACGGCTCTCACAGGTGCAGAAAACAGGAGACAGACAAAATTAGCAACACAGCAGTGAAACATGAAGTGTTCTAAGGGAATACGTCAAGGAAAATAGGCATTGCTAAAAAGAACAGGAATAGAAAACAAACCCTGAGAAACTAGGAATTAATACAGAAGGGAAATTATCTTCTGTCCAGATGTTTCTTTGTGATTTTTTTTATGTATACAGAATATTTGGCTCTCAGTTGACTCCTACAACACAGATAATGCCCCTGCACACTTATCTTTTGAGTTACAGTCAGTCTCAGAAGTTCAAGAAATAAAAACTGAGCTTTAAAAATACTTCAATGCTTGGAGAAAAATTTTACTGCTTTTACAGATAGTATCACTACTGATTTCTGTCCTTCGTGATTTAAAATTCATATGAAACACATTTAAAATGACCTTAATTTAAGATTATTTTGAGATCCCATTAAAAACCTCATCATGCTGATCAGCATGATCCTTTTATGTGGTTAGCTGCAAAGAAATAAATGTATCGATGGAGTCTGCATTTCAAATGCAATACAATTACACAGATAAATATCTATCAGAATAGCATTTAACCAGATGAAATTTGTCTCAGTTCCCCATCATAAAATGACCACACAGAAAAAGTCAATTGCTCATCACCCAGTTCTCCTAAATGGAGAAGAAACATTACCACTGAGTTAATGTAAAAGGTAAAGAACTGAAAACAACAGATAAGTGTCCTTTGAGGTACGTATTTCAAATGTATACATCAAAATATATACCAAGTATATGCTTTGTAATCTCCTTTTTGTCTAAGGAATGATACCCAGTCTAAAGGATGGATGTCAGTTGCCATCTTGATTGTTGCTATAAAGAGAATATACTTATTTTCAAATTCTTAGGATAAGGACAAAATTACCTGCAATAACCCAGTGTCCTTCAAAGTCCTCAGAGAGGATACTGGGGAGTAGCTAAAGGCTCTGTTTTACAGCCTTTATACTTTCTAAAGAAGGCTTCTGGATTCCATAGATGGCTATGAAAAGAATTTGAAATGCCCAATCTTCAATTTACAGAAACCTTTTAAAAGCAACTTACATACAAACTTCCATTTACTCTGTTTTCATTAATACAAAACAATCCTTCTTTCTAAGAGGTCCTAGAAACTCATCTTGTGGTGACATACAACATACATATCTCTAATAACTGTATGAAAACATCAAAGCCCTGTTACTCCAGTCCTCTGTGTCTTGAAGAAACACCTGATTCTATGTAATACTAATCATGGTTAGCCCCTCCCAATGATTTTAATCACATGTTCAACATTCATAAAGTTCTTTCCCCAATTAATATTTAAACAAATATAGCTATATAAACATATATTTTCATCAATATCTACATGCCTTTTTGAAACAAATACATTTTACCTCAGAAATATTGCATGGTTTGCAAATCAATTTAAACTTCTGTCAGTCAAATTCTGCCACCAACACTATAATAACGTAAAAATAAATTAACCTGGTCCCAATCTGTGTTCCTTTCACGATCTTCAAAATCACCTTTCAGATTGTCTCCTTTTGAATGGTTTCCTTTGACTGAAGTATTTCTTCTTCCAATATCTCTAATTGCCATACTGTAACGTCTTCTTTTGTGACTGTGAAATTGTCCATTTAAAGTGCAGGTCTTTTTGGCTGTAAGCACATTTAGTAGTTGTTCTAGTTCTAGTAATTCATTAGAGAACAGATATGTTACCATGGGAAAATGCACACTTAAAAGACAAAATATTTAAAAGACAGTATTTTTTTTTCTTTTTGTTTGTTATAACATAGATTCAATTCCTCATTTTAGTACTCTTTGCTCAGTTTGGTACTAGAGGCAATTTCTGCTTAACAAGTCTGCAAGTTCCAGACACCCAGATCCTCAGCCATTCCTTCTTTATATACCACGCTCAGATGTTTTGCCCATGACTGTCTCAGAAGAAAACAGATGTGACTGAAAGGTAATTCATCTTTCATTTAATCATCAACTCTAACAAAGTTATCTAATTACTGCTAAATAACTTCCCTGTTCTTAAAACTTTCCTGTGTGAATGGAAGTCCACACTAAGCTGCCACAGCCAGGTATTCGGATCAGGAGACAGATCCTCTATAGGGTGTCCTGAAATCATTCTTCAGGATTCTGTGCTAATTTTCTTTTTTCCATGCTTCCAGATTCTTACTCTTTCCTAAAGTTACTACTAAGAATTTACATAAATGTAAAGGGACAGTGTAATGATCTTAGACTTAAAATACACTTACTCTGTAACAAACTGGTTAAGAATATTTTTTGGTTTTCTAACGACATCCTAACTCCACCAGCCATACAGTACTGCTGAATATTCACCACATACAGTTATTTTGTAGCACTGCGCTGAGATGGCTCCATCCATTCTTGTGAGTTAATTATTTTAGAAGATCTGGCTGGGCAATTTTAAAGGAAGGGCTTTGCTGCCAGACCAGTTTTTGTAAGTACAATCTAGGAACACCAGCGAAGGGCTAAGGATTATTATTTTTTTATACTTATTTCTGTGATTCAATGCACCGCTGTGTAACCTATGAATGTTAAAAATATTTTTACCTATGCTCAATTCAACTTTTTAATCTATTTTAACCCATACTTAATGTAACTTTTTTTAAGTGCTTTGAAAAGCTTGTAAACTGTTGCTGTTACAACAGCAGTTGCCACAAACAAGGAAAAGTAGATGTGTTACAACAACCTTCTAAATCCATACTAGACCCCCTGAGTTGATGATGTAGCTTCTTAAACTGCTAGGCAGGCACAACCTTTTGCAGAAATTAATAGCTGCTGCTCCTAAGAGCTCAACATTTGTTTTGTTTTGTTTCAGGTTTTTTGGTTTGTTATTTTTGGACCACTTAGAGCTCTCTTATACTTCTATGTATTTATGATTAAGTAGCATTTCTGATAAGTCCAGCAATAAATTTTCCTGAAGAAAATGAACTTTGCATACTCCAGCTTACCTGTCACTTGGAGCTCAGTGGTACTATTTAGAGAACTGAAAATATATTTTATAAAGAATTCTGGGGAAGGCAAACTTGCTTTCCCCATACAGACTCCTTGGAGAGCCAGAGTAAGGATTAAAGAAGCCAGGCGTGGAAGAGTGTTTTCATCAGCGCCATCTCTGTCCATTATATCAGCATTTTTCTCCAGAGTGCTCACATCAACACACTGAAATCAGGAGAAAACAGCATGAAGATAGTCCTGCTCACCTCCATTTAAATAATCAGAGTGACAGGAGGAGAAACTGGGGAGAACAATTTCACAGACAGCCAGAGTAGGAAAAAATGCTAAGATGTAAGCTGTAATTGCCAGCAGGACAGCTAATCAAAGGACATTTTCAGAAGAACAGGCATAGAATTAAAAATCTTGAACATTTACTCAATGTCTAATGGGGAAAAAAGTACAGTCCTTCATTAAGGTTATTTTTGCTTAGTGTTATTTTCCTGCTGTTTCTATTGTTCCCAATGTCCTCCTCAATTACTCAAATCTACATCTACTTCCAGAAAGCGGAAGAAAGGGGAGAAATTTTTGTTAAGGCAGAAGAAATTGGCCCAAATAATACAGACTTTTAACTCTTCATCTCAAACACAAAGAATTCTTTAAATGTTTTTAGTTCCTGACCTATTAAATTAAATCAATAGTTTTTTATGGAATAGTTATCTGGGGACAATATGGAAAGATATAATTTTGTAGATAAAGGCTGACTTTCCTGCTGGGTGACCAAATAAAAACAGTAGTCAGTGGTATACAACCATGTGTGTGGAGGTCTGCAAACTCTCTCAATTACCTGGAAATTTATTCCCCTTTTCATATTTTCTTCGCTTTTTTCCTTTCTTATTTATTTTCACTGCAAATAGTTGGTTTTGAATGAAACAGCAACAACAACAACAGCAACAAAGGCAAAATTTAGTTAATTTAATTTCTTTCTAAATCATATTAATAAAATTAAAAAGTCAGCTAGATGAGCCAGTACAGTAGTCATTTATTTTATACATACTCATCTCTTCTTATGTAGGCCATAAACACTGCAGAGAGGAAGGCTGGCATTTCTTTTCCTGCTCATGCATTGTACATTAAAATCTTCACAACCCAAAATTTAACCTCTCATTTCAAACAAGATATTAGGTGCTATGACTAAAGAAGAGGATATTTTCTGTGAAACAAAAACGCATCGAGAGCCGCTAAAAATGCTTTTCTTCTATGACTACCCTGCACCCTTGGCCCTTTTCCATAACTCAAGTGTTGCCATTCCAAGTATTATGCTATGATGTTTTGTGTACCTTTCATAAAAGAAACCTCTTTTCCCTCAAGTCAGTGAGTGGAGAAGTCTCAGTTACTGGACAGGCTTGACAATTGATTATACTGCCAGCATAAACAAACAGAACCCTCAGTAAAGCATTTTATGGGTTGTTATTCTATCTTGACATTCCAAATACCCTCCAATGCCTCTTTGCAGTTGCTCAGATACCACTGGAGTCCTTGGAAATCGGCACGTTCACCAAGACTCAGAACCAAAAGTACTGGTCAATGAATAATTTATGGTGGGAAATGACCACACAAAGAAGACAGAGAGAGGAACTGGAGGCCCTCAACATTCTGGACACAGCCAGGTCCTCTACCCATCTTCTGTGCAGAAAACCCTACTACAGTATGCTGTCAAGTCAAATCTAATGAAATGGAAAGGACAAATTTGAGTTTTGTATAAACCAATTTTAACTCAATACACCAAACAGATCTAAGTGGCTACAAACAGGAGGTCAACCTGTACTTTAGGAGTTATGTAATCTGGCAAAAAACCTGTTTTATTGCCCATTACAAGGAAAATTTTTCTTCGATTTGGAAGTCTAGAATGCTATTCTATTAGTTTATAGACCCTATTTGAGATAAGGAATTCTAAACAGCAGTGAGAAATCTCACTGCATATTTCCTGGCTTAGAAACAATGATTTTAGCTGAAAATACTCAGTATGTTTTTTTTTTCTTAACTTTAAATTTAAGCTTATCTTTAACAATTTTTCTACAAGGCATATCCATGCTGGTAGATAATTAGTCACAAATGTATGTGTTCCAACTGAAGGAAGCCATCATATCTTTGGATAGATTCCTCATTCTTTCCAGCTTTGGATAGACATGAGTGTAGAACCTGGCGAGGATTTCACCACAGCAAAATAATTCATTATTTCTCTTCTACCAGCCAGTAATGGAGCTGATCTGCTTTATACCATTGAAATACAATCACTGCTAGTATATCTGTGCTAACAAATATCAGAGATGAGAAAGTATTTTCTGTCCTTGGAGCCAAGTGCAAGATCTTGCATCTACACTGCTGTGCTCTTTTCCATCTGCCCTAAGCAGGGCAACTGCATCTAAATTACCTATTGGGAATTGTCCCTAAAGTGCAGTACCTCCACAAGCACTTCACAGCAGACCCTGTTGGAAGCAGCACATGCCAGAAACAACTCAAAGAAAAGCATGAAACAGCACCAGCATTCAACCTGTTCTCGGATACTTTCATTTACCAGTCTTCTGGAGGACTGTGATATTGGCATAGTCTTTGTACTAGCATAAAGGCATTTTACCTGTAATAAAGATGAGGTTATTTTTACATATGTTTTCTTTACCTGGTTTTCAGAAGTTTTAAAATGTTGCCTTACTGCAGTTAAAATATCTTCAATTTCATTCCGTGAAAAATAGTAACAGTCTTCATCATGTCTTAAACTAAGCATACTCTGTAGGTAGAATTTATAATCCTTATCATTCAAGCTGAATTCTGAAGAACACATATCTCTACGATGAAGAATGTAGTAGAGAAGAATAAGAGAAATTCTCTCAAATACTTCTTCACTGAGATTGTCTTCTAAATCTCCTCCAGCCATTAGTAACAAAGCATCTGGTTCAAGGCACTGTGAAGAAACAAAAATAAATAGAAATTCAACTCAAGTGACGCACTGCCAGGAATCTGCAAACACAGTTAGGAACAGCAACAGGAGAATACAACTTCTATATTTAGGGGATCAAACCCAAAACTACACAGATGCAGGCTGATGGAATGGCTGGAGGAAGGTGCAGGTAATTCATTGCAGTTCTATGGCTGCAAGATCACATCATGGGGTTTCTTTCGAGAGCCCCTATTGTTTTTAAGAAAAGTCAAATGTCCCAGAGATGGAACTTTGAGCAACCTGATCTATTGGGAGGTGCCCCTGCTCAAGGTAGGAGGAGTAGAACTACATGATTTTTAAGGTTCCTTCAAACTCAAACCGTTCTATAGTTCTATTCTGTAACTCTATGATTTAGTGGTTTGAGACTCACTACAATTAGGAATAATTCTGATCAATCATTGTAGAGAGCGAAAACCTTCCACTGGCTTCAGCAGATTATACTTCTGGTTACAAATATATTACATAAGGGCTAGGGTTATTCATATTTTCATCTGTGCATTCTATATGTGTTTACATTATAAGATAAAAACAATTGCTGAACTGTAGTTAATTGAGGCTATGTGAACAGAACTTCTATCAATTCAATGCACTGTTGAGAGACATAACTGAGCATGTAATCACACAGTTATTTTTATGTTTCTCAATGAACTCTGTTAACTGCAGCAATGACATCCAGTGCAGGAGCCACACAAGGTCTCAACCCCATTTAGTCCTTCAAATGCATTTCAAGAGGGACTGAAATTACATATTCAGTCTGTGTAGGCTTTACATCTGAGCACAGATTGTTTAATATGTGTATACGTATATACATGCACACACACACACACATTATCTATCTATCTATTTATCTATTTATCAATTTTTTGTTGATACAAAGACACTTTTCATTAACTTTTGCCACTCATACAAAAGTTAGTCTATAAATTAGACCAGAAGACTTATAGAGGTCTATCCCAGGCCATGAGAAAAAGGACACCGAAGTCCAAAATAAAGAATCTTTCTTGAAGAAATATTGTAATTAATGTTATTCATTCTGTATCTGTTTTTTCTAACAGACTCCTTTCCAAGCATGTTATAGTTATGTCAGCTAATCTCAACAATAGTAGAGCAGCTGAACTGTACATTTCAGAGAAGAAACTACAACACATGAGATAACATGGGAGGATCAACATTGCACTCTAATAAATAATGAATCCAGACAGAATCCAGTTTGTCAGAATAAATTTTTTGTGGCTACAAGCATGATGTGTTGTTTTGTGGGGCTCAATTTTTATATTAGTTCATTTTCCTACACTGAGGCTGGGTTAATGAAACTAACATTGTTATGTTCAGAAGCCAAAATTCCTTGGAGGAACTCAGAGAGCTGCTACTTTTTAATATGGAGAATTCTAAGAAAAATTCTCAAAATACTGAATCTAAAAAAAAAGAAAAAAAGGAAAACTGTAGATATTAATATCCAAATTAACCACTTATATACAAAAATAAGGTAGATTACACTATGATTCACTGTGTCCTACCTACATTTATCAAGGTATTTAAGTCTAACTTTTCCTAATGCAGTCTCTGAAAATTACTCTTTGGACTTGGAGGAGTCTGTTCTGGTTTTTTTCTGTCCCAAAGACTTCAAGTCAGTAAACCAGCCTTTATGAACACTCAGTAGTAGTAAAATAAACATATGGCATGAAGTGGAAGATTTTCAAAGACTTCTGTAAGATTTTAAAATCCACTGAGGATAAATTGCAATCAGTCAGTCCATTGTTTGCTCTTGCAAGGAAGATGACTGAAAAGAAAATTGCTAATTAGAAGGAAGCAGATGCATTGTAAAAGATGCAGTTATTCCATAGTATATGGGTAGCTCATGGTGAGTGACCCTTGAAGAGATATTAAGAAGATGTAAAGTGGTTTGTCATTAGGTTGGGGTTTTTTTTTTGTTTATTACTTGGGGGGGGGGGGGGGTGCGGCTACTAATATTTTT
>VZRX01012673.1:162023-278192 GCA_013398075.1 Notiomystis cincta
GTTGCTGCTACTAATATTTTTACAGGATAACCATCTGCATGTCCTTGATTTAGAAATGCTTATTTCCTATAAAAAAAGAAGCCCAGAACGTGGACACTGAAGTCTGAGTTTCTTTCGTTAAAGTGGCCAGAAGTTCAAAAAAAATTTTTCTTACCAATGCATGAAATATATGACTTCTGTGTGTTTAGGAGATAAAGAAATGTCAGATGCCATTCAATACCTGCCAGCCCCTGCCTGAAGAGTCTTAGGACCACTACATAACAAATAAACCAGAAGAGGGTCTAAGGAAAGTGCTAAACTTCACTGCTTTTAAATGCCCATTAGAGATATCATAAAAACAAAATTTAAAAAAAAAAAGTCTGAAAACAAAGTCATGTTGTATAAACAGAATCCTGGATTTAGAAGGGAAATTTGAATCTGAAATCAATTAGTGATTCCCAACAAGTATGAGGAAGAAAACGCCAAGCTAAGGTGGGGCATTCTGTTTCAAATTTTGATGAATTTGAAAGAGTGCTTCTTGCACAGGTTTTGCTGTCTTGGTTTACCAAATCCTGTTAAATTATCATGGAAGATTTCAGCACAGTGTCATGTGGGCTCCATGTGACTGAAAATGTTATGTCTCTCTCACGGATTTCCTACAGAAAACCACGTTCCTGTGGTGCTGGCACAGAAACTCTGACAGAGCAGGATGTGTGCAGTGTTTCTGACTCAGATAACACTGAGGAATACTGAAAATGGTGAAAGTCCTCCAAGTCTTCCTCTAGAAAATTTCCAAGATGAAGCCTGAACAGAACAGCAGTACTGACCAAAGTAAGCCCCAGCTAGGCTTCCCTTAGATTTCATCCATCCAAGGACACAATGAGCAAGCTCTCCAGAAAAACATCACAAATACAACAAAAAACCATGGCACTCGAGAAGAAAAGCAAAAAGGGCAAACAAAATCCTAGTCCCCTGTTTGTGAAGGAGCGCTATATATCCATGTTTAATACATTGTCAGTTTTCAGTCTGGGCCCGTATCTGATGCATATTCATTGCCCATGTGTGAATAAGCTCTTTCATAAAAAAATATCCATTTAGATAATGACAGGCACCTACGCTATTTTTGTATGAAATTTCACATTTGGACTCGTATGAAAAATGGGAGCATTTTTAGAAAGGGCCAATTAAGTGAGCAGCTGTCTATAGCACAGGATAAAAAGATTCCCACTTCATTGGCTTGGCAGATTGCTGAGAACAGTGCCTTGTAAACACATTCACCTTTCAGACCATTTTCATAAGTGCTGTATAAAGTGACACTGCTGTATGTAGGTCACTGAACAGTAGTGAAAGCCAAGGCTGACCAAGCCCTTTGTCGTCCCTTTCAGCTAAGTTGCTCAGTAACACTGTCCCTGTCCCTTTTTCATTGAATCAGGACTGAGTTCTGAAAATATTCTCAAGTAGACAACCAATCCCTCTGTGCAACTGTACCCTGGACTACTTCCAGTTTCAATTTGGATTTGTAGATTCATTGTTCTGCCTTTCATTTTCCTTGACCTGAACTGCTTACAAAACCCTCCCCTAAATCTTGAATGTTTCAGTGAAGTGGCGCATAAATCTGAGACAATCCTGTCTGGGTTTTATTTTTATGAAGTAAAATCCAGAACAACAACCAAAAAAGTGGCAGAACTGGTCCCCAGCGTTTACCTATGTCTTTCCACAGTGGAAATCCTGTGCCCCAAGTTCAAGCTCATGCTTTTATTGTTAGACCAGGTTTCACTAGAAAAATTTTTGCTGGAAAACAAACATTTGGCAACTTTAAAAGGAATGTCTGTCATGTTTGGAATATCTCTTCATGAGCTCAAACAACAAATAATAATAATTTAAAATTAAACAGAGATGGGACATTTTTTCTTCCTGCAACAAGTTTTTTACATGTTTAGATATTGTATTCAGGACAGTATCACTCTAACAAATAATGTTAGAACTCACTGATGATCTTGTAAAGATATCCCTCATTAATTGAAGCACTAACCAGATTACAATCCTCTTGCATGCCATAACTCCGCTGTGGGCACTCAGCTCTCTCCAGTAACATTTTGACCAGTTCTCGTGAGTGGTTCATGTGGAGCTCAGTGTTTTCAGCTGAGAGAACGCGTAACACTTCCACCAGAGAGCCTCTGCTGGGAGGATTGCTGCCATCCTGCCCATGCTCTTCCCCAGGCTGTCCTCCAGCAATGAGCACGCTGAACATGAAAGCAAAACATACCACCCCAAGAGCTGGATGCTTGGTCAGAAAACACATCTCCTCTTCCTGCAGTGCGTGATCTGCACTGAATGTTGGATTGTTGTTTGCACTTCACAGCTTAAACTGGAAACCTGAAGGATCTGAATGGTAAAGGGGAAAAAAACCCAACCCTTTAATTAGTGCGAATGCAATATGTTCGAAAGGATTTATTAATTGGTCGGCTAAGCTGATTTGCAGTGACAAGCTGTTTTTGAACAACAGGGAGCCTGTAAGGGCTTTACAGCACAGAACAGAAGGAAACTAAGACAACCATGGCCTCAAAACTTCTTTAGAATTACCAACAAGAGGTTGTCTCAAAGTGCCCTTCCCTCTTCTTAAAAATAAAGTCTATGGCTTTCATTTCGGTGCTATGTTATTGCATTCAATAATAATTCTTTTCAGTAAGAATAGGAAAATACCATGGCTTTCACTTTAATTTCATCATGAAAACAGGGTTTTAGTAACAAAAATAGCTGTAAATAAGTATTACTAGTCTAATACTAATATGAATGTGCAGTAATTACATTACAGAGCAAAAATGTAAAGCAGGTTATATTGTCAAAACACTTTACCAACATTACTAAACTCCAGCAATACAGCACAAAAAAGGAAGGAAAAGGATGTACTTAAAAATTAGTGATATTTTATCACTACTCAGATGGAAGAATTACAAAGCTGAGGTTATAATTTCACTCAAAGAACTCAGTGAATAAACAAGATAAACAGGCTTAACTTGTTAACTCTAGGTGCAAAAGACATTTTGTGCTATAAATCTGTCTTGTCACAATCCCTCCTGATATACCACTCCTTCTGCTTTAACAGTAATGTATCTCAATATCAAAGCACAAGAAATATAAAAGAGTTTCACGTCTGTTTTCCACAGAAGTTTTGATTTTATTGATGGGCAGATGCTGGCAGAAACATACATATTCAGATAGTATTGCACATGTGCTAAACAGCCACAGATACGTTCATCTTCTTTGAACTGCAATATGATACACGTGTCTTATTTTAAAGGGAACTCTGCTAACAAAGAATTTAAAATGAAAAAAGAACTGCTGAATTCAAATGGGCATTTAGTGAGATAAAAGTTAGTATGTTTTTAGCTATTAGGAAATCTTTTGGTGTTTAGATATATTTTACTGTTAGCAATTAGGAATATGTATCATTGTTACGAGGATATTATGAGCATTTATTTCTAAATGTCATTTTCTTACCTTCTGAAGTGAAAAAGAATGCTTGTGTATCTAGCTTTGTGGCCTTCTGAATCCTCAGAAGTATTTAGCTGCTGAAAGTCCAATGTTTTTAAAATTCCTTGATGGTGCTCTGGAAGCTGGAGAGGATTAGTTTATTGCTGCCTTGAAAAGTTTTCAGTTGCTATGGAGAGAGCTGCCCTTAAGGTAACAATGGAGGTGGATAGGAATTAGCACATGTTCTTCTTGTACTTGCAAGTTCTAAGCATTGAATTACTGAATTTATTTCACATATTTTAGTAGTTATCATTTTATATAAACAGTCTATTTTAGAAGCACAAGATGTATAAAATCTACCAAAGAATATCTTTCATTATGATGGATAATTCATGCAAGCACTCATAATTGTTTTCTGTGCTACTAAATTCTTTGATCAATTCTACAACAAACCTGAATTTTTTTCATTAAAATATTTTTCACTAAAAAACTACTACTTCTTGAAAATATAAGAATACAATAGAAATAGAAATCTTTTCAAGCACATCCATAGAAAAATGATAATTTTTCTTTGCAAAACACTAGCCATAGAGAACAGTCTCTTTCATCCCTACCTATTCTGTATCACATTTGCACCAACTGAAAAAGCTGGGATAGCTCAGCCTGTGGTGAAAAAAATGTCGTCCACCCACTCAGATTTTCCAGAGGGATGCTGTTACAAAGTTGACATTTACATTACCACGCCATTACAATATTATTGCACTGGAAGTTAGTGAAAACTGTCACGACTGACAGATTTCTACAGAGACTGGTACAGCAGTCACATCATTCTCCCACCTTCCAAACCTTCCGTGCTGCTATGAAGGACTATCATCTCAGCTGGCTCAACAAATCCTGTGAAGCAGCAGGCCTGAAGTAATAGAGACATCGTAATTCTCTTTACAGCTAGATTAATGACAAAACCCTGGGTTCTAAAATGTCTGCAATGTCTCCTACAAGGTGATGAGCTCAAAGGGAACAGCCTTGTTTTAGCAAGACTGAGAACTGACAACTGACACTGGCTATAAAGGAATTAAACTGACAACACCAGCTTGAGAGAAGTGCAAAATGTAAACAAATGTTCTCAAAAATACAAAGTACAATTACATGTACAAATTCTTGTGTGACAAAGGCTGAATATTTAAAAAAATCAGTCCTACTTTTAAAAACTCTTTTACTTCATAAATTACAAAAAAATATTTATCAGACTAACATTGCTAAATATACCACTTTATGAAAAGAAGAATTACAGAAATTTTAATATCATTTTTTTAATAAGAATGACTGAAAAGCAGAAACACATGATAATATGCATTTCCTCTGGCTTTTATATAATTTGTTCAGTCAAACAAAGCTAACTATGTCCAGATTTGTTCCACTAATAAAAATAATTCCTCAGATAATGGGGGAATAGCTTCCAGCATTTAATTCTGGGGATTGCTCAATCTCCAAACAAACATAGAATAGGTTTATCTGTATATAATTTGATATTTTGTGAATAATTACAAATTGAAACTAAGAATTCATTCCATCCAATTAAAGTGTACAAACAGAGGGTGAGTTTTTTCAGTTTACTGAGAAAAGTTAACATTTAAAAACACGTTTGAGGATTTATAACTATTGAAAGCTTCTGAGGGATTTACATAATAATACTGGCTACAACTTACTTTAATATTTATATTACACAGTGATAGTAAGAATAGAATACATCCAGTACACTAAAAAGCAGCAGATAATAATCGGTACAGGCTATGGCTGATCTCAAAGGGGAATTCACTTCCCTTTTTATGACTAAGTGTTCAAACCTCCTCTGGCTTGGAAATGAGCTTCTCAGTGGTGGCAAAATCACTGACAATGACTCAAGGCTCACCCTCTGTTTTTACCCTTGACACTGCGTTTTCAGTCATGCCACTGTTATTAAAGAACTATTCTGTCTACACAGCACTTGGATTACTACTTTTGAAGTAATTGCTGGCATCAGTTGCTAGGTCTTTTCTTCAAACCCTTTTGCAGCAGCATTATTCCACCACAACTTCCCATCCTGCAGCTGTGCCAGCTGATCAAACAGGACTATGACAATAACAGAGCTGTGTAGTTAGATGCCCATCAGAAATTTGCTGAGATACACAGACAAAAATAAATCACTTCTACAGTTTAATATCTTAAAACCTCCCAAAGCACTTATCACTAATATTGTAACTCATGTGTTATGAGACTACCATCTTGACTTTTGACTGCATGCCTTTTGGAGAATTTTGATAAAGGGGGAAAAAAGTCCACACAAAAGGCTCATAAGCCAGAGACTCTCCATTTACTGTAGAATGATAATATGCACGGAAGAAAGAACCTTGAGAAGAACTGGAGAACTGAGGTAACTCAGAGTGAAGTACATTACCATTCTAAAATGACAACAGACTCTCCATAGCAAAACCAGGGGTAGGATGAATTTTCTGATTAAATAAGCAATGTTTAAAAAATTATTTTTCCATTTTACACTTACATACCTTGGCATGTTAAAGCAAGGATCTGAGATCAAGAATTTTCAGAAAAAAAAATCAATATTTTTAAATTAGTTTGAACAACTACCATGCTGGGGAGTAACTGATTGCTGACAGGCATAGGTGCATGTCCCAGGAAAATAAGTAAAAGAAGAAATAAGACAGAATGAAGAGGGATAAAAATGTGAACTTGTCAAACTCTGTTTCCTGACCAGATTCATGACCCCAGACAAGTGTACATAATTTCTTTTTTACCCACAAATACAGTCTTTCATGATTTAGAAAGCTCATACAGTAATAACTTATGCTCTTAGTGAAAGGGAGTGAAGGCAATTTAGAAACGGTGTAACTAGACACAGAACATGCAGCAAGGCCTCCCTGTTACAGGGGTTTAGTTAGTTAGTTAGTTTTCATTTTAAGTGAACCAGTAAGACTAACTGCAGCTTATCTGGTTTCTCCCACCTTCACACCTGCTGCGAGAACACAATCAAGTTGCCCATTCACAAATGCCACGGATAACTGCACTCTGCAATTTACTGGGTTTCCAATGATTGGTGAAAAAATTGTATACAAATAGGAAAACTCTTAAGAGGACTCACTCTGAGATGACAAGGGTACTCCCATGAGCCCTACCAACACAACAAATGGCTTTATTTTATTTTTACAGTAGAAGGGGACAGGATGTAGCCATAATTTTAGCAAGACCCCTGCTGAATGTCACATCATACTGGGTAAAGCAGCTACATAACTCTTATTCCTTCAATACTGTGTAACTTTTGATGGACTAAGCAAATGCATTTTTTTTCCTTTTCCTAATCACAGCAATTATGGCAAATAGAAGAGAATCCTCTGGCACTGCAGCTTTCCTCCATGTTATTAATGTGATGTGTGCACATTGTATAATTACAGCCATAGGCAGCATATTGACATATGAAAGAACTACATTTTGCATGTAATTTGTGTAGAATTTCAATACATAAAGTGTCTTTGCCAATGTAATGCCAGAGTGCTGCAATAAAAAATGTCAGTACTTTAAAATTACCACAGTCGATTAGGCTTTTTTGGCATCACATACAAATCTTAAAAATATCACACATATTAAGGTTGCCAATGAATTAAAATAAACTAATATTATTAAAATTATCTGAGTTACATGTATTAGCATANTCACTTGTTAGCAGAAAGTTTTCCAAGACGACCTGGAAATCTATTTACATTAAATTAGAACAGCAAGAAAAAAAGAAGTTATAGATTACTATACACTCTAGGCCAGCATACCCTTTTATATTTTAAGAAATATACCTCCAGAAGTGCCTTCTCACTATTACAGAATTAAGGTGATATTTAATCTCCTAAAATATTACTGTCATGAAAACTGTTTTGAAATGAAATTAAATTGTTCATTTATATGGCAAGTGTCATCTAAGGCTTAATTAATTGCCTCATCTGACTACAGACTTCTCCCTCAGAGATTCTCTCTATTGCAACTATCTGATTGTGTTTAAAAACAAAACAAAACAAAACAAAACAACTCCCAAACAAACAAACAAACAAACCAAAAAAGAAAAAACAACAAAAACCACTGGGATGTAGGGATAACCATCAAGACTATTCAATGATAGCAATTATTATCAAGAACTTAGTCAGAACAGAAGATATTAGTATCTTGGGCATGTAAAAAGGAGGTTTCATAAATATGGATATGACATTGCTCATTTTTAACTTAAAGAACACAAAGGGAAAAAAATGCTCTTGTGAACATCTTAGGAACATTAGCAGCCTAACTCTTCTCTCTTCTGAAGGTATCTAAACATTAAAGCACAGCTACTAGACCAAGTCACCTCAGCTATCTCCCTTCCTAAGCTTTTCACTGCCTATTGTATGGTTTTGTTCTGCAGTGTTATCAGACTGTTATGTATATTGCTTCTTTTTTGGTTTTTTAGGTTTCCAAAGAAATTGGGCTCAAAAACTGAATTGATTTTACTAAGAGTGTCTTACCCAGTCCAAAGCATTTACAGTCCAATTATATATGTTGAACTATTAATTTAAATATCCCAAATTAAATATTGTGTAGTATTACAGCATAGAACACTAAGTAATATTTTAATGGAAAAAATAGATTTTAAAATAACCTTTTGACAATTATACTGTTCACCTTGTAGGAGACTGATGTATATTGTATGTTGCACCTTTTGCCATTGACTTCTGACCCTGACATACTGATTTTTTCCTTTCCTGGTGATACTCATCAACTTATGCTTGAAATCCACTCAAATGTTCTTTATGTATTTGTAAGAGGTTTTTTTGTTTTATATAAATATTCATAAAATATTTATAAATAATTTTTAGTTTTAGAGAAATTGAGATAACAAGTGATTACTCACTTGTTTTTTAAATTATGACTCAGTGTTCAGTTCTAAAAAATTCTCACAATGTGCAAGAGTCATTTCAAGCAAATACCTGTTGTCTGAGATGACTGATGTTTCTCAAGGTCTTCTAATCTACCCAAAAAAAGGAAAAAATATAAGTTTCTGAGTCATGAATACAAGCCAGAATGAGAGAAGACAGTTTCTTTCCATCTCTTTGTCTTAAATTCAGGAAGTTTGTAAATAGCACCAACAGTAAGAAGAGCTTACAGAATAATTGAGTGATTAGATGAGCTTCATGGAACAGATGCCAAAGCAATAAAGGTGAAAAGAAAATAAAAAGGAAAATCTTAGCATGGAAGGACAATGAAGTAACTAGTGTTGACAGAAGAAAATTGAGCCAAATACAAATTTCACTGCATGACACTGGCCTTACTTCTACCTTTCTTAAAGCTACTGACAAACCACTATCTCTCCCACACAACCTGGTATTACATTCATTGTTCAAAGTCTTGGTAACAAGAGTACTGAGAAGGGAGTTCATAATAAGAAATGTTTGTACTTTATGAAAGAAACTTTTGCACTTTTAAAAGGATTGTTTCTCTTTATATAACCATAGTTAACCTGAATACCAGTATTCACAATAAATGCACATATGCAACCATTAGAATCTACATTAAATGCTTGCTTTTTTCTACCCTATAAGAAACACACAGAAAGTACAAAATTAACTACTATTTTATATCCTTGTAGCATTGTTCTATCCAATTTAGGAACAATTTTTTTTTATCATCAAGAGGACACACTGTTCATTCTGCTCAGTGTTGGCCATAGAATTTTTTGTATGGCTAGCTCCTAGAAGAGAATTGCTGTAGGCATCTGTAGGTATCAACTGTTAGTTCAGTGACCAATCCACTTCTATTGGTTACAGTGGCTTTAAATTTAGAATTAGGCTGTATATATTTTGGTGGGTCTAAGGCAACTATCATTTTAGAAAATCCTGAAAAGCTAACTTCAAAGCACTATGCTAAAGATAAGCTGAGCTTAAAGATGATTTAAATGAGGTAAAAAGAGCAAGAGCTAGAAATCCACACAAGTAAGCGTAAGTTATTTCTTAAAAAGCAAAACAGCAATCTGCAGCACAGTGACAATTTGCTACCAATTCTCTCTATAAAGATTTTTCAGGTCTTTCCTTCTGCTGAACAAATTCTTCCAAAAGTATAGAAATAGGATTTATCTTCTCCTTTACTCCTCATGTCTCCTCCTCTCTATAGATAAGGACAAGAAAAAATCTATTACAAAAAATTTAAAAAAAAAAAGGAATTCAGGTAGTCTTGAATTGCAGTCCATACTCTCTTCTAAAGCAACTGCTTGTACTTTGATTCAGCAGTTGAGCAAACTCTCACGTGTGCTACGGATTTATACTGAAGGGCTCAATGTGAGCAGCTTGTGAACACTGAAAGCAGAAACTTTCCCAGACCTGAGGGTCTGCTACAAGCAACTGATATGTTTAGTATGACACTAACCAAGCCTCCTGCAGCTCTGATTTTGCTGTGGTTTTTGTTCCTGCACTACCTTCCACACACTTGGAAATAGATTTTGAAATACCAAGAAGAAAGTTTATTCTAATCATCCTTTTCTCACTGCCCTTTTTAAACACATAAACACTCCCCCACAAGAATTTGGAAAAGCATAATTATAAAGTCTAATCTTAATTTTCACATTTTATTTAGATGAATTTAAAGTGAGTAATTATTAACAATTGGATACGCTTTCTTACATTTAACAATATACAGTCTGCAACCCAGTGTGGGGTTCAAAGTAGCCAAGTAGAACAAGTCAATGGCTGGCACTCATAAGCTTGAAAAAGAAAGCCTAAGTGGATTAGTATGCAGAGCATTAGGACATTGAAGTAATTTTCAAAATTAACTCCCTACAAGGAGGGTTGGGGAATTTTTTTACCAGAAATTTATTTCCTTTAAAATTTATTTTTTAGTGCAGAAACCTTGAAAAGAACTAAAGCAGAAACTGAGGCAATTTTATGTGAGAGGAAGATTACTAAGACTCTTCATAAATGAGTGACAAAGTGAATAAAAAGGGTAGTGTGAGTCTGCATGCACTTTCAGATGAGTCTGGAGAATGGATAGAAACAATCTACTGGCTTTCCTCCCCATCTCCTCAGTGCACTGTTTCTACACTTGCTTTTGAAGGACATGGAACTCTTCTGCAAATAAATTTTGCCAATTAAAGTCAATAAATGACACTGGTATATTGGTTGCCTTCACACTGTTCTGTGTCTGTATCCACTTCAGTTTGCTCTCTTAGTGCAGAAAGAAATCTGAGATACACCTGCCAAAGACTACCTTTACTGTCATGGGAAGACAGGCATGAGAGAGGGAAAAATAGACCCTGTTTCCTTTTGGCATGCTCCTTTATGTTGTATCTTCTTTAACATATCTATAGAGCTGAATTAAATAATTTAAAATTCAAATTTCCAGCTTTATGTCAATGAATCAACTCTTTAAAAATCTATAAACTTTACAGTAAAGCTTACAGCCTTAACTTGCATGCAACTCTTTGGTCTCTGATCTGAATATTTTTTGAAAAAGCATAGCTCCAAAAAGACTTTTAACAAATGCATGGAATCCACTAATTCTTGTTCACCCATGTTCGGTTTTGGGTTTTTTTTGAAGAAAACAGTCTGTAAAATTTATTATTCATAATTGAGTATAGTCTTAATTATTTATCTTTTCGCTTTCTTCTATTTTACTTTCATTTCCCCCCTCATTTAAAGAAGGAGGGTTGTTTTTCTTTTTTTCAGTGTGATCTTCTGAATAAGTGAGGCTTAAGCTCTAAGATTTATGTGTGTAGTTAGGATGTATCTTATCTAAATTTGCAGTATATGGAAGTATCTGGACCAGTCATCCTAGGATCCCTGTACAGTCATTGGAGACTGAGGCATTTCAGGTGGCACTTTATGGGGCCTATTCCACAGCAAACTTTTGGATGAGAGGAATTGCACTGTAGCATCTGTAATTATAATATCCTTGACAGCTAAAAAAGCCTGGAGAGATTGCCTTTGCTGTAAACATCTGTACTCTTAATCACATTTTGCCAGTTAAATCCCTTCCTGTGCCTGTACAAATTCCCTCACTCCTTTCACCTCAATAAGTTATTAACAATTTTACCACTTCTAAATATATCTGACAGAAGAGCAAAAATCCCAAGATTCTTGCAAGTTTTGTGCAAAACAAGGACTAGAAGAAGCATTCTACTGCTGCCTACATGCAGGAAAGCTGCAGACATAGGACTCAGCTAAAGACATGAAATAAACAAAAAGAAATGCTATGAAAACCATAAACCATGCTATTAAAAATGAATCCAAAGAAAAGCTCCAAAGCCATTGTACACAATCATCTTCATTGCATCTGATACTTGTTTAATTTATAAAGTCTTTCCAATACTTTTATATTCATGAAAAAGAATTCGCTGATTGTGAGGCAGTATAACAGGATGTTGACCACTAGAATGTAATGAAGCAATCCCTAATAAAATGCATCTGTAGAAGGAGCAATTTATGATCTCAGGAAAAAAAAAAAGTCCGTTTGCTAGTTCAGAACCAGGTCTTATATCATTTGTTCACAGAAAAATACAAATTTTACAGCATAGAAGGTTCAGGGATCTTTTCGTGAAGTGAAAACCACGAAATTATTTCAAGCCATGAAGTTAGAAACTATGTATGAAAAGAGTTTTCTGTTATTAATGACAATAAATGCTGACATCAACATCATCAACAAGACAGAAATAAAGGATTTAACTCTGTTTTCTTTTAATAGTTATGGGGTTTTTTTTTAACTATTTGAGCTACACCGTGTAAAAGATTATAAAAGTAGACAGCTGCAATCACCTCCTTGTTACACCATTTTACTACTGCTGCCCTCTGCTGCATGGAACTGTTTCCACGTGTCTTTACTTCTTACTAAGCTGCTGAATGATTAGTTTTAGAGGTAGATGTTTAAGTGCATATGCCAGATTGCTTTTGTTTATTCCTCTAACTTGCAATGAAGTTTATTTGGCAGTAGAGGAATGTGAATCTTACAGTAGGACTTAAATTTGTCAAAGTAAATAAATGATTATCAAAGATGATATATGATACAAAGGAAAAATATATTCTCAAATTTGTATTGCAAAGTAGAATGACTTACTTCAAGAGACATTTTGACTCAATTAAACATGCTGCAATATCCATGACATTAATGTTAATGTCTTTTTAAATGTCATCTTTCAATGAATGTTATAAATGAGGAGGCAGTAAGAACAGAAGATCCAACATGAACAGTCTATGAACAGTCTACAGTACAGTTTGTTTCCAACATTTCTCTTTCTTACCCTTTTTTTTTAAAATCCATCCATCCATCTGTACATCTCAGAAGAAAGTGCTACTCTTACAAACCATACTCCCAACAATAATAAACCTATTATCTGTGAAGATGTAACTTGTACTGCAGGGTAGCCCAGTTACATTCTGACATAATATAGCTTTGAACATGCCCTCAAATGGGTACATATCCAACTACTTATGCATTTAGATAATAAAAGGCATAGACAACCACCTGATGCTTGTCACAGAATCTTCACAATATCCTAAAAATAAAACATTTTTATTTTTACAGCACAAACCCCTTAGCTTAGACTCCTCAGTAATTTAGCCATATTCACAAGTTATGAGGAATGTTTTTTTCTTCCCATGCATTTTCTGAAATATCTATGGTTTTGTTGAAAACCCCACAAAAGTCCATGGCTCTTGTCCATTTTATTCTGTTTAATAAGGCTCAGGATTTTTAATTAATTTTTGACTGGAATAAGCAACAAACTCCAAGGCAAACCATATGAAGAGAAGGATGGAAAGTGAAATTAAAGGAATAACCCAGAGCAGAGGACCATAAAGGGTAAAGAAAAGCTCTACTGGCCCTAAGCATTGTTTTAGCATAAGCTTTACCTTGCTCAGCATTATATCACAGCAATGGAAAATGCTATTTAGACAGTGCATGCAAGCCCAACACTGTTTGGGGTCCATTCCCCTCACACCCAGCCCATGCACTCACTAGAATGAGCTATTAGAGAGCACACCCATGATTGCTGCCTTTAGTAAATGCTCATAAACATTTTCCACACATTTAGCTAATCTGTCTTTGCACTACTTTCATAAGATCCTGTGCTAAAAAATTTTTGAAATTCTCTACCCAGTGTGTAAAATAGTATTTCTTTCATCCCTTTAAAATCAATTTCCTCATAGTTTTTCCTTACTAACTTCTTAGTATACTGTAAAATTCAATCAATAACAGTTCTGTATCCATTTTATCCACAACCTTCCTGATTTTGTAATCACTACCAATATACCTCATCAGCTTTTTTAACTCTATATTTTAGGTATTTTCCTCTAGTTTCTCTCTCATAAGAGAGTTGTTCTACCACTAAATAATTCTGCTTTCCTTTGTATCCATGTCCTTCCCATTTCAAATAATACTCAAGATGTAAGTAGGACACTACGCTCCTCATAGCTGAAAATGAATGTACTTACACTGATTTTTTTAGCAGAACTAGCAGAACCCTTTCTTTTTATCCTGTATTTCTAAGCCAGTACTAATAACAGGCATTTGCTCTAGTTTATCACCTTAATATAATACAGCTCTGGAATCATATTGTCTTGTAGGTCATCTTAACATTGGTATCGATGCATCAAGGCCGTAATCTGCAGCAGTTCTCCCCCTTCTCCCACATGTTCTGCAAGGTGCCCGGCTCTAAAAATCAAAAGAAAAATATGGGCACAGGTGGGGAGGAGGTAGATAATCATGATGTCCACTAAAGTTTATGGCTACTGAAGATGAGGGCAGGGCTACCTTTCTTTCCAAGAGTCCTGTCTCACAGCGTGTGCATTGCAATCAGAAGTTAAATGGAGATGCCTCTTGCTGCTGAAATGGGAGTAAGCTCTAACTATGGATATACTTGGTGGCTAGTCAAGCATTTTAAAGGAATTTACTCAAACTAAAAATAAATGTTGCAGAGTTGCACATGTACAAGTTGCAAGATGTATCCTGTATTCCTCAAAAATCTCATTTCTAAGCATTTTCCTTGTGTCTTGGGGCACGTTTTCTGTAAGCCACCTCCCTTGCCCAAGTTGCAACGCTGTGCCTGATGCGCCCCAGGACACAGCTGGCCCTCCTGGCTACCAGGGCACTGCTGACTCATGTTCAACTTGCCATTGCTAAATTGCAAGCTAAATGGAATCCTTGCTGCACTTAAGAAAATATCATGTCCCCATATTGAAACCATTAAGTTAAACTGCTTACTTTCAAGCTGTTTCCAAAGATATAATTTTCCTTTTATGTTGTAGTCTTTCAGATTTCAGCTACTTCTGTATAAACGCAGGATACAGTCGGCTTTTGTCTTCTTCTGGCTTTTTTAGTGATACAGGCAATTTCCAACAGAAAAGTCAACTGGAAACACCATCAGCCTAAAAGAAAAAGAAATTAAACAGTCTAAGTAGTGATTCATGTACAACATGAATATCTTGTCTTCATTTTTGTAGTGGCTGCTTTCGGGTGCTCTTAACACACCAGTAACACACTATACTGGAATAATGTATTGAGAGTACTTGCAAGATAGTGACACAGCATGTCATGCTGATAAAGGCTTGATAAATGCTCTACAGATAAGGGAGTCATCGCCCAAGGGACTTTAGAGCTGTTACTCATTGCACCAAGCACCCAACAAAGCTTCTTTTATTAAGACTAGTCTAAAACTCTCCAAGATCTCTGAGCCTGTACCTAGACAGAAACTGCCTAAACTAGTAAATACTGGACATTAAATATAGACACATCCTACCTTGTCAGTCCTGGCTGGGACTGCTAAGGGAATATATCCACTATACTATTTCCTCTATTAACATAGTTCAGCAAAGAGCTGCTGTGGAGGGAGCCAGTGCGAGGGAAGACTAGATAGATACACTAACTTCCTTTGGAGATTCAGGTATTATTTTCTTGTTTGTCAGCATGACTTCACGTGCTGTTTACAAGAGATGGATAGTTGAACTGACAGGCACTGACATTGGCAGCTGCAGCAGCAGTGCCACACAGGAGAGCAGCTGTGCCTTGTCACAGGGATTTGCACAGGTATGACAGTAAGGGCAGTACTACAGGGCTCTAGAACAGCGGGCGTGATACCACTGCGAGGGAACACTGCTTGAGGGTGACAGCTCTGAGTGTGTACACCAAGCCAGCCTTCACCCTGTTAGCCTGCCTAAAACACAGCCTTTGCCTTTATAAAGACATTTGCTAACAGCTTCCTTTACAGTACTGCTGTTCTCAATCACCTCTAAGAGAAAATACTGCTGGTTTGGCTGCGGCTGAGAAAATACTTTTTTGTTTGGGATGCACTTGGGGTCATCAGTAATGAAACCTTTAAGGCTCCATTCATCAAGAAACGGGGCATTTGTGCTTTTAGGTCTGATGTCTTCTTACAGTGGCTACAACATAGACCACTCTGTAACAGCACACAATTCCAGCAGCTCAAACAGGAATCTGGCCCTATTCAACCATAGGAAACTGAAGAGAACACTTGTACATTGGCCACATTCCATGATGTTTTATTTAAATATTCCTATCAAGTAAGTGTTTTTGAATTTCAATTTCTAGCCTTAGATATAACTCAAATAGGGAATTCATCCAGGATACTGCCCAAGGCTGAGAATCTTAAACTGATAGTAAAACACCACCATAAGTGGTTGTTTTAGTAAAGAATCCATTTAATTTGATAAGAATGGAGCCCCTTAATGGGATATCGCAAAGGACCATACATGAAACATTAAGGATCACAACAGCATAATAAAAACATATTATCAAGACAAAGAATTCATTAGTTTGATTACATATCATTGTACAAATATGGAAGACAGCTGCAACACTGTCACTAAAACCTACCAAGCTCTCCTTCTTAATATGCTAATTGAGTCAATGAATATTCATAAACTCTAACTTGTAGTGATTCCACAGTTCATTTGTCAGCTATGTGATTTGCAACATCGCCATAAAAATCCAGACTAGTAGAAAACATCAAAGAAAACTAACAAAATGTGCAAATTTCCCTTCTTTCCAGATTGTATTTTACTCCCTATGCAGCAGTAAAGTACTATACTGAAGATCCTGCTCAGATTTAAATTCATGCCTTTTTGAACAGGGAAATCAACAGACCACGAGGGAAGTTTATCATTTAAAGCTCTATGTTATTTGTAATTTTTTCTGATTCATCACAGTTTAGAGAACTGACTTTAAATTTTTTGCTTAGAAAGATGGCACTTTCAATTGTACATAACTTATCTACTACTAATATAAACTAAGATGAAACAGTAAAATTACTGAACATTCCAAGTACTGCATCTATAACTTTGCATAAGGATTGTTTAATCTTGGCAATAATTCTTGGTTACTTTCTTAATAGTTTAGTATAGGAAAAAAAGCCCTTCTAATAAAAATTAAAACGTACTAGATAATAAGTGATTTATACTGTATAATTTGAAAATATTTCTATGTCCAGAAGTTATTCACCAGTGAAATAAGTCATCACAGTTTGTTACCACAGCCTTTAACAATGTTTGTTTTAATAATAAACTGTGGGATATGTACATAAGATAAAATCACTGAAACCTTTGCTGAATTTATACGACCGTAACAGATTTCTCTGGCAAAATTTACATAAGTGCAATATATGCCATTCCACAACCTATTTAAATGCAGAAAATAACTCACTGGTTGGGACTGATATTTGCCATGAAAAATCTATCACCACAGATGTCTCAAGTTCCCTTGAGACACTTTCTCAAGGAAAGAAAGATAAAAGTACATCAGCTAGATGCTCACAAATTTTTGGACTTGAATCCACCAATTCACCTCATCTATCATATTTCTGTAAGGCTCCAGTCCTGCCAGTTACTGCATGATGGGCAGCATAGAGCATTTTCCTACAGTGAGCAGAGCCTACACAGGAGCACAAATAAATCCGGTTTCCATTAGGCACAATAAACCCAGCTAACATTTTCAGCAGCAGTGAGTTTCAAACATATTTCTCAGGAAGCAGCTGTACATGACTACAGACTTGTTTACATGTAGCACTTTTATGTCAGTTTTGAAAGTGATATTTAAACTGGTTTCGCTAAAGCTGAAAAAAAAATATGTTAAAGTATAATATGTTGTAATATACAGAAACTTCAAATTTTGATTTTAAACTGACTAAAAGTCAAGTTACATTTTAATGAATATGAGTGTGTCCAGAAGGCACACACCTCTGATATAAGTGATAAGGTGGCTGAATGGATGGTGATGAGAAGGCTGCTATCCTGAAAAGCATTATTAGTTGCCCTCTTCTAGGTCTTTATAGATTAAGTAACTGGCATTCCAAGCATCCTAAGATTTGAGGGGCAAAGTATTTCCAGCTGCTGCACAGATAACGACAGTGCTGGAAGTTCATTACTTGGTCACAAAGCAAGATTAAAGGATATTTTTAATCTAAGTGAGAAGGAATAAGAGGCCCATGAAGGAAATCTTGCAGGAAATAAGAGCGTAATTCTGAAACCAAGCAAATGTTACAAGAACAAAGCAGGGAGACAGTTTAATGTTTTTCTGTTGTTGATGGTAGTGGAAAAATATGTAATCTCTGTAAAATAATCAAAAGATATAGCAGAAGAATAGCTTGCCATGATTTGACTCAGATCTAAGTCATACAGTCTGGTCTCTGATTAAAGAAGGCAATTATCATGCTGTTTTCTGACCCTGAAATCTATTAATCACTTGTGTTATATAAATATGCATTTGAATGCAAGCAAGCTGGCATAGCCCTACATACTGGCTAAGCATCTGAATCAATAGAAAAGTAAAATAAGTGGAATCATAGAACCACAGAATGGTTTGGGCTTGAAGGGACCTTAATGATCATCCAGGTCCAACTGCTCCATCATGAGCACTAGATCAAGTGAAACACTCAATATCTTCAGAATACCAAACATACGAATTTCTGCTCATGTTCTGAGCTCCTACTAAAGCACTTAGTATGGAAGTCTTTAAGACAGTCTCTTAGTAAGCTGGAAGTCATCCCAGATGAAGCACTTATGTGGCTTTTAGTGTTACAGGAAGTGTCATTTTTCTAGTCAGTAGAATCTATCTCCATGAATGATTCCATACAAATAAACAGGTCATATTTCAGGCTCGTTTCCAAATGCTGGAAAACCATTATATAAGCAAGCATGGAACTTAAATGAATATTTTCTGCAGTAGAATACATTTGGCAATGTCTTACGAAAACATACAGTTTCTTTTCCAAGATAAAATAAAACACTGCTATTAACTGTCAGAATTCCTGACAAAGGAAGGTTAGCTGAGTATTTTTGTCAGTAAAGAAACACTTTAAAAGAATCACCCCAGTGGATATATGTAAGAAAGAGAAATACATTTCACAGCCCTCTGAGATACTCAGTGTAAAGTATTTAATCCCTTCATGTCTTTGAAAGGACACTACACCTGCTTTTGGGAAAGAAGCTATAAAGAAAATCATCTGTTGCTTGAACAATGTTATTTCAAAAACAACAGAGTACAAAGGCTGAAAGTCATGTACACAGCTGAGAGTCATGTACTTTGCAGAAATATTCAAGCATTTGACATGTTTATTTAAAGGATGTCATAAATTCATATTTGATACTCAAGATTTTGAAGATTATTCTTTAACTGAGTGAAGCTCACTTCTTTTCAACTTTGTTACTAGTAACAAGAATTACTAGAAGTACTACAGTGCCACAAATCCATATTAAACTGCTTTCTCTCTTAGAGTCTAATAAGGGACACTTACAGGAGTGTACAAATAAGCATAAAATAAATTATTCTTCCTTGCTATACCACGCTGTTTCCCTTGAATTAAAGGTTTTGGAACTTCCTGAGCCAGTGGTTGGTCACATTTGGATGACTGTTCAAAAGCTCCTATCAACCTATTCTCCAGAAACATAGCAAATCCATTTCTGACAACCTATTTCTCCAGAAATACAGCAAATCCATTTCTGACAACCTGTTCTCCAGAAACACAGCAAATCCATTTCTGACAATAGGCCATCCCATGGCAAAGCTCCTGATTTTATAGGCTTCCATATTTACCCTTAATCACCCTATAACTAACCACTCCTAGTGTATCTAACCTCATCACACTCAGTAATCCCATAACAATGTTGCTAATTTTAGCTGTCACTGAACTTGCATTTTAGTTTGTCTTTTGCAGCACTAAATTTAGTTTCCATTTTATTATATCATAGCTCAGCAGTGGAAAAAACTTCTGCATACTCAAGCTCCAGTTTTGATATCCATGAATACATGTGAGATATCAGTAAACACCATCACTACCTCTTTCTCCCAGGTGATTCAGGACTTTTTGAAGAGAGCATGATCTATAGTCTCCACATTTATTGGTTCCTTCTATTAGAGTTGTTAGGCCTGATCTTCCCATACAAACCCCACATTTGCTATTCTTTAAGTAATCATAGCCATCTTCTAATTCTTTCTCTATTACTGTTTCTATCAGTCTACCTTATAAACAATTAGATTAGCCATCTTAAAGTACTCAGGAAACACAGGGCTTGTTTTAGAGACTGATGCAGTATTTGTGTTTTGCTATTCCTCTGGCACTGGAAATGTTTTCAAGAAGAGACAATGCAATGCAGCAAACAGCAATTTCTATTTCTTTCACAACAACTTCCAGGATACTTTAAAAAATGTTTTTCTTAACATATGTAAAATTTGAGGAGAATGTAATTAATGTTACAGTGACCTTCACTCAGCATAACACTAACAGGGCCTCGTGTTCTTATGATGGATTAGCCTTCTGTTGTGAGCTTTTGCTCCAAAAAGCAGTGATGGACATGCACATGTGCTGTCTACATGACTACCCACCCATACAATAAATATAATTCATTGTGCAGATAACTGAAATTTTCCATTATTCTTGTTTCATTTGAAGTCTCTCAATCTGTTGTAGTCAATAAAATCTTAGCAAAGAGTTTAGAGACAACAAAAACAGAAGTACTCTTAGCAATTACACTGATGCTCTCTGATGTGTCAAAGCCATATTGCTTCTAATTGCAACTCCATTTCACTTCCTCAGAAATCTGTAAAGAAATAAATGTACCTCATTAAATTCTGAAAAAAAAAACATAAAAACAACACAATGGACACTTACTGAAAGACAATAAACAGACATTTACAGAAAGACAAGTGATGCAGTCACTGAAATATTTTCATCCTCACATTATGACAAAAAGTTGGAAATAAAAGTGACCATATTTATATGCCCAAGAGGGGCAAGACTGGTTTATAAACAAGTTTCTGAAATTGAGCCAGGAGAATTCCTGTCAGTTCTGTATCTCTAATGATAACAAGCTAATGTTCTTTGCATTTCTGTAGACTTTTCAATTTTAAGATTTAAAAGCAATTACCTGATCTTGATAATGCCTCTATGAAATAAACACACATTATCCCTTTATTAGCAAAGGAGATGGAGGCACACAGTTTTTGATTTGCCATATAATGAGCTGATTACCAGAACCAGCAGTGAATCACTCATATATCCTCTCTCTCTCTCTCTCTGTTGCTAACATTGTTTAAACTGAACGTAATGTCGTCTATTATGATAAATGCCTACCTAGAACACTGCAGTGATGGTCCTACAAGACTTGTGAGAAGGGGAAAAAAAAGATAGAAACAAAAGAGAAATTGAAGAAAATTATCATTATTTTACTAGTTCTGCTTACAAGTCAAACATAAGAAAAAAATTGTACATACTACCTTGAGCTAGAAAACCAGACAATTTTAACCGGAGAGAGAAAACCAGGGCATTATCTCGTTTATCATCTAAGAACTTAATGATTCCCTCTCATGCCAGGGCAGCCCCGGCCGTGCCTCCCAGGGCCTCACGCGTCCTGCCGGTATCAGCCCACAGGACAGCGCAGCGCGCCCGTGCCGAGACACGTCCGGGACACCTCGGGCTGAGGGGATTCGCGCCTGCAGAGCAAAAATGCTCCCGCCGGGGCTCAGATGCCGCCTGCGGCTCCGGACAGCGGCAGCACCGAGCCCGGACGAGCCCTGCGCGCCGGGCCCCGGACACGGCTGCGGCCGCGAGCGCGCTCGCCCGCTAGATGGCGCCATCGCCCGCTGCGGGGCGCGCGACCCGGCNGGCCTCGGTACCCGGCCTCGGTACCCGGCCTCGGTACCCGGCCTCGGTACCCGGCCTTGATACCCGGCCTCGGTACCCGGCCTCGATACCCGGCCCCTGCAACCCGGCCTCGATACCCGGCCCCTGCAACCCGGCCTCGATACTCGGCCCCCGCGACACGGCCCCGCCGCCATCGCGGCCGCTGCGCCTTTCCCTGCCCTGCCCCACACAGCCCCACTGGCTCCCGCAGCTCCCATGGAGGCGGCAGGGGAGGCTCCAGTGCGTGTCGGGCGGCGGTGCCGCTGCTGGCGCAGGGCGGGTGTGAGGTGCGGGCCGTGCAGCCCCCGCCGGGTGATTCCAGGGAAGGCTGCGGGACTTTGAGCCCGGGGCTTGGTGAAAGGGACACGGAGGGTTCAGGCAGTCTCCCCGCGCTTTGGGGCGCTGTACCTTTGTGGGGCTTGGCCTCATCGGGCGGCAGCCTGGCTGCCCTGGCAGAGGGAGAGGATGGCCAAGCCACCGAGTCACCCCAGGCTGGGGCTGGAAGAGAATGACACAGTCCTGCCCCTGGCACCGAGGGGAGCTGTGAATATCTCTCAGCGTGAAGACTCCACAAGTCCGCGGTGCCAGACAAACACCCAACCTGGGCTCTTTCATTGTGCAGAAGATAAACCCTCCAATGGTCATTCCTCAGCCCAATAACCAGAGTAATGACAGACATCTAAATGTACCTCAGGATGGGGAGGATCCTTCTTCAGTTACTTTGCAATTCCAGGAGGAAACAATAAAAGTTTACTTCAGGTGCTCATGAAGCCCTGTCCTCAGTGCGTGGATCATGGGATGCTGGGATGCCAATGCCAACTTGTCGTCTGAATGTCCGTGTGGGAAAAACATTTCTCCATTTTGCAGCTTCTGTAGAAATACCCGAAACCTGACTCTGAAAAGTCCAGAATAATGTAAACCATTCAAGTTCTGTTTCTATTGAAAAAGGGATCAAGTCCTGAAGTTGAACAATTTCTTCTGACTGTGTAGCAAAGTTATGAAAAAGAAATTACGAAGTTAGGAAGAGCTGGGAATTGTGCAAACCCATCAGACAAAACTAATATTGAGTTAGGAAAAAAATTTTGTTTGAGTGCTAGCTAAAAGAGTATCAAACTGTATCGTATGTTTCATTTCAAATACTCTTTCTCAATCATAAAACTTTGCAAAGTATTCTTAAGTCTTTAGCAGAAGTGCTGAGATTATTACATGAAAAACTTATATTTAAATATCTTTCTAAATGTGTCTTCCAAACTTGTATGTGGTAGATAGAAAGCTTGGGAAATGGAGTGAGTTTTCTGTTAGAGAATTGTACAACTAGTTACAATAAGTAATGTAACTGCAGTAACCAGTCCATTTTCCTTGATCTCAAAAGAGGTACTGAAAAGCTGTTGTGTAATACTTTGACCTTCTTGTAACATTTCAGCTTTGAACTTAATACAAAAATCACAACAGGGAAAGAAAATTAAGGGGAGAAGAGAGGTGCGTATTAAGAGAATGATTCAAATCTGCGCCAGGAAAAGTTCAGACTGCATATTAGGAAGCATTTCTTTACCAAGAGGGTGGTCAAATACTGCAAAAGATTTTATAGAGTGGTGGTCAATGCCCCAGGCTTGACAGTGTTTAAGAGGTATTTTAACAATTCTGTAACAACACACTTTTGTCAGACCTGAATTGATCAAGCAATTGGATTAGATGGCTGTTGTAGGTGCCTTCCAACTGAAATAATCTAATTTACTCTGTTCTGAAACAGAAAGGGAATAACCTGGATATTGGTGGTAATCACCACTGCCAGTAGGTAACTGGAAGCAGTTGGCTGCTAAAAGTTATCTTGGATGTATTTTGAAGGGTGAAAAGTGAGTAATCGATATTCCTTTGAAAATGTTTTAAAAAATAATTACTGAGACAAAATTTACAAAAATGGCAGAGTTCAGTAAAGAGAATAAATCAAGGAAAAGGAGTAGAATGTAACAATAAGTTAATTTCATAGAATCTGAGAATGGGTCAGCTTGGAAGGGACCCCTCTGCCATGAAGGTTCAGAGACCAGGTTGCTCAAAGTTGCATCCAGCCAGATCTTGAACACTTCCAGGGATGGGATGTCCATGACTCTCTGGGCAACCTGTTCCAGTATCTCATCACACTCATAGTCAAGAATTTCTTCCTAACATCTAATTTTAACCTTCCCTTTTTCAGTTTAAAGCCATTGCCCCTTGTCTCTCAGTACATGATCTTGTAAAAAGTCCTTCTCCAGCTCTCTTGTAGCCTCCTGTAGCTAAGGTGCCTAAGTCTCCCTGGAGCCTTCTCTTCTCCAGACTGAACAACTCCATCTCTCTCAGCCTGTCTTCGTAGCAGAGGTGTTCCAGCCCCCTCATCCTCTTAGTGGCCTCCTCTGGACTTGGTTCAGCAGGTCCATGTCCATCCTGTGCCAGTGACCCCAGAGCTGGATGCAGCACTCCAGCTGAGGTCTCACTGGAGAGGAGTGGGAGAATCACCTCCCTCAATCTGCTGCTCACACTTCTTTGACACAACCCAGGGCATGTTTGGCTTTCTGGCTTGCAAGGCCACATGGCCAGCACGTTCAGCTTCTTATCCACCATCTCCAAGTCCTTCTCAGTAGGGCTGCTCTCAATCCATTCTCTGCCTACCTGTGTCTGTGTATCTCTGCAAACAATTTGAAAATTGTTAATACAAATTCAAGTTCAAATAATGAGCCATTTCTGATCACTTTTTACCAGTGGAACACAGCATCATTTGAAACCATTAGGAAAATAATGCTGTATAATTCAGGAATGTTTCATACATTGCATGAGGACAGCATTGGGTGGAATGCCTGAGATATACAAGATATTAATGAGTAATGATGTTTAAGAGGTAGTTAAGATTTATCTATGACATTATGTATCTATGACATAAGATTTATCTATGGTAGTGTGAACTGAAATGGGGCTTACAGAAATTAAAAGTAAATTCTGTACAGATTTAGCTGAACTAAAAATTGAATGATTCTTGGTAAACAGCAATTACCAGCTTAGCATTAAGATAATGGATACAGAAGGAAATAGATGGAAGAAATATAAACAGAATGTATAAAAGTGGGTGCAGTGGGTTTTTGGAAGTCTGTGCAGAAAAGGAGAGGGAACTTTTAGCAGCAGCAATAGGTATGGGACTGAACAGTACTTTTATGCTCAGTTTTTCTGCTCCAATTCTATGTATCAGTAACAGAGACAGAGGTGGCAGAACTCTCATTTCTGATGCTGAGCACAATTTAACCTTCCCAAGGGTTCACTGATGTGAATACATCACTAGCTGCTCAGGGAAACACTTTGGTGTACTTTAAACACAGAGATTATATCAAGACTATGAGCAGACCCACTTCACTGCTTCTTCTCCTGTCCTGGCACTAGGTTAGGAAGTGTTTGTGGAGGTACAAAGGCAGATGCTTGCCTTGGAAGTTTATTTGTAATTTTGTAGGAGCTTCTGTCTGGGTTCTTAACATTTGCTTAAGAAGTGCAACCTGCTCAGTCTACATTCTGAATTACTATGGAAAATAAAATCTACAGAAATATTTAAATTTGACAGATGCTTTGTTTCCAAAAGTAATGATTTTCAAGCCAGGGGAAAAAAAAAACTATGAGGAATGATTTTGATAGCTGTTTTCTGAATTGCTTGCAGCTATTGGTGACAAATAAAATCAACAAAAAGCTATGAGTGGGTTTTGTACCAAATTGCATAAGATATCAATTAAGAACTGGATTCTGCAGAACTCATTTACTGTGAGATAATTGTTTTAGGCTGTCTCTGTGTCAGAGAGAGTTCAGAGTTCTCATCAGTCTCTAGACCAGATCAAGTAATTGCAGCCTAATGTGTCCATCCTTTATGCTGACCACAGCGATGACCTTGGGTGAGTAGTTCAGCTAGGTATGGCTGCATTTTGGATATCTACATTATGTGAGATGAATTCCATCCCCTTCAGGAGCCTTAGGTAGCTGAGCCTATGACATCAGTATGAAACACTTACATTAGACATCAGTGCTGAGGTGTCTTCTCCGCTCTGAATCTAATTTAAATAGCAGCATTCACAATAGGCAATTTTTTTCTTATTCCAAGCACTGAACTGACATTGATTTTAAGGATACAGGACTTGTTGGAAAGAAAAGAGAAATATGCAAACAACTTTCTTGATCAGAAACACTGGGATTGAAAGCATTGAAAAGTGTAAGGGCCTTCTTTGTCTTGTGGAGTTTAGCTGAGTGCAACCCAGCCCACTGCTGTGTGTGAGCAATGTATGAGGTCTGTGGGCAATGTCTTACTCATATGCACTGTCAGATCCAAATGACAAGTGCAGAGAACTCAGACTCGTATGCATTGGTCTCTTCCCCAGTGGCTGTTGAGTTGTTTGAGAGACTGTAGGCTGAATGAGATGTCCTTGCTCTGGCACTGCTGTCCCACACTGCAAACAGCAGCAGTAATGGTGTAATAATGATGTAATAGTGAGGTAATGGTGATAGTGACTGCCAGGGGTGAGCAGGTGTGGCAGGGCTATGGCTCTCAGCCCCTGTCCCCAGGTGTGAGCACCGCTACACTGCCTCACTCTACACTCACTTTTTTTCACTGCTGTTCTCACCACAGTGCTCTCTGTCTTTCTGTAGGGGGCATTTTGGATCAGGCTCTGTGGTCTCTCAGTACCTTGCAGGGGGATCAGCAACATACTTCATGTCCAGCCTGTTATCCAGTCCAGTTCTGGTTCAGTCATGATGTTCAGTCCAACTACAGAGTAGCTGGACATAAAAATATATATATATCAAAATATTTTCCTATGATAACACATAGAGCTGGCATGCAGAGCAGTCTGATTGTTGAGCTCTCCACGCTCCCTGCTTGGTGGTGATACCATGCAGGCTTCTCCTCTGAAGGTCCCAGGCTGTGCTGAATTTGATCACCAGAATACTTCTGTTCTGAACTCCCAATTTTTATAGTTAACTTAAAAATGCCTTTAAAAAAAATTTAGTCTTTTCTATTGTATGCTTGCTTTTTTCTTTTGGGAAAGGTAACTTTAATTTATCAGATTCACTAAGCTGGGCCTGAATATCACAGGACCCAGCAGCATGTACTGTTTGCAAACACAGACCAGGAAAAGTGTTTGCTCTACTCACTCATCCAAAGGGCAAGCAGAACCGTGTATTCCCAGATATCTGTAGTACATACCAGGAAACAATTTTATCTCTAGTCACCTCCATGGGAAGCAGGTGTTGTTTTTCTCATTTACACAGCTTTGTGCAAAGCTCTTCCAGCTATTTCCTATTTCCTCATGAAAATGGGAATTACTTTCTTTATCACAAGGAGTTGGTATTACAGGACTTATTATAGTAACTTAAGGAACTTCTATCTGAAGGCTGTTATCTCTGGGCTTTATAAAGTGTTCAAATTACAGAAATTGTAAAATATCCTTCTGGTTTACTTAATTTTTAACTCTATTTTAAATAACCTGTGGATGGGAGTTTCGGGTTTGGGGTTTTTTGGTGGTTTGTTTTGTTTTGTTTTTAACCAGGTGTTAGTTAAAAGACCTTATATCTGTATGGCATTACTTGGTTAAGTAAGAAAGGGAAAGCCATCCATTCTTAGATATCTTTTTTTTTTTCTGTGATTGGTGAGAGTTCTTTGCCAGCTTAGCCAAAGGTGTAGAATAATGTGGGGAATAATGTATGTCCATTGAGCAAAGGAATGCTGGGGAAAATTGAACTCTTAGGAGCAAATGTTACCAGAGATGACCCATGTTTTAAGATAGCCCTTGTTAAAACATCTGAAATAAGTATTCCTAGAGGAAAGGGGTACTTCCATTCTAAGTAACTATAAATAACATTTCTACTTAGAAGCCTTTATTGCTTGATGGATATCTAGAAGAAATGTAAATAATAGTGTGTTCTCAAGCTGCTCAGGTGTAGACACAGCTGTCCTGGTGCAGAAACTTATTCCACTTATTCCAGGTATTTTCTTCCCTTGCAGAGATTTTTAGTATGGTCTCATCTTTTTGTCAGTCAGAGACCATAAGCATGTGGAGTGAGTGAGGAATCCTGACAGAAGGGCCAAGAAGGAATCTGTTTCCCAATACATACATTTGGTAGAAGCTCCTCTGCTCTAGTCCTGCTCCTCCATATGCTTCTTCAGTGAGGCCTGTTAGTGCCACGTGTCCTCTTGTGGCTTGGGAAAGGTGTTTCCATTCCTCAGGAGAGGTGATGCACATCTTAAAATATGCAGAATGATAAACTGCCCCCGAGGCAAACCCTGTACTGTGTACAATGGAAGAAAAGCTGAGAAGGGTCTAGGCAGCACGTTAGCAAATGAAATCATAACAGAAAGGAAAGAGTGTATTTTCAAAAAGTGTGTCAGTGATTTTATATCTCTATACCAAAGAATTACATCATACACCATAAGAGAGTTATTTATTATACATGCTTGGATTTAAAAAGGGGCAGCTCTGCATACTGAAAGAATCATTACTGAAATAAAACCCAGTGGCAAGATCATCTCATGTTCTCTATTATTAATTTGAACTGCAGAAAAATATAGGTATTTACAGAATATTAGAACCGTGCAAGGCTGTAGGAAATGGCATAATCCAAAAATTCAGACTAGAGGTAAAATTAAAAGAGCCTCTTCAATTTTTTTACAACTTCCTGAGTATTTTGGGGGTTTTTTTGTAAAGAAATAATACTTAATGCACAGATTCTAACCTATCATAACAGGTTTTACATTAATGAAAAGATAGTATCAAAAACTATGAACATAAAACCCTGAAATGAGCAGTGTTTCATAGGCTGAACTCAATGATCTCAAAGGTCCTTCCAGCCTGGTTAATTCTGTGATTCTGTGATTCTCATCATAGTCTAGGACTACTGAACTAACACACAGGGAAAAGCAGTTTAAAGTAATGACTGATGATTTCCCCTGTGTGTAAAAAGTGAGAATTTCTACACTAAGCTAAATAATTTTCACATAGTAAATATCTGTCAGACTTTCCCCATGACACCTCTGAAGCCAACTTTTCAGCCATGCCCATTTAAATGAAAAATACATATATGCTTCCCAGACTAAACAACTCTGTAACACTTTGGAAGGAATTTTGGAGGATCTATGTGTCTATTTATATAAATCCATGAAGTATGTATTTGAGAAGAAAGGAGGCTATTGTCTGGGTAGGAAAACAAAGCTGGGGTAAGATTTCACTGATTTATAGCCTGGTTTCTGTTAGTTGGATCACATGGGCATTTGGTCAGACTACATGTCTGTATGTGTGTCTTTTTCTTGAATATCCACAGTTTCTCCCGATCCACTCATTCTGGTTGAAATATGTGGCAGGTTTTGTCTTTTCCTCCTCAAGCAAAAATAAATTATACTTCCAGCTCCAACTATAGAAAGGGCTAGAAGAACGAACAGCCAGATGATGCCAGCAGAAAGTAGTTTCTCCATTTTCTCTTCTGTAAGGATAGACAATGGAATGACTTTAGAGGTTAAAAGATTTCAGAATCTAATAATAAATGAGACTTCCATAATGAAAAGCAGAAAAATTCAATGTGCATGTAGATTTTCTGTTCAACATGGGCTTTGTTTTTTTTTTTACAAACACTAAACAAAATACAATTAAATCTGATCAAAGCCCAATATTAAAAATATAAACATAAATCAGTATTTACTTCAGGATAACGTCTATATCCTATATTGCAATACAGAGTAAAAGTTTATGGACTTTTTATTTTTAAACACTCTCAAAACAAATACTGAGAAACTATGTAATTATATTCCTGTTTTATTTTAAAACGAAGTATATGCTTACCTGTATTTTCTGTTGACAGTTCTTTGTTTTCAGGAGCTTTTAAATAGAAAAAAAATGTTTATTCTGAATGCTTAAAAAAAAAAAAGAGGCATTTCAAAGTTCCTAAGTATCAGTGCTTCTGACAATTCTCCCTAAATTCATTTGCTGGTGACAGTAACTTTCCCAGAGAGATGGAGCTAAGCATGTGTAAAACTCTAGTAGGATGTTTGGGTCTTTCATTCTAAGAACATCTGACTTCCTCAGTTGAGATAACCAAAATATGAAGTTTAACCAAACAAAATGTCCATGTTGTTGACTACTTTGATTTAATCTCAATTGGTAATTGAACTCATGTGTTTTCTTACAGATAATAATTTTTCTATCAGGGTACTACCAGTATTCTATTAAACATGATTCTATCATTCTATAGATAAAGAGTGCCACAAGAATATTTGTTGTGGTATTCCTGTAATCCATCAGATCACTGGTCAGTAAGAAAAGGAATCACCAACTCCAGCATTTCTACAAGACTGCATTGCAGTCATTGGACAGGATTTTGTTTGAAATATATTCAGCTGAAATTAGACAAAGGGTTACTTTTAAGCTTAGCTTTTGCCTAAACTCAGGGCTCTGAAGTATTTATGGTGGTAGTTCTAGAGGATGTAGGGGAAGGCAGATGATGTTCTGAGAAGGCAGCTGGAAGCCACGTGAGGCTCCTCAGTATTTACCAGCCACATCCTGCCATTGGAGTCAATTGGTTTTGCACACAAACTTAGAACATTTTACATTTCTGTGCTACAGAACAAAAATACATTATTAGACATTATTAACCTTAATGTATTAGAAATACTACGTACTTTTAATTTTTTTACAGATGTATCCTTTTCTGAAAGAACAGAGGTTGGCACTCCAGGAGCCAGACAAAGCACATAGTTCTCCACAGTCTTTAAGCCTTTGGTTTGAAGGTTCTCCCACTTGCCAGTTGACGAAATCCATTGAAGATTTATCTGTCCATACCCACTGTCCTAATATTAAAAATGAACATAGATATATAAAATGCATGAGCTTAGACAAATAGAATGAGTTGTGGTGGAGAAAACAAAAATTTATAACATGAATAGCTAGTAAAATATTTTCATTATAATTTTAAGCATATATATGCATACTTTGAAATTAACCTTGTGTAATTTATATATATATATATATTCTTTTAAGCATACAAAGTTGATTTCTTTTTAAAATAACATATAATTTCATATGATAGGGTAACATGATTAAAGATATTACCTCTTGCACCTTTCTTTAGCCCTAACCAAAAGTTCAGTGATTTTCCATGGAGTATCTTAATGGTTTCTGACAGAAAGTTTGTTTCACTATAGTCTCCTACCGATACCAAATCAGCACCTGAAAAAATATTAAGGAACACAACACATCACAGTGGCTCATTTTCTTAGAGTTCAAGTCAATAAACACATGAAAAAATATGCAAAAATATATAAAAGGCACCAACTCTTCCATATTATTCACTAGTCTTGTTGTGGGTATTATATCACTGTTTTTTTTTTTTTTTTTGAGCATAACCGTGTGTTGTATGGATGCAAATCTGCCCAGACATACAGATTTTCTGAAATTTTCTGGGTTTTTAAAGTCTTTGGTGTTTTAGAGAAGAATAATTGCTCCCCTGAAATACTTTTTGGACAGGTCTGACCACATCCTAAATTGTGATGCATGTAGGCTGAAACAGGTACATGTGGTATAATCACCACCATGCCCGTTGCTACTAAAGTTCTGTCCCCCATCAGTGGCCAGGCAGCAGTTTTGGCAGTGCCTGATGGTACCAGGCTAGGTAGGATGTGTCAACAGCTGGAGGTTGCAGTCCAGAAAATGTCCAGATGTTGTTTTATAATTGTCATACTCCCTGGTATTGCAAATACACAAAGCTTTGTTTGGATCATCAGGAAATGACCACATTCCTGGCCTGGCTACCATAAATAAGACCACTCCAGTAAAATGTGTGAGGCAGGCAAAATGTAGAACGTGGAGCAGTGTCCAATTGTGACCTTTCATCCTGGTTATTAGTGTAATGTTTACTTTTTGTAGTAATGATGTGATTTATCTTTCTACAAAACCACTCCAGGAATTCTGTTGTCACACAGCTGTAGAGCAAAACACCTTTGCAAAGCTACTTTTTCTGTTTACTCAGTGTTTTCAGATACATGAGGAAGTGCCTTTAGAAATGTATGGGATGTTTCCTGTTCTTACTCATGCTGCAGTATGTGTTGCATTGCACCACTTCTCAGAAACGTGGAGCAGTGTCTTTTCCCTTCCCCGATGAAGGTTCTGCTCTTCTCTCCATGGGGGCAGCATGAGGCTGTTCCAGGGCAGGACCTTCATGGCTGGGTGTGTTTCACTGGTTCATGAAAGATAAACAGCTCCTCCATCTCATTTGTTGCCCAGGCAGTGAGATCCACTTAATGAACTGTACCCTGGAACTAACAAACACAACTCTCCTAGGACTTTGTGTCTCCTACATTGCATTGCCTGTGGATTCCCTCTTGCTTGGGGCAGGGAAAGCCAGTCCTGCAGCCTGTGCTTTAGTGGGTCTGTAAAAGTGTTTATCTCCCTACCCAATCACTTTTTGACATAAAACTAGTAGGAGTTTAATTTTTTTGAGGTACTCATATTTCACCTGATATTTGAGATATGAGATGCTCTTGTCTCTGACAAAGATTATTGTGCAAAAGCATGCTCACAAAAGCAACCAAAAAAGCATTAAATTTGAGATTTGCTTAGCAAATTATCCATTATTTATTGTGTTTAATTACATCATCAATCTTTCTAAGTTGAAACACTCACCTAGTTGGGCACATTCCTCATGAGCTTGAGACCAACTTCTTTTCTTGGAGGCCTCAAAGTAATAGCAGTGACCAGAGAAAGGTATCCAAGATTTGTGTCCTCTTGATTCAGGGCATTTTCCAGGAAGCTGGGGGGGCTCAGTAGGGGCCATTACTGGTAAGAGATCAGGTAGTTAGAGTCCATCTATTTTGTATAACTTGTTTTTCCCATTATACTAGTAAGACAAAACTAAAAGACTGTGTCAGGTTTGCAACCTTAGAGGAAATGAAGCCTGTTCTAAGAAGAGCTTGAATATGATTCTGATTTTCTGTTTGAGACAATATTTTCCTTCATATTTATTTATCAATGTGATTAGGAAGATACACTATTCTATAAGAGATAGATTCTGTCTAATAAATATTTTTTGTAATTAATCTAGTCAGTAAAATATACAATTGCTTTTCTGGCATAAATATCTGCCTAATTAGTTAAAACTGCTATTTTTGAAATGTCTTTTGACACTTCAGTGTCATTTTTTGACAGTATCAAAACCTTATAAAACCTTATAGTAGAAATTGTGATTGTGAAAAAAAGTGTTGGTATAACTAAGCATAGATTGCAGGATTTTTTATTAATGTATCCTGAATACATTCCACAGTGACTGACATAGTAGGAAGATTTTGAATGGGTAGATAAATGAATATGGAATGTAAATTATATATTCTGCCAAATTACCTTTTCTTCCTGTAAATCTTCTACAGTCTGTTTCTTTCCCTGATAAAGAATACTCAGCTCTCAAATGAGATTTCCAGAATAATAAAGTGGAAAGAGACATTATATATGAATTCTGAGGATTTTTGTCAAATTAAAACATTTTAGAATGTAATTTGGCATGTAATTTTAAATTTGCTAATGATTCAAGATCTTCCATAATGTTGACAAATTCAATAATATAGCTACATTTTGAAATCATATTTATACTTATTTCCATAAAAATTATAGAAGTTTGCTCTTGGAAGGTTTCTCAAGGGGTTATTTACTTCATCTTTTGTGAAGAATTCATGTCAATATTTAGAACTAGCTAGCTACTCCTGTCTTCCTCTATACTGGTGTATTAACAAAGTGTTTTTCCAGTGGCCTATTGCATTTAGCACAGTTGATAAATCAATACAGCCTCTAGTCAAGATGCATATATGGAGTCACTTACCATCTGATTTTTTACAGACAGAAAGGAATTTTTCCTCACAAGAAGCTGTCTTCCAGGTGCCATCAGTGTCTAGGTAGACACATGCTAATGTCTGTTTTGGTTCTCCACTGGCCCACTTGCTGTAAACTAAACTCCACCTGTCAATCCATTGATACTTGCCATTGGTCTGGAAGTAAAATCTATATGGTAATTTCAAGGTTGCTTGCAGTGACATAGCTACTATACAGACTCCTCAAGAGGACTCTCCCATAACCAGTGTATGTGAGAGTGCCCCTTCTTAGCTTGTAAATGCTAACTGACTGAAATGTACAGTGTCTGCCATCCAGAAATGTGAATGCCTCCAAAAAGTATCTAGCGTTAATTCAGAGCATTTTTCAAACATTGGGAAATGGGAGGAAAAAAAGAAAGGGAGCATGAGAGAAGGCATCAGACTAGGAGTCAGATAAGACATCATGTTGGTATGACCACCCAGATGTCTACATGGAAAATGGGAGTGTGTGTGGGAGTGTTCTTGAGCAGCTCTGATCACCATCACTTTTGTTTAGTTATTGCGACTGTGATTCGTGATGAAGAGTGCAGCATGTCAAAGCACACCTACCATCCAAATGTGCACCCTCTCTTGTCATACAACTGATGTAGACATCTCACAAACAGAAAGGATTATTTTTCCATAATATTCTAACTTTTGATGGGAGCAATTATGCCAATTGCATTTTCAAATTAAAAAATACAGCCATTGGCCAATATATATCATATCCATAGCCTCCACATGCCTTGTACTAATTTTTATCCCAGTTTCTGTTCACAGCTGTAGCTTGCTATTGCTACCATAAATAACACCACTGCAGTAAAATGTGTGAGCATAAATACACACATAAAAATTGTTCCTTTTCAAGTGTCAGGTGTGTGACCTCTGATACCTTGTCACTGATCACTGAGGTACATAAACACATGGCACAAGGGCAGGATATTGTGCCTGGAATTACTTTTAGATTAAAATCAACTCAAAATGTAGGAGATTTTGCAATTTATGTCCAAGGTACTTTAAACTACTCCAAACAACACACTGCATTGTTGTATACTAGTTTGCAGGAACATTTCCTTGGGCTAAAGGAAATCTCTACTGTATGAGTCTTATTTGAAGATTTCCAGTGCAAATGGCTGTTACATTGGTGTAGCAGGCTGTTTTCAGCACTAAACTAGCAGAAATACAATAGGCAACAAGATGAGAACATAAAGTCAGGCCCTGAGTCAGCTTGACTGCTGGTATGTAATGTATTTGTCCTTACCATGTTGCTGTTCAGACCAATCCACAGAGGCTCTCCGTATTCCTCTGCAAGTAGGAACAACAGTGCCTGGCTGTATGGGTCTAAAATGCTGGCAAGTTCTGAGGCATTGTTATTGCAGCTTTTGTGTGCTTCCTCCCAGGTCATTTTGGAATGGGTGACAGAATAACTAATCCCACTAGAAGGGTCAAAAGCAAAGTCGAGCACTGTTGCTGGTGACTTAAAGAGTTCAGGATCTGTAGGAAGAAGGAAAAGAATCACCCCAGAGCAGTTAAATGAGGAGTCACATATTTGGCCTGAGCAACTGAGTAACATCTTCGTTATGTACAAACCCAGTATAAAATTGCTAATGGAATGGAACATCTTCTTTTTAGCTTTTAATTAAATATAACTTCTAAACAACATGTCTGATAAAATAAATGTATTTTCAACCTCTGACAATTTTGAATCAGTAAAATCTTATATTGCAGAGGTAAATTTACCCCATCATACTAAAATAACACACCTGCTCTGCCTGTTTTTAAAATATTCTTTGCAGCCTAAAGACTCTCAGGTTTATATGGATGTGTTAAACTTACTAGTTTTCATATCCTATAGATCTTTATGAACACGTGTAATTAAATTTTTTGTGGGATCCATCTATTCAATTACACTTCTAAAAATAAATTATTTTCTTGTCCTATATTCTGCTATGTTTTCTCAGAAACACTGCTATGTAATGCTGGGAGGCAGGATAGGCTCTTAGGTTTTACTGATCCTTTACCTAAAAACCAGAACAAAATGAAACAAAACAAAAGAAAACCAAAACCAAGTTTGTTATGTTAAACAAGAAAAGTTATTTTAATTCATGTTTTATCAGTTTCAAGATTAACAATTCAGAACTCACCACTATCCTTCTGGCATATATACCCTCGGGACTTATAACATTCCTCATCCTTCCATTTTCCTATGTCATCAGGAGGACCTCTCTTCAGAGAAACACAATCAAACTGTTGGAGTAAGGGAAAGAATATGGGTACATGGATATTAGAAGTTATAAAACAAAGTACTATAACTCCCTCAGTAGTTTCATTCTTTTTTTGGTTTAGTTGTGATGTTGTAGAGTATGTGTTACAAGTCTAGAAACACCTTTCATTTATCCTTCTCTGTCCTTTCTGACCTCCTTTGTGGTAGTCACCTCCCCTGTTGTACACTCTTCAGCTCAGCCTGCTTGCTCATTTAGTTATTTTCCAGGAGAAATGCTTGAAAGGCATTATTGTTTTCAAGAACCTTCTTCCACATTATCTATCCCAGCAAATGAGTGATTATCAATAAGGGTTTGAATAAGAATGAAATGGAGGTCATGCTTTGTATTTCACTTGCAAAGCCAGCTTTAAATAGTAGTGATTCTTGACAAAATCACCTAGATTACAGTCCTTGGCAGAGGTCTCATCAGCTCTAGTTCTTAGAATTTCTCTTTCAGCTACACCAGATCATCTTAAGAAGCTGAAATGTCAAGTTTATTACAAGCTGCAATCTCCTCTGCTAAGCTGCCATGGGGTAATCATTGGTCCTTTGAAAAGGATCCTCTGAAGGAGAGAGCTGTCAGTGTCTCAAAGGAGAAGGAGAAAAGTAGGATGTAGCTTTGCACTTTTTTTTCCTGATTGGTATTTCCTAGTGTTATTAGAGCTGCAGTGGAGCTATGGATTGTGCAGAGTCATTTGTATCTTCCTGCATGCCTTGACTGATGGCTACATGGGCAAGAACAACATGGACTGGCTCAGGTGTAGATTAAGCTGGTGGTCCAGATCCCTGGCTTCTCTAAAGGTGTGGGTACCAAAATGATGGGGCGATGGACAGTGAGTGGAATGACAGTGTGAAGGGCAAGTTTGGAAAGCAAGATTCAGAAATAAATGGAAGACAGGCAATGTGGATGTGCAAATCAGTCTATCTTGGTATGATTATCTATAATGATATTTTATTTACAGCATTATGAAGTTTAATTTTAGTGCTAGCAGTGGAGAGGGTTTGATGGGCTTAGAAAGTAGACATCTATTGGCCCTTAATAGTTCAATTACAATTTTAAAAAGGGAAGAAGTTAAAAAAGCTGAACTCTTTGCTCTTGCATCCTTTTCTCCTTCCTTCATAGACATGAAAATAATTCTGTGAGTTAAATTATAAAATTCTAATGTTGCATTTGTATTGTCTGAAAAATCAACAATTTACTGTGAAAAAGAAAGCTTTATTCAATATATCCAATCTTTATTCAATCTGTCCATTGCTGCAATTTTGCCAAATACTTGGACAGAATTCCAGCAGTGCCATTTTATGCTCTGAGACAGCTAGAATACTCAAAGATTGAAAGGTTTCTCTCTAGCCACAGGGTAAAGATAGACGACCAACAAATGGAAAAGGCTGGGACAATGTCTGTAGTGAAGTGAGCTGCTTACTGGAAGTGGTATTGCTCCTCAGATTTAGACTTGATGGTAAACACTAAGCAATATTTACCTGTTGCAGATTTTGGCCATCTTCTGGATGTAGACTGGGATACAAAACAGGTTCTGAAAGTTTTGGAGAGTCTTTAGCCCAGTTTGTATATGAGACAACACTTCCGTCAGACCAAACAAAGTTGAGTTCACTGAGCATATCATTCAAGCCAATCCAAGGATCATTTGAAACATCCTTCAAATGGTAAGTGAGAAAAGCTATGGAAAAAAGCCAACAGAGGAGAAAATTAATGTGTTATGTCATCAATCAAAACATCAACTCATAAACAAATACTTAACTATTTTATTCATTAAAGTCTTGTAAAAAGATTTTAATTACATTTGATCAGAAATTTATCCGAGTTCATTATTTCAAGGTTATGCCAAGCCCTTGTCCACGAAAAGTCTGAGTCAAAGCATTTGGGAACAATGAAGCAAGATTGGAAACAGGAAAGAAACAAAAAGCCTGTCTGACCACCATGATATCTAATGAGTTCACTTATTTCAACAGTCAGGATGAGCCACATGACTGATGGAGATATGTACCACTGCAAATGGAAGCCAGAGAATATAGCCAAGGTGAAAATATGCCATCCTCTGACATCCTACTAAATGAAGTTGCAGAACTTAGGCAGAGGTCTAGAAGTATATCCCATTCTGTTTCTGGCAGAAACAGACCATATATTCTGTTTTTTTTCTCTGTGTCTAAAGCTACAAATGCCAGATCTGGATTTTTAATTTTATGCTAATCCATGCCTATAAATAATGTAAGACTCTTTGCATGAAACATGAGGAAGCAACTCTTAGCATCACCAGCATGCCCCAAACAGATTGTTCAGTTCTAAAAACATCTCATGCCACAGCCATATAACCAATGTTGAGTATACAAATTATAAAGTGCATATATTTACATACTGATGCTTGCCTTCTTTGCAGGAAATGTCCACTGAACACAAAGTAAAGGGTCTCTATTACCTAAGGGGCTGTTGCACCATACCTTGAACTTGTTCATTAGGTATGCTTGCCAGATTTCCTCCAAGGCTTACGCAAACTTTTCTTGCAGTTCTCCAGTAATCATAGCTAGAGCCAAAAAATTTGTAACACTAGGGAAAAATAAGTATAGACTGTTAGAGTGACAGCAAAAAGAATTTAGGTATGAATTACGCTAGTTAAAGTAAAAATTAGCCTAATCAGACCCCCCCAAACGTTTTTTCATTGTTAACTTGGTTCTGGAGCCAAGTCAAAATCATTCACAGGTTTTAAATTTGCTCTCTGTCTTTTTGCAAGGGATTGTGAAAGTCACAGCAAAACTCAAATAGCTATTTACAAACCATAGTAGAAGTCTGACGATAATCTAATATGATAATTAGCTCAGAGATTTCAGGAAGCCATGCACCACTACAAGTAAAAGACAAATAAGTGTAGGAAACTGTAGGAAAAGCCCAGCCCAGGTGTGGAATTACCAGAACTTTCTGAAAAACCTTTTTGACCTATTGTCTATGGTCAGAGTACTCTCATGTGTGTATTCAGCCTTCACTTTACAGCTCTTTTATTAATGGAAGTATAGACTAATTTCTTAAAAATTGTGTAACCATCACATTACCAACTCGTATTCACCCTAAAAGGTTCTGATAATTATGAGTGCGCCTCATGTGCCCTCTCCATGTTTACAGCTCGCTCTCTGCTCTGTGCCATGACTGTAGCACAGTCAGAGAAGTATCTTGCAAGGTTTGTGTCAAGTAATAACATTGATGACTGTAACCTGGCATAAACTCGTCTGGTGTGATATCCATGGGTGCTTTTGTAACAATATACAATGTGCTGTATACATTAAGATATAGAACCCTTGCTTATTAACATCAAGTTTGTCCCTTTTGGGAAGAGGCAAGCATTACATTGAAGCCTGTTTGGAAAAACTTTGGTTTGTTTCTGGTTTTTTCCATCTCATATGACTGATTTTGTGCTGTGCCTGGTGCTTTCAGATTAATTAATTTCTTCAATTTTTTGAAACATATGTACAATGTAATCTCCCAGTGTACCTCAGGTGACCACTTCTCAGGAAAACAATTAAAAATCTGTAAAAACACCATTTTGCAGTAATTAGCCAATGAGTTCATTTTTTAATGCAGCTGACAAAACATGTCTGGGAGAGAAAAGGCCTCTTGTATACCTTTAAGTATCTTCCCAAGTAGTAATATCATTGTGCTTAGATGAAAGTATCATACCTGATTTTTAAATAAAATCCAATCTGCAGGACATCCTCCAGGAGTTGAAGGTACTGCTGAAGGGAGGGTTGCATTCATAACATTTCTGTGCCTCTCACAGATATAGCCATTGGAAAAACCACAGCTGACATCATTCCACAAGCCTGAAATCAATCCAAGGTTAGGTTCTAAGACACTGAATGAGATTGAAATTTGTGGGAATGTGAACTGGTTTCTGTGCTTATAAGTTCAGAAGCAATCTGTCTGGGAATGTGGGATAACCTGCATCAGCTCAACTCTACCTCCCATTTATCACTGTATACAGGAGCACTTTGGTCCTGCTGTGGCTGGGGCAGAAGTGGCCAGATGAGATGGCCCCAGAGTGGAACCCTCACAAACAGCTTTGTTGTGCTGAAAGATGCAAGTGTAAAGTAATGCTTTACCAAAGAAAGCACTGTGTGAGTGCAGAATGTGAAACTCCATGTGTTTTCTATGTTCTTGCTAACTATTTTCTTATTATTAAAACAATTCTCTCATTATTAAAAATATAAATTATAAAAATAATATTTAAAATTTAAAATATTCTCTATTACTAAAAAAAAATTTAAATAAGTGTTATATAATTATAATTATTTTTAACTTTGCTGTTGATTTGAATGGAACATTTTCTTTTTTAACTTTGCTGTTGACTTGAATAGAACATTTTCTTTGTGCAACTGAAACATCAGTGATCCAATTGCTGCTGCATTCCCTGTTAAAATCAGTATTCCACTTTTATGGATGATATTGCCCCTGAAGAAACCTCAGGTATAATAATTATTCTTTATCATGCATATTTCTCAAAATTGCTGGGAAAGAATGGTTGAAAAATGGCAAGACATTTTTAACAAACATCAGAAGAGCAGCGCCCATAAAATTACGTTAAAAACCAGAGCTGTATAACTCACCATCTTTTTTATTCATGACCACACAATTTTCCTGAGCTTGTGCAAAGTTGGGCTCTCCCTGTGCCCAGGCTGCATAGTGCACTGGGCTTCCACTCATCCAACTGAAAAACAGTAGTGGTTGCTCAGACAATGTCCATGAAACACTTGAGAAAAATCTTCCTTAATATACTAAAAATATTTTAAAAAATTACAGCTGAGTCTGTCTGTAAATTAAGTTTCCATTAGGATTAAAAGACTTGAAATAATGAAATCCCTGCATATCAAGTAAAAAATAAAATACCTTTCTTTTTAACAGATATTATCTATATATTCATAGTGTATATATATCCTATAAAAATTCCATTTATAACAGTGTCTGTACAGTCTGGTTTAACCAAGGGAGAGCTCACATTTCAACATGCATTATCACTCTCTGAATCTGCATTTAACTCCTTTGCTGTGGTTCCTCCAGAAGGAACTCTGGCAGTACAATAGTCCTGCAACTGCTCTTTACGGATCTTGGTGTAGCTTATTTACCTACCTGAACTGTTGATCAGCATTCTGGATTAATCCTATGAGATATGAGTTCAGTTTGCCATATTTTAAGATCTAAACAAAAAAATATATTTTTAGTTAGTGTTTGCTAATATTTATTAGTCATCTAATACCAAAAAAGTGTAAGTTTTGTGCTGTGGAAGCAAAGAGATGAAAACATACTGTTTAAATGACTGTGCACAGTCACCTGAGGTACCATACAACATATACTTTTGCTTTATTATTTTCATTGATGCTTCCCCATTTTTGGCTGCATTACTGGTATGATCAAAGCTTTCAAAGTTCTGTTTTCAATTTAAAAAGAAAAAGTCAAGGAAGTCAAAGAAGACTTGAGAAAAACAATTTAGTATAAAACTGTTGATACTTTCCTGGTTTTAAGGAGCTATGTAATTCTTGTGTCTCAGGCTGTCTGTGCTCTCCTCCTGACATACCCTTTCTCACACAATAAAAGCAAACATCTCATGGTGTGAATCAGAAAGATGTTTGTGTGGCTGTGTTGGTATTAGCAAAGCAAACAGGATTAAGGCAGAGGTTCCATGCTGTTGTCAGCATTCCCATGCTGTGCTTTGGTCATGGTGCAGGAAAACTAATCCATGAAGGATTGTTTGAATGATCAGTCTAACCTGGAGCAGGCTAAGCCTTTCCTTGAAAAGCTGTTTTGGAGAGCAACATGACCATCAGATAGACCATCAAAGCTGCACTGGCAGTTGCCTCACGTCAATGTACAAACTGCATTCTAGAATATGATATTCTGATGAGAGGCAGCCACCCTGTCAGAAGGAGAATTCTCTGAGAATACACCTACTCTGCCTGTTCATTGCTCCTTATATCTTTGCTCACAGGCAGAACTCCATTCAGACTAGAAGAGACAAGACACAACTCCATTCAGACTAGAAGAGATAAGAATATACCCATCCTAGGAAACAGTTAATTCCTTCACTTTTTTTTTTTCCTAAAGCGAATATTCATTTAGTAGAATAAATAATTTTTCCTAGAATATTTAAACCTAATACTAATAAAATTTTAGTGGTAGGATTGTTTAGTAAAAGTGGTAATATTATGCAACAAGCACATTCTTCTGTACTTCACAAGCAAAGGATATGTACAGAGGGTATATAAGCTGTGTAATGTATAACATAACAAAATTTCCCCTTACGTATTTCCACAAAAATTTTCTTTCACTATTATTTCCAATAGTAGCAAGATTTCCATGATTGTTTTTGCAGAAGGCTCTGGCACTCTCCACAGAGGTCTTTTCTGGGCTGAAAAAATATTGTTTGTCTCCTTTTACAATCCAGCCATCCTCTGTGACTTCATATGCTGCAACACAGAAGAGAAATCTCTGTATTCTTCAAGGTTCTTACACAAAGCTGGTGGTGTTACATCACACCACCCTTCAGAAAAGTGAAAATAAACAGAAGCTTACTGGCAGAAGGGCCCAGAGGTTCTGGTTTCAAGGGTGTCCCTGTAATGAAATGGGATAAAAAAAGATGATGTAAAACATTTCCCAAACATTTAGCCAATATAAGCATTCAATTAGTGGAAATTATTTTAATGTCTATTAACTTTTCACAATTTACACATTCAGTGCAGAATATAGTATTATATAGTATCTTTGGTGCATAGTTAAAAATGGATGTTCTGGTAATAGAAGATGCATTACAGGCCTACATCTGTGTCTTTGTGGATTTTTGATAAGTGTATCTTGAACATCTTGAATATTGCCTAAATTGGATGGCTGAAGTTAGTCTGAATGAATACTTGTTTCTGAAAGAACACTAAGTAGAGAAAATATTCCAGCATTGGTAGACTTTGAACAATTCCTTATGGACATTGTCTTGTATTTGAACAAGAATTTCAAATACTAAACAAAGTTTTGCTTTTTTATGTATATTTATATTCAATGTTTTATTAGCATTTCTTTGTTTGTGGAACTTTTTTCTGTGCAGCTTCTTTGAGAAGAATTGCATTTCTACTTTTTGAAAAATAATTTAAACAAAAAATTTCCACATCACATGGAGTGATACTGGAGCAATGTTTCTCTAAGCATACAAGGCCAAGAGCTATAAAAATGTAAAACAAATGTCACCTTTATAATGTCAAAGCCACCTGAGTGGGGCTTTGAGCAACCTGGTCAAAGGCTGGGGGTTGAAACTAGATGATCTTTAAGGTCCTTTCCAACACAAACCATTCTGTGGTTCTATGCTTTTTTCCCCCACAGGAATTTATTACAATGTTAGTGTTGCTGTACGTGTAATTACATTTTGTTAAGTCTGAACATATGCTTGGGTTAAAAAAAGAAATATGTCCTCTTTTAAAAATTATCTATTGTATGATTGGTTACAAGCTTAAAAGGAAAATTGTTACAAGGTTTAAAAGAAAAAACCCTAAAATATCTGCTCTGGAAGAATGAAGTATTCTGTCTATTTCAGCATCTTTCAGCAAGCCATTATGCACTGCTGACTAATGATGGCAATTTCTTCAGGCTGTAATTTCTGCCATACATATCTACTACTAATTATCAGTAAACAGCTACTATTGACACTTTTGCTAATGACTTTTAGTTGTGGTGATCATGCAGGTGAGAACTCACAAAGGAGCTTACCAGGAGAAGTATCTTCACAAGGTCTCTCTGAGATAGAGGTCTATGACTATTACTTTATAAGTATGAGAAGCTGAGTTAGAAGATTGTTTTGAATAATTCAGCAGCACAGAAATTACATTTTTTAGAGAAGTAGCAGTTGAAACTAGTGTGAAGGAGCCCTTTTGCTCCCACCAAAGCAACATTGCTAATAGTCTGGGAAGAAAAGTATGTAGCCCAACACATAGGTATAATAGATTCCTCTCTAATGTCACTGAATATTTTTCCCAACAATAGCTGAGAAGAAAACAGAGAAGTAGAGAAGCTTTTTCTACTAGTATGAGATGAAGATGCAAACCTGTCTTAAAGTATGAAGTATATTGAAGCTTTCATTACCATCTTTTTGTCACAGCAGGCCTGTTGTTATAGGCTTGTCTTTACATGTCATCTTACAAAAAGACTGATTCTATGATGCTGGTAGCATTGTTTAATTTAGAGTAGGTGACTACTGCGTTGTTGTGAACCAGCATCTGAGCAGAGTTTCACTTCACAATGGATATGGCAAATTTAAAATAATATTTTTCTTCTTTTTTATCTTTTTTTTTTTCAAATTGTGGTCCTCTCTTTCTCCCTCAGTCAGAAATTCTATTTTGACAAAAATCTGATTTTGTGCAGAGCAGTGAATATTGCAAGGTAATGTCTTGAGATTGCTTTCATCATATTTTTGTTATTACATAATTACATAAAGAAGTGTAATATCAGTAAAGCTTATCATGGAGTGTACTTTTTATAATGAAACAAAAAAAGTTTATTGTTAACAGATGAAATCTTGTATTCCATAGGTATTTATATGTCTTAATCTACTTTTCTGTGCAAAATTCCTGTGAAATCAACAAAACTTTCTACCAGTTACAAGTATGTAACTTGTAGATCTTCATGTTATGATAGAATGGATTCAACTCGAATTTCTTCCTATGCTCAGTTTAGAATAAAAAGTAGCCTACCCTTCTTTATTTCACAAATCCAGTTATGGCTGTATTCACACACGTATGTATTCCACGACGGGTAAGGGTTTTCACTGATTGCTCCACAATCTTGATAGGCAATATCATAAAAATAATTTTCTGCTTTATAATTCACCTACAGAGAAAACACACCTATGGTTTTTATTTTTATCCACGGGGGAAAAACTGTACTCTGTATGGAATGAGAAATAGAGCAAAAGTTTTCAGCCACTCCTTTTCCTCCTCCTCTGGCTGTGAAGCCAGTGTGAGCTCTTAAAGTAATTACAAACACTGCAAGAGGAAAGAAAGACTCTGAGTTTATGCAGTATCTAACAGACTGTAGCAGTCCCACAAAAACTGGAATCAGATGAGATTATAAATAAAAATCAGGAAGAAAGGAACATGGCAATTTATCACCAGAGACTAACAAAAATCAGGAGAGATCTTTCTCATATATTTGTGACTTGGATAATCATTTCTGTAGCTGAAAGTGGTCCTTTGTCTTATCACTATTGTGATGGTATAACCTCAGGCTTATTGGCCTTTTTTGTGTTTTGTTTTGTTTTTTTTTTTTCCCAATCCAGTAGGAAGAATAATGATTCAGAGTTACCCAGTTGAAAACCAGACATTTTTGGAAATTCTTATACAGCTTTCATACACCCCAGTCATGGAAACTTCTCCAACAGAAAAGATATCAGAACAGCAGGAAACTGGCATGGTGAAACACTCACCGGAGATCCGTCGCTCCAGGAAAGCCCAGTGTCAGGATCCAAACACTGCAAACCTATCCAGAAAGGCTGAAATGATGGGGATTTCTTTCTAGAGTGTGAAAAAAAAATGCATAGTGGAAGAGGATTTATGTTGTTAGCTCTGCTCAATTTTAAAAGTTACGTGGGACAGTAACTCTGACACTTATTGAATACTTCAAATGCAGAAATTTAAAAAATAAAAAGTAGTGTTGGTCAGCAAACTCCCACTGGCAAATAAATTAAGTTCTCACCTTAAAACTTCCTACTTTGCAAATGATTGTGTTGAAAACACAGCACATTGTTTTTCTACACTGCTGTTGTGATTATAGTTTTTTTTCAGAAATAAAATATTCAGTGCTACTGGAAGACAAAATTTCGTTTCAGAAAGATTCACTCAACAAACTTAGAATAGGGTCTGTGGAGAAGCATTCAACAAATTTTGTTGTTGAGTTAGTTTTTATCTGAATTTAAAATGTTTACAGATTATGACACATTTTAGGAAGTCCAAAAATTTCTTTGAAAACATTACTCATGAGACATTTTCCCAGTTATTTTCCTTATTGTTATGGTGTGAACCAGATAGATTTTAAACTAATTATCTCAGGAGCAACACAAGAGTATTAATGTTTATTGCTGCATCATGTGTTGTTACACCAAAACATCAATTATTAGAGAGTTTGCTTACTTTATTAAGTTTACTATTATTGTTTGCTCTTCTTCATTTCTAATGGCAGCCAGGTCTCCTCCTATTGCTCTGCAGAAATCTCGGGCTTCAAACCATGTTTTCTTTTGGTGTTCTTCTCTCACAAAACCCTGTAGATGCAGGAAGAACACTGTGTTTTCAGTGTGGTAAACATAAATCTGCTGGCTGCCTTGCATAAGTAAAATATGTAAAGCTCCCATTACAATTATCCATTATAATATGGGTTCAAAAGTAATTGGATAACCTTACTTATCACTGACAGAGTGAAAACTGCAGTGATATTTGAATAGTTGTGTGAAAGCTGGTTGCCTTCGTGCTATCATGTGCCATTCTGTGATGTTTAGATTACCTATATATTTTGTGCTCTCCTGTCTCCCAGGCAGGATTATGGCAAAAACCAGTACTTACTCGGAAGCACGAATTAGTGCTATTGCTTGTATCCCAACCCAAGGGACATTTGGAATCAGAAGGGGTTCCAGAAGCCATGGGAACAGTGACTTTTTCAGCTAATTTTTTGCAGAGAAATTTTGCTTTTACTTCACAGTTCTGAACATCCCATAGTCCAGCTGCATCTCCAGTCCTAAGGGCAACACAACCAGCTTCCTTCCCTTTGTGAGAAAAAAAGAAAGTTGAAATGTGTTTCAAAGAGGCTCCCTTGACATTTTTAAGGCTCATGTAATTAATTTACAAAAGACTATTTGAAATAGTAAGTGTAGTGTCTGCTCAGAGGAGGAGCTCTGTGAAAACAGGAAACCAGCAAGCTGAATCCTTCCATCATCATCATCCTTCCCTTTGAGAGCATGAAGAGCTCCTTGCCTGCCTCTTTCCTCTGCCACTCATGGCAAGGCTTTGGCAGCTCATCACCAAGGCTGGAAGGGATTTCATCCTTTCTGCTCAGTTTGATTTTGCTCTTGGAAACAATGAGGAGTCAGAAAATAAATATTTTCATGGCATCAGAGAAAATCATAGAATAATCTGGGTTGGAAAAGGTCTGTAAGATTGTAGAGTCCAGCTAATAACACAGCACCACCAGGCCCACCACCAAACCATCAGTGCCACATCTACACATCTTCACATCTTGTAAATGCTTCCAGGGATGGTGACTCAACCACTTCTCTGGGCAGCCTGTTCCAAGGCCTGACCATCCCTTCTGTGAAGAAACATTTCCTGGTATCCTATCTAAAGCTCTCCTGATGTACCTTGAGGCCATTTTCTGCTCCCCTATTACTTGTTACTGGGGAGAAGAGACTGCTCTCCACTTCAATAAAACCTCCTTTCAGGCAGTTGTAGAGAGTGATAAAGTTTCCTCTGAGCCTTCTTTTCTTCAGGCTAAACAGTCCCAGCTCCCTCAGCCACTCCTCATTAGACTCATGTTCCAGACCCTTCACCAGCTTTGTTGACCTTCTCTGGACACGCTGCAGCATCTCCATGTTTTTCTTGTAGTGAGGGACCCAAAACTGAACCCAGGATTGGATTTGCAGCCTCACTGGTGCCAAGTACGTGTATCAAAGACACTTCAGTTTCAAAGGCGGAATGTTCATAAGTGTCATCATGGATTTGTCAAAGTAGGAAAACAGTTTAGAATTAGGGAACACAGGGAGTTCCTTGGTAGCACAGATTTAGTCCAGTGGTAGTGATGTCTTAAAGAGCCTAAAAATGAAACAACCCACTTGCAAGATAATATTAGTATTAGATAATATTAGTATAGATGGTAATATAAAGGCTGGTCTTTATTGGAGGCCTTCAGGGGCAGATCCGGAAAATGTCCACAAAATGCCCACCCCCCATGGGGTGAATAGAGTTTTATAAAATTAGCAAATTGGCATAACTGACAAAATCACCAATTAGAGACATAAGAGGTGAGGTAATTTCCCCCAGTTCAACCCTCTCTAAATTCTCTCCCCTCAGATGGAAACTAAACTTTGTTTATGAAAGAGTGTCTTGAAGTGCTGTGTCTTCAGCCTTGGTTCCCAGAAATAACTGAGATAGGATAGGGGCCTTGCACCCCCTGGGGCTTGGAGCTCTGGAATGTGTTTTATCTTTCTCACTAGGGAAAAGGTAGGGAAAAGTACTGGGACTAGCTACTGATAACACATATACTAATAAGCCATTAGCATATGTGTAAAAAATACAGAGAATATATAAAAGGAAAAAGGCAAAAGTCATTCAGCATCAGTAGAGTACCTGGCATTGCTGCATTCCAGTTTGTGTACAAAACACCTTCACCAGTCACCCAATTGAAACTCCCTTGCTCTTCCATGTCTGAGAGACCAATCCAAAAATACTTCTCAGAGCTCAGACCAATGAGGCTGGTCAGGAAGGCTTGCTCATATCTGAAATGACAGGAGTCAGATGGGATTAAGTCTGGCTTTCCTTTCATCTTCCTTCCACTCCTTGGCATCCAAACTTCACACAGCTAGAATGAATATATTCTCCATTAAATTTCCTCCTGTGAGGAATATGTTGTTTAACTGGGTCCCAGCTGCAATAGGGGGTGAAACTGTGCTATACTGAAAAACTGCTCCTTACAGAGCAGAAGTTGCTGTTGTCTATTCTTTCAAAGTAAACATCAATGTGTAAATTATTTTTAGTAAGAAAAGCCAAACTGTGTTTATTAGGTTTTTTTGTTCAGAAAAAGGATATTCTGTATTGTTTTATTTTGTTTTGTTTTCAAAAAGTTCTCAACAATTTTTTTAAAATTTCAATATTATTGCATCAGTTATACAGTTTTTAAACTCTTTTCATACCTGTCTCCTATACTTGTCAAATAACCACTGCTCCTTTCACAGGTTTTCTTTGCTTCTGAAAATGTTACAGAGGTATGTCCAACCAGGTAGCAATAAAAACCATATCTTTCCCAACCCTGTCAAGAACACATGAAATATACTTGCAATTAAAATCAACATATGTTCTACTACTTGAATTTCAATGAATACACGTAAACCAACATATTTTTAATATAACCTAACACAATCATGTATTAATTTGAATTCCAGTATACTAACAAATATTCAGTGCAGAAAGAAAAGATTTAATGCCTATGAGTCTCACTTTTTTGACAATAATGGATAAATTTTTACTGGTAAAAACGTCAGAGGGACACAGAATGCAGAGTTCATTCAGGTTAATAAAAAACTTCTTTGCTCAGAACCAAAAAGAGTGTCTGTATTATAGTAGAGATGCTGACTCAAGTTTCCTGATATTTTTGAGGCTAAAGGAACAGTAAACAGACTGATTAGTTGATTTAATTCATCAGGCCACCTAAAAAGTCTGACAGAAGAAGTAACATAGAAACCACTGAAGAGCAAAATCCTCAAAATTACAGCTGAATTCCAAGTCATTTTTCCCTTTTATGCCAAGTCAAGATTTGCTTGCTGCACCCAACAAAGGTAAATAAACTCTGTGTTCAGTATTTGGCTGCTGTTTAGCTCCATTGAGCACAATGAGTCTCAGCTCTGTTCCCCATATGGGCTTGTGGGAAAGGTTACTAAATATAGAATACTAGTAAATAGGAAAGTAAAAAGAGGGAAAAGGGAAGGAAAAAAGGTGGTAGGATACAATAACTTGCTCAAAACAAATTCACTCATAAAAAGGATTTTATTGTTTTGATTTGGCTTCAGTACTGAGATTTGTCGTCATCTTGCATCATTCCACATAGTGCAGAAATTGTTACCAGTTCCTACTACATGTTCAATAACCACAGATGGTTGCAGAACAATATAACAAATATGCAGACAACCACAGAATTGGCTGTAGCCCCTTTTACAGGCAGTTCTGAGAGGTAATAGGCCTGATTTATTGTTATTCCTTATATGGGAATCTAGTGAAAATTATCCCACTGAATTTGTTGTGGAATAAAACTTGTTAGGGAAGAAAAAAAAAAAAAAAGACAGTTTCAGTGTCAAGCAGAGCTTATGAAATTTTGCTAACCAGATTCTTGGTTATGCTTCCTTCTTACCTTCAGGCAGCCAGGATCAGCCTTTGCTGTCCCAGAAACTCCTTGTAATGGGTCTCTTCTGCAGATGTAGCCAAACTTCCTGTCACAGGCACTGTCTGCCCAGTATCCATCCTAATCACAGTTGGGGAAGAGGTGAAAAACAGTGAGGCAGAAACTTTTTTCTTTAGAAACATTATCATTCTTTTGAAAATACTGTTTCATTGTGAATATGTGTACTTTTTAATGGATTCCAAGTATTTGAGCTTGGAGGTGAGGTTATGTTAAGCTAAGTGGCACAGCCAGACTGTTAAGTTTCCTTGGTATATAATGTACATTCACAATCAGATATGAACATTTACTAGCTATATGTAATTTCATTTAAAATTCAATTTAGAGCAACCATATGTCTGAGTGAATAAAGATAACATTCTTTGGTTCTATGCAACTTAGCAACTATGCTAAGTTGCATTAAAAATCTCCCTAGAAACATAACCAAAACTTAAATAGTGCAGTGCTACACTGTAGGATTCATGTGGAATGATTCACCTGTCCTGCCATAATGACACAATCTTCTTGGCCAGTGACTTCATGGGTTGGTTCTCCAGGCAACCACTTGGTATATGTCACAGGAGTCCCATCACTCCATTCAAAGTACCTTTGAATTTTGAGGTCATTCAGCCCAATCCACAGCTCATCCACAGCTTCTAAAGACAGAAATTCATCTGTGTTATTGCCCAAGTTGAAACAATCCATAGGGGTGAGATTTTATGGAGATGAGCTGAAACTGCAATGTTGTTGTAACTGTATTAAAAGATAGAGGAGTTTATTTTAAAATGTAATTCACATTCTTCTTTCAAGAAGTTGAAAATGAGATACCAGCAGGAAATGAGATTTGTCAGCTTTATCAGTGAAGTACTTTACTGTATCTACAGCTACAAGGTGTCTGATGCAGATAATCTGCTCAAATGCTGCAGTGACTAGAGCTGTTATTTCCTTCAAGTGATTTCATGCAGTAAAAAACAAATTAAAATCAAAATGAAAATAATTAAAATTAAAATGAAGAGACCATAGTGACTCTTCTTATAGGTTTTTGGCTTTTTTTTTCTAAACTATATATCTGCAGCCTTCCCTATAAATATTCATAAAAAACAAGCAATAATTATTTTATTTAAATCCTGTAAGATTTCTAATGGTATGATTCTCTGTACCAAACACTGCCCTGTAGAAATACTCACTGTAGCCAAGCTGAGACAGTATGAAGCCATGCTCCTCAGGATTGTGGATACTGGCCAGGTTGCCATTGCTCTCATTGCAGGAAATTTGGGCTTCTCTCCATTCTTTGGGGTCTCTATGAACCATGAAGCAGTGACCTCCATAGGGCAACCATTCTTCTGGGCATTTAACAGGCTCTACATCTCCTCAAAATCAATAGATATTTCAATAGATATTTTTAAACAGTGCAAACTGAAGTCTAGAATAACTGCAATTACGTTTAAAATCAGCTGACTAACTAATTAGAATGAAAAGGAAGTAGTAACAAATAAGCAGTGCTTCATTCCTCACACATGTATTTTAGTCTGTGTGTTGTTGCTCACTGTACTTGTACAGAAACCATACTGAATTTAAACAAAAGAGGAAAAGAGGAGCCAGTTGTCACTGGGCTTCACTGGTGTGAAATATTCACTGACCAGAGGAAGAGTTTGGAACTTCNAGGTATTCTTACTGCAGCACAAATAATTCTCTGCACTCGTGGCTTTCCATGCCAACTCTCATTAGATAAAGCAGAGAGAAGTACAGTAGAAAAGTAGCCCAAAGGAAGTTGTTCTTTCTTGCCCTCTTTCTAGGTTACAGGCAGCCCCATCAAGAACTTGTTCTGAGCCTACTGGTGCCATTTTTCCAGGCCTTCTGTGCCAAACCTCAGTGTTCCCATTAGAAAGCACTGCAGGAAGGGTGAGGCATCTCAAACTTTAATTTCATGTTCATGCAGACCATGATACTTTCATGATAGTGTATGGCTTAACCTAGTGCCTCTGGAATTGTGAATAATAACATAAAGTAAAGAATGCTTGTGTGGTTACTGGGCGCCAGGAACATTTTCAGTATTTAAATATATTTCACTAAAGAAATAACAGTATGCTTTGTTCTGTACCAGTCATCATAGCAGAAAAAACAAATTTCAATGCTTCCTTTTTATTTTAAATAGCTATTACATTTAACTTTAGTGACTCAAATTATGTCTTTATAAAAATGTGGGTTTTTTTTAATTTACTTGACATACCCGATGGAAGAATTAAAGGATCCTTTGTGGATTTTTCCTTTTTACAGATATAGCCAAGTTTCAGCTCACATGGCTGATTTTCCCATTTACCATCTCTTCTGGGATTTAGTACTGCACAGAGTTTTTCAGACTCAGGCTCAGGGCTTCCTTCATGGGATAAAAAGCAAAATATTTTTATGTAGCAGAGGGTTTATGTCAGCAGTTAAAAGAGCAGTTTACTCATAGTTTACTCATGTGACAATTATGGGTTTATGGTTTTACTCCTACAATTATTTTTCTACCAGAGGTAAGGTTTAGAAGTACCCATCGAAATATTTCTTTCTATGCACGGTGCATAATTCACACATCCTGCCACATTTGATTACAGAATAGTGGTCCTTTATGGATGTCTTTTGGAAAGTGAATGCAGATTTGCCCCCTGCTGCAAGCAGAGCCTCCTGGCATTCCCTACAACTGCTGAGTGTCTCTCCTCTGCCCATCTCTTCAACCAACACTCCAGGACTTTCTCCAGGACCACTATCCTTGGGGAATGGTCAGTATTTTCTTCCCAGAGAGGCCCACAGTGTGATGAATTACTTTTTTTTTCCCCTCTCCCCACAAAAGATACAACCTAAACCAATTCTACAGTGAACTGGAAGTGTGTAGATTAACTCATGATCATAGCCTTGGTGTGGGGGTACAGGAGCTCTGGAGGTGTGGGCTGAGTGACTCGAGAGCCACCTCCTCAGCCCTGCAAAGCTTGAGGAATTTTACCAGCTCAGCAGAAGGTAGAAAATCTTCTAGCAGACTCAGCAGCTCTGGGCTTTCCCTTCATCCTCTGTGCCAGATCAAAACAAGTGGCACCTCTGAGACTTGGGAAGGCCAAAAGATGGACTATGCTTACATTTATTGAGAATTTGCTGCAACTGACTGTTGCCATGGCAATAATTAAGTGACTTTCAAGGATAAACTGCTAGTGCCATGAACTCTATTTGCAGTCTCTTGAATGAGAGGAGAAGAGCAAAAAAGCATAAGATGTGAAGAGGAAGGCTTTGCAAGAGCAAAGCTGACTGGCAGCTGAGTCCTTGCAGGATGCAGGGTCTGATAACCCTGTGAGAGCTGTAGAGACACAGAGCATTTCACTGACTTGAAGGCATTCCCAGTATGATACAGCTCAACTACTGCTGTTTACTTTATCTGCCTTGATAGGAGACCAGGTTATTTAGCTGATAGTAGATCAGGTTATTTAGCTCTTCTACTTGAAATTATATATCTAGTGAAGGAAAGCATAATTCTCAGAGTTTTTGTCTCACATAAGCCATTTAGCTCCCTTTCCCCATGTTCATGTGGAATACTACAGGACTGCATTTAATGCGCATTCATCATATTGGTGGCAAATATTAATTCCAAAAATTGTTTAAAAAGATTACTACCTGGTGCCCAGTTAAAGTATCTGAAGGGAAAGCCACCACTCCACTGCCAGCCACTGTTGAGATTCAGACTGTTGAGCCCAATCCAGAGAGAGGATCTCTTGCTGTCAATCAAATCTAGGCAACCAAAATTCGATTAGAATTGAATCCTAATGAGATTTGCTAGGAAAACTTCTGCATTTCCAAAGTTTAGAAGAAGACAGTAGAAGTCTGCCTAGTGATTTGTAAGTTCAGTACAGAATTCATGTTTACTGCTAATAAACTCAGAGGGATTTTTCTGTAGATAAAGAGTAGAGAATTGAAAAAGATTATTTCACATATTATTTTATCTATACTTAATGCTATTCTACTGTTTACTATATGTAAATAGCTTCAAAAATTGAAAAATTGAATTTCTAATTTTTAATATTGTTATAAGTTTCCATACGTGTGATGCAATTAATATAGGACCTATATTCTACAGTGTGCATAAATCTATAAAGTCTATATAAAATTTGTATCATGTTTAAAAAAAACTACTTCATTAGATATACATGAAAAATACTGATTTATTAACAGAAAATATACTCATAGAACATGTCATATAATGTAATAGTTGTATAATGGCTGCCTCTTAAAATGTTGTTTCTTCTTTTAAGTCCTCTTTCCGGGACCTTTCTGATGTTTTCTGAGCTTGAGCTAACTTTTGCTTAATTAGCTTAAAATCCTCAGATTTTTTGATAAAATAATAATATAAATAATTTAAATGGTAATTCCACAACTTTAACAAGTTCCACATATAAAAAGGTTAATGTACTGTAATTTTGTTATTTCTGATTAGTATAGATACCATTTTTGTACATCAGCTATTCATTGTAATGTGATTAAAGCATCAAAACATCTGTAATCAGTCAAAAAAAAAACCTTTTGAAGAAGTTTTTACTGAATCTTGTTTATTAGTTCACCTCTTAGATATATTTGTTCATGTATCTCCGTGACACTTAATAATTCTGCATTCTGTTGCTGACAGCTCTTCTTTGCTTGGTGCCACGTGAGAGCTGACTGGTGGTTTATCTGGTAGTAGGTTCCTGTCACAGGATCTGTACTCCAAAATCTGTCACTGTCTGTGTGAGAGAAAGGAGATTTAGTACCTGAGTTTGTAATAGACATTTTACACACAATATTATGGCAAAATTCAACTGCAAGCTTACTTCTGAAATAACATTTTGAAGCGAATAAGGCTCAGACCTACACGTTATCTTGATCTTTTTTAAGAAAAGAGGGTTTGTCATTGGCATTAACAGTGATGAGCCTTTCATCCTTTATTTGCACTTTCCTCTTCAAATTTTATAATCTTCAGGAGAAAAAAAATATTGTAAAGAAGTCAATAAAATCAAAACTGTATCTTGGTCGTAGTCTACCCTGAGAACCTGTTCAGCAGCTCATAGGCGATGCCCAAGTTTATTCTTGGCTGAAGCACAACCAGAATACAAACATTTCCAGTAATGAAACCTTTCTAGTGAAATTATGCCATCACTAATCACATTTACAATGCTATAGGCTTGGGGAGGAGCAGCTGGAAAGCTGTCCAGTGGAAGTGGACTTGGAGTTCTGGTTGATAACCAGCCAAACATGAGCCAAGAAGGCCAATGGCACCAGCTTGTATCAGCAACAGTGTGGCCAGCAGGGGCAGGGCAGGGATTGTCCCTCTGTACTCTGCACTCAGTTCAGTCTTGAGCCTGACTACAGTAAAGATCTCGAGGTGCTGGAGCACATCCAGAGGGCAAGAGAGCAGGTGAAGGGCCCTGTGAGGAGCAGCCGAGGGAACTGAGGTTGTATTTGCGGTCCACATGTGTTTTAGGTAACTGGAGTGTTGAAATTGTCTTCTGAGAGCTCACTGTTAGCAAAACTGTTCCCTGGGCAAGTACTAAAATAAGCTGTGATTACAATTTGCCCTAAATTTCTCTTTTGTTGTGAAAAAATAATTAAATTTATTGAATGGTCTGATAGAGGAAATTTTTTCCATTTCTTATTGTGTTTCTTTACTGCTGATTCAGAGATTTTTAACATTTTTTCTAAACTGTAGACTCAAGTATTAGTGATAGTGTCCCAACAATTTATAATGCCAAATATTTCATATTTTGTAGTTTATACAGAACAGGGCTTTGCTTGGGTAGAAAAGGTTAGACTACTGCTATCACAAATACCAGAGATATCAGTGAATATTAGACTGTGAATAGCATCTCAATTTTCAGGTGATTCTATGCTGAAGAGATTCATAATTAAAGCACAGTTTTTTTCCTGAGTCTTAACTAGTGATGGACACACCCAGACAACTTTCAGCCTGAATGAAGGCTGTTAGCAAACAGATTTGTTACTTCTGTCAGGAATCTTACTGCGTGAAAGAGACATTTTTGAGTAAAACTGTGAAGTTTTTCCCTTCCCTACTAGTAACAGCACCTCAATATTGATATATTTACCTAACAGGGTTGTGTTTCTGTGTCAGGGTGTGGGACTTACTGTCAGCTGGACAGAAGCCATACAAGTGGTCCACGTCGAAGTCGGGCGTTGTTGCACACCAGGACAAGGCGTCTGCCCTGCCAGCCACTGTGCACTCAGCGTACCATCTTCCACTCAGCAGGAAGGGGAAGGCACACGGGGCTCCATTGGAATTCCCCAACAGAGTAAACAGGTCTGGGGGGGCAAGGGAGAAGTTTGAATACAGCTATGTGAGTATATGTGTCTCTCTTCTCCATAAGGCTACGTGGAGAAAGCAATACAAATGTTACACCAGTGTGGCTGGGGAGATGCTCTCAGCAGCAATGTCTTTTGTGGAAGTTCTTGGTAGGTCTCACAATTTACTGTTTGCCTCTGGGATGCATCATCAGCTGTAACAGCTGGAAATTGAGCAGTTTCATGCTGTAGCCAGCTATGAAAGAACTGTAGTGATCTTTATCTCATCTATTTAAAAATAATTTTTTTTAAAATAGTGGTATCTTTTTATCTTGTGGCTTAACTTCCTATCATTCATTAAAAGTAAACCATTGATTTCATTGTTAAATGCTGTGGGATTTTTTGGCATCTGAAATCTCGTAGAGCAACTGAAGTTATTATGCATAGAATTATTTCCTTATATTTAATAGTGATGTATTAAACTTAGATATTTTTCCCTTTCATCCAATAATACTAATACAATCTCAGTAGTAAGAGTATGCAATTGAATAAAGTGCTTTGATTACAAAGTCACAGAACCACAGAATGGTTCATGTTGGAAGGGACCACAATGGGTCATCTGGTCCAACCTCCCAGCTCAGGGAGGGCCATCCCAGAGCACACATGGCACAGGACTGTGTCCAGATGGTTCTTGAACTTCTCCAGTGAGGAAAACTCCACAACATCTCTGGACAATCTGTTCCAGTGCTTGGTAAAAGAAGTTCTTCCTCGTATTCAAGTAGAACTTCCTGTGCTTCAGTTTCTGCCCATTGTGTTACTGCTAGGCACCACTGAGAAGAGTGATTAGCACTAACAATTGAAAATAACCTACATGCACATTTGCTTTGAAAGTAAAGAACAAAAAATATACACCTTTTTTACACATACTGCATACTGTCTGAACCTGGGCAGCTGTGTTTCTGCAGGATGGAGGGATACAGGCCTCAATTTGTGAAATAATCCTTCTCTAGTCCACCATTGCCTCAGGGGGAACAGCTGGTATTTGGCTAAGGGGGGGGCAGAAATCAAAAGACCCTGTCTCTGATGGCAAACAAGTGAATTCAATAAACCATCAAGATTAACCTTTAAACTTTACCTTCATGGCTTTGAGAACACAAATCATCCATGGTTCCATAGATCTTCCATTTATTCATTGCCTCTGATCCTGTTTTCAGCGCAATATTTTCTTTTCTTTTGCCAGCACTGAGAAATAAATCTTCCCCTTGGATTGCCAAGGATGCATTTCTGCATTCCCATTTCTGGAATTCACTTTTCTTGTTGCATGGGTACAGAGAAATTTTAGCCTGGTTTCTCTTGTAGGACACTCCCAAGCACTGTGCAAATGCCACACTCATTAGCTGATGATCAGATACCCACCTGAATTTTTGTAAGTCACTGTTTTTTTTGCAAGTGGCTGTCGTGATTGCCTCAGAACTCTGAGCAATTAAACAGAACTTAGTATCCTCATTGTATATTAAGAATATTTCCTTGTCTGTAAAACAAAACATTCAGAATATGTGGTCAGGGTGAGCACATTGCGAGGGGAGCTTGTGAGGAGAAAGATGTGCTCTTTATTCTCTGCTGATCTGACTGACGTCAGGAGACTGCAAATATTTGCAAGGATCAAATGGTATTTTCAAAACACATTTCATTCTGGGAAGGAAAAGTAAGTACAGCCCAGAAAACACATATAAACACAATATAGAGGAATAAGAACACATTAGGACAGCTTAAAAAATGTGATCATAATAATGGAATTTTATCTTCTTCTGAAATGCACATTTCATTCATGATTTCCAAAAGAGACCTTTACTGAAAATTTGGATGTTTGCCAAAACTTTTTTTTAGGTCCTGTTGCATACATCTCCATGGGGTCACATCTGTGCTTAATCCAGTTAGTGAGAGAGCCTTCTGTGACTCTTGCTCCTTCTGGAATTCACATGTTCTGCTATGGCTTGGGGATTTTTTGGAATTAAAAACTGTGCAATGGCGACTCATTATCTTGCCTTGATCCAGTACCCTTTCCTTGGTACATCTATCATAAGTCAACATAATTCACACAATAAACCACAACCATTCTTCAACACCACCACTGAGGAGCATGTAGATGCTGTAGCTGTGGGCCTCCTGTGCACTGTGGATGCCACACGAGGTAGTGAACACTCCCACAGGCTTACAGCAGCCTGATGGAGTAATCCACTGAGATAGGTCAGCCCTGCTGGGAAGGGCTGTCCAGAGCTGCTCCTGTGCTGGGACACACAGAGCAAGCCCTCCTGGGCACACAGCTGTGTGCTCTTCAAAATGTCACCTAGCACATTGCTCTCACTGGCTTTGGGTCATGGGGGACCAAAATGTGGGCTACAGGGAATATTCTAGGACCTATAGAAGAGGAGGGCAAAGATTTGCCCTTTGGCCCTCTGTGCCTCAAGTTCACACCTGGAAACAGGGGCACAGCATCACTGCCATATCCATCTGAGAGAATAACTCATAAGAGGCAGCAAGATGCAGCAAGATACCCCTCCACACACTAAAGTAAATTCCTAGGACAAGTGTAGGATGCTAGGGAAGCCAAAGTTGGGTAGTGAACAGAGGAGAAAATCTCTGGGAAATTCTGGGAGGTTATGACAGAAAGAATAGTTCTTGAGCCGTTCCAGAAAGTCCCTGTATTACTTTGACCAGCTCAGTAATACATAGGAGTTTTGCTTCTGCAAATATAAATTTGAAGCTGAGACTTAGTTTCTTCTTTCCTTGTCCATTTAAGCAAAATGTTTTTAAAATTATTAAATCTTTTATTTCCTACTGCTCAGTAAATAAGTGCTTAGTCTAGTCCCCTAAATATTAGCTATTGTCCCTTATAGAATTTTTGGGTCTGATAATAGGAGTTCTTGCTGGAAACTGTGAGGTTTCTGCTTTGGAGTTGGGTTCCCAGCTCATGGAGCAGGTGGGACACTCCCTTTTGCACAGGGTAGTGCTGTCACAGCTCCCATGGAACAGTGTCTGCTTTTGGAAGCTGTGATATGTACCCCACACCACAAATCTAATGAACTGACGGACAGAGAAAACACGTGTTTGAACATTATCATCATACTTCAAAAGGCGTCTGTGACCTGTCTTTGGCCAACTTCAGAGCCTTACTCTTACTGCTGTAGTGGTTATTCCACAGCTGTTCTTGACCATCATATATTTCTAACCTTTTTTTCCACTAGCATCTTCTCAGCCACAGTGTACATCTTACATCAATCCACAAGTTCCACCTCATCCCACACAATCTCAGGCTCAGGCTAGGACATACACACACAACACCTTATTTAATTCCTTTATCCTTTTCATTTTTTGTGAGTCAGTCACATGTACAGACGAGGACTATGGAACACACTCTAAAGTCCATCTACTTTACAGTAGCAAACATAACCAATAAATAAGTTGTACCCAAAAGTCAATGTTTATTCACATACATTACTCAGTCCTGACTTCCAATTCCCAGCTTTATCCCATTTTGGATATTCCCTTCTCTTTAAAAGTGAAACAACATCCCTGTATCTGTCTTGTGGAAATTTCTGTGTACCACTCCCATTAGGACAAATATGAAATGCAGAGTAGTAAAGCTGTGTGAAAGTCTTAAAGATCCTGAGAACCCAGCAAGACAACAAAGATGCCCACTTTCACATCCACTTTTGCAGGGTATAGGAAAAAAATAGACTCACCAAGTGTCTGAAAAGCAGTATGAACAAATGAGAGGAAAACTAAAACTGTAGAAAAGGTCAAGTGTTTCATTCTGTCTTCTTATTCACAGAGAGTTGGGATGAAATAAATTCCTGCAGTAGAGGTCCTTAAAGAATCAGTTGGCGCTGGCTCCTTCTCAGCTTTGGAGATTTTTACTTGAAAGAGAAAACTGTGAGCTCTAAATAAGGAAATATCCTGTCACATGTGGTATTTTGAAATCTATAAATAATTACAAAATTCAGACTTTGCATCTGAAAGTGTTGTTTCCATCCATTCAAATGCAAGTGGCAAAGTTTGAACAGTTCAAGATCATTCCACTGAATTATTTTTTACCTTTCTTGGTTCTGTGCTGGAATTGTAACATTCTGACCCTCGAAGACAACAAAGCAGGGTGTGCACTTTAAATGGATGTACCTTAAATGTCATACATATATACCTGGGAAACTCAGAGAAAAATATATGCAAATTTTTTAGCCAGATAGGTCTTCACTTCTGCAAAAGATATATTGATTTAATTTACTGCAGTGGCCAATTTTGACTATTTCAGTATGAAAAATTAACCCACTCAGGAAAATTTAATTTTGCTTGGTGGCTTGACAATGGGTCCTATGCATACACTTGACTTTTATTTATCCAGTGTATCAGCTAGTGCTGTGCTTTTATTTCATGTGAATTTATCTTAGAAGAACCAATACAAATTACTCAAATCTTTGCAAATCTTTCTGTGATTTTGGCAAAAGAACTGCCTTTCAAAATTATTACATGCAAAAAGTACAAATGAATTTTAGTACTTTATTCTTTATTTGTACCAAGCATAAATAAGATAAGGATAGAGGAATAGTTTCAGATTTTACAAGTGAGCTTCAGTCATTTATTAAGTGGAAATGAACTACAGCTATGATGCACAATCCCTTAGTTATTTTGAAGAAAAGGGAGAAAAGAAATTCAACTGAGATTGCCCTTCAAATTTTCTCTCATTTTTCTTGGATTTATTATGAAGACAAATCTTGCAGTATTTTCTGCAAGGGCAAAGCATCACTTAATAAGACAGAAGAAAGTCATTCACACAATACAGAGTCTTTGGAGCTGTGTTATCAATAAAAAATATAAAAATTTTAAATAATTATATTATGTTGGATTTTTTTAATCTGCTTATTCTTTTCATTTGCTTTGCCCTTATCATTAGCCATCAAACAGCACAGAATATAGTTCAGTATTTACAAAAAAAGAAAAGTGTGTGTATTTTTTGTAATTTACATAAAGGGAAAAAAAGAAGCTGTAAGATGAAGAGGACTGTCATTAAAAGTAGTTTGAGTAAAAAATGCCCTTTTACTCCTTGTCCTCTGCAATATGTTTTGTTTATCTACATGTTTATCTATATGTTTTGCCATATCTACAAATTGTCAATCCAACGCTGTGCAACATCTCCTCTGCAGTTCTTATGCACTTTCTAAAGATTTTTAAATCCCAGAGATTCTTGAGATCTTTCTCCTTCAGAATGTCATAGACAACATTCTTAGAAAACTTAACTCAGTAAACCTCTAAAGCATTTCCCTAGCAAGGCACTGCTGTGTGCCCAGCTGTGTTACTGGCCTGAATCATGGGCACAGTGCCCAGTTATCAGTCCATTGATCAGAGAGGTGGAGGATACTAAGCAAGGGTATCCTAAAATGAGGGATCGAGTGGAATAAAACCAGGAACGGATTCTTCCAAAATTTATTTAGCAACTACTTCATTTTATAGTTTATTCATGGCATTTTTAGTCATATGCATTGTTCCTGTGTCTCCTCCTCTCAGCCTCTCTTTTAAGGAAGACTCATTAGATCAACAAATCATATATAATCTCTGTATGCTAATTAAACACTGAAGCATTATTATGTAATATACAGATCTTTTATTGATATAGTCTCATGCTCATAATTGATAAAAAACATTCAAAGTCATAGAATAAAACTGTATTTGATCTATTTGTTTTGCAAAAGATTTATTTGTTTTGCAAAATCCTAGCTGAAGCCATAAATGAAGGACAAGTATTTGCATTTCACTTATAATTGTATCACAAAGAAGATACTTGTGTAAAAGTTATAAGACAATGGTAACAATGGAGACAGAAAATGCATGTAAATCTCTGTTTATTCCAAACATCTCTTGAGTAACAGTGTGCATGCTTCAGAACAGTATGGTGAGATACTCTCAAAGTGCAGGGATTAGGGCTGAGGGCTCTGCAAAGAGTGCTCAGTGTTAGTCTTGACTCCATATGTGATGCTGTTGCAAATTCCTGAATGAGTAACCCATATCTTTTAAATCAAAATTCCCACTAGTTTTGTTATTTTACATGTTTGCTTCATTAGCCATTTGGTACAGTTCTAAGTCAATAAAGATGTGAGAGTATTTATTGAGGAGCATACAGCAGCAGTTCTTAATCTTTAACAAAGGAATAATTGCCCATTTTCCTTCATAGTAAAAGTTACATGCACCTAATAGAGACCAAGGTTTGCTTTAGTTCAGCTATACTATATTTTTTTCAGCTTAACCATTTAGTTTGGCTGTGTTATCCCATCAGACAATGCTGTGTTCATTTTTTTCTTTGTCACTGGTAGCATCACTTCCATTGTCCCCTGCAGCTGAGGCATGGCTGTATTCCAGCTGTCTGCTGCCCTGCCTCACCTCTCTTCCAGTTCCACTTCCAGTTTTGATCTTCAACAAAAAATAAATCATGAAGCCCACCCCTAATAAAATGATGACAACCAGAGTAGGTGGTATCCACATATTCAAATGACCACTGGCTTTATCCTTTTTAGCATCTGTAAATAAATAAGAAGTAGATAGAAATTAATGAACTGTAGCCACAATTAAATATAAGAATGTTGAAAACTATAATTTCTCCCTTAATTAACAGAGGTAAATCTACTATAATGCCTCTGTGTCAGTCTTCCTCATAGATCTTACCATGCAAAAGGAGGGTCGTGATCAATTTACCAAAGCTATGATTATCTTGGAGTTCCCTAAGTGTCTTGCAGGTACTGATAAATTAGGCTGAGAAAGAATTCAGTGGCAACTAAGTCAATTAAACTCATATTTTATATATATATATATATAAACTAAATAGATAATATTAAATTCAAGCATGTATCTTTGAAATTATTTGGAAGGGGGAAAAAAAGTCCTACCTTCCACATTTGCAGCTCCTTTAAGAATAGCTGTCAAAGATAAAGACAAATGTTTAGTCAAAATCTAAAAAGGTCACATTTTCTTCCTGACAGTTTCATATTAGCAGAAGGTCTGGTAACCTGCACATCATCATCACTTCTGGAAACACATCTGCTAAATTGAGAGCTGAAAAGGCGTGAAAGATTTTTAACCCCATATTCCCTTCAATAAAAATGCATTGTTTTGCATTTTAAAGCCCCTTTCTTTCTTCTTTTGCAATAACCAGAATATCTCCAAGCACTGGTAGTTTCTGAGTATTTTAAGAGCAGTCTCTTCTCCCTGATTAATTAACCTTTCTCTTTTCACCGGATCTGTTTCTTGTGGAGACAGGGAAAACTTGATCAACTGCTGAGCACAGCTGAGCTTTCCGGTATCACACAAAATTCTTTCGAGACCCAGCAGGTCTTAATTTACCATCATTCATTTGCATCTATAATTACACGTTGAAGCTCAAGCTTTCTTGTGCAGCCTTTACCGGCTGTGCACAGAGGGCGCCGTCTGCAAGGCTTTTCCTGGGAGCTGCTGGGAGCTGGCTGGGAGCTGGCTGGGAGCTGCTGGGAGCTGCTGGGAGCTGCTGGGTGATGGCTGGGAGCTGGCTGGGAGCTGCTGGGAGCTGCTGGGAGCTGCTGGGTGATGGCTGGGAGCAGCTGGGTGATGGCTGGGTGATGGCTGGGAGCTGGCTGGGTGATGGCTGGGAGCAGCTGGGTGATGGCTGGGAGCAGCTGGGTGATGGCTGGGTGATGGCTGGGAGCTGGCTGGGTGATGGCTGGGAGCAGCTGGGTGATGGCTGGGAGCAGCTGGGTGATGGCTGGGTGATGGCTGGGAGCTGGCTGGGTGATGGCTGGGAGCAGCTGGGTGATGGCTGGGAGCAGCTGGGTGNGGAGCTGGCTGGGAGCTGCTGGGAGCTGGCTGGGAGCTGGCTGGGAGCTGGCTGGGAGCTGGCTGGGAGCTGCCCATGGCAAGGAGGGATGTCCCCGTGGGCAGCGGGACCCCGGGGCGTGGGATGCGCCGGGAGCCGGGCTGCTGCAGCAGAATCAGCAGTGCTTTGAGCTCCGGTGTGTTTGCGAGCACGGAGCAAGAGCAGCCGCTGGATTTGTCTCTTGGGAGGGCGCAGAGCCGGCCGTGATGGAATAAATCGTGCTTGTGCTGAAACGCCGTGCTGCCGGAGCCCCCGGCGCCGGGGAGTGTCCTCTGTACCCCGGCACTGCTCATCAGGGCCTCTCCCAGTGAAACCCATCAGTAAAGCACGTGGTGATTGTGAGTTTCTGCTTACTGACACGGCTGGTAACAGAGGACTGTCATTCAGTAGTGTCTGTTGCCTGCAAAGAAAACTAGGCGTTGTCCTAAAAGCAGAATTTTCCTTTTTAGAACATGCCCTGAGCACTGCTCTGACTGCTGGTTCCCCCACCAGCTGCAGGTTTGCTTTGGTGGGGGAAAGGACTGAACCTCAGGAACATCCTGAGCCTTGGGGTTGTGAAACACGGCAGGAAATTGGACTTTTTTTGCAGAATTAACAGTTAAACTCCAAAATACCACATGGTTGCTTGGCTCACAATATTCTGATATTTCTACTTCCTGACTAAAGCAGATGGTGCTCAGTTATACAGAAACACAATATTAAAAAAAAATAAAAAAAGCTAACCAAAACACTTCTACTCTTTTCAAAGGTCACTATACACTCTCTGAATCGCACTTCTGCTCCTATTTAAATAGAATTGCTTCATCCATCTCTTACTGGAACAGCACGTATCATAGTACAGCAAGAGGAGGAAGAATAGCAAATTATTGATGCCACTCTTGTTCCATAGAAAGAAATACTAATGTCAGTAGAAAAAAAAAGGGTGTTTAATTTGGAGGAGTACAAAACAACAAAGGAGTTTAATTTTTTTCAGGAAATATTTATGATTTTTAGTTGTTAGTTGAATATTCCTCACAGAATGTCAGAAAATCTGAGCTTATGAAGCAAGAAATCATAAGCAGAGCAAACAAACGAAAAAACCCTCGCATTATTTTTGTCTGAACATTGAAACACTTGTGTCAGTCTTGGTTAAAGCTCATGTAGGGCTATTCCTATTGAAATAAAACCATAAATGGAAAGAGCAAATATTAAAGTAGCCACTCACCCTTTGGTTTCTTACAAATAAAACCCTTTTGGGAAGAGCAAGGCAGGACACTCCAGTAGCCAGAGGCTGCAGACAGCTCCACGCAGAGAGCCAGCTCGTCCCCCGAGGGCTGCCCCTCGCCCCAGTTCACAAAGTCTAAGGCACTGTTGTCTTGCCAGAGCAGCTGCCCTGATGTTGCAAATGTTGATATCAATAATTATTAATAAATAATAGATCCACAGGAAAAGTCTTCACCTTAGTGAGTATTAACATAGTATTACTTTATTCAGCCTAATAAAGCTTAAATATCCTGCTTCCTTCAGAAATTCCATCTGTGGTTGTTTTTTGATGCATTTTATCTCATTTGATTCTTGTCTCAAAAACAATGTAATTGCTTTCCCAAATTATGATTTGCAGATTTATTGGTCATAACTTAGTTTTAATTTATATTACTCCATATGTTTGCCTAGGATATTAAAGTTTCAAACTGAAAAAAGCTAAATTCAGACTTTTTATAAAAAATATTATTATTTTCACAGCACTCAATGAAAATCAAGCAGCTTTTACTGTAATGCTTAAACATATGTTTAGTTAAAATTAAAACTTTTTTTCATAAATAGTAAAAGAAAATTTTGATGTTTCAGTGGGCTTAAATAATCTTAAATAAAACCATTTCTGACTGCTTGTAGTCTGATGACACTGTTTTCTTCCAGATGCATGTTTTCTACTGCATGGTATAGCAAGCAGCCCAATTTTCTCCATGTAAAGTCATAGAGGAGCTTGATGCTCTGGGCTCTAGCTGGAATCCCACATGAGTCTTCCCCAGCCATGAGAAGATGAGAGAGAAGATGAGTCAGGACTTTTTCCCCAACAGTAAAAGCTTTCTCAGAGGCCAGGAATAGGAGACAACCTCAGAGAGCACTGAGGTCTGAATTTCTGCTGAACTTCAATTGGTTGCTTAAAACCAATTTATTTTATTAATAATTTTGTCCATTTAATAAAGTCCATTTATGATTATTTATAGAACTTAGAATAGTTACCATTTACATTTCTGTATATTCCTATCCAAAAGCCACTTGTCTTGCTTGCATACAAGTCTGCATGTTCTATTAAAAAGTTTGATTCTTTCAGATCTTCTACAGAAGTCAGCATACCACCTATAAAAAACCAATGGAATATGATTGGAGATATCCCCAACATAGTTACAGCTTTTGAGACAGGTTAAGGTTAATAAAGAAACCTCTCCTGGTGGTGGGGAGTAAAGAAGAATTTAAATAGAGAACACAAGGTAGTGTCCAGCTGTAGGGGAACAGCACAGACAGTGAAAGATGTCATCTGAAATGAAAGGCACAAAAACCCAGTGAAGATGATGGCTTTTAAACACCAGGCAAAGTGCACTGTATTTTCAAGTGATTGGATTATATTTTCCATAGGAATTATGAGTGGTTATTTATTGGTTCTCCATGGTTTGACAGAACAAAATGTAGCATGAAATACTGCAAAACAAACAAATCTGCATTTTAAACTGAGGATTAATTTTTCTGGCAGTGGTGGTAGAGTAAGAGGGCTAAGAGGATCTAAAAAGATAGGAAACAAAGGATCCATTTCTTGTCTCTTTCCTGGCCTCCTGAGACATGGATGAGATAGCTGATGACTCAGCAGCAAAGGTGAAATTGTGCCAAGGTACTGCCCCTGCCTTGGCCAGGAATAGATGGCTCCAAGGAGAGGGAGGGATGCATTTTCCCTCCCAGGGCTCTGCAGTCTGCCAGGGAGCTTGGCTGATAGAGCAAGGGCTACCAGGCAGCACATGCAACCTTTCAGATCAACCCCTTTCAGATCACACAGCCAAGTGAAAAATGAGTGATTGTTGTTATTATGATATTTACATCGCCTATTGTGTAGGGAAGCATATGGGAAAGAAGGGATAAGGCCAGAAGCAAATGGTTTTTTTTTTAAATCACAAAAAACATAAGATCTTACTAAAAAAAGAAATTTTGTGAATGAAGAAATATAACAAGAAACAAGCAAGAAACAAGCACAGCTGGAAAAATAAAATTAGGAAATCTGATCACCTTAAATTCAACATAACTAAAAGCACAACAATAAAAAATAAATTATATATTTATTCCTTGTTTTTAATATTTGTAGATTTTGCATTATTACTTTTCAAGATTTTTTAAATACTTTTTTTTATGTCAAGATTGAGGTCCTATATTTGGGTAAAAGCAATAATTACCTGATTGAATGCACTGAGTCACAGACTGAGCCCAGCTCATTTCATTGGCATTGAAGTTGTAGCAGTGGCTTCGGAAAGGAATCCAAGATATGTGATCAGATTCAGGACATTGTCCAATATCCTGGGGGGGATCAGAAGGAAGTACATCTAGAAGAAATGAGATATTATAGATGCTTTCATTCAGTAAGGATTGCAGTTTTTCATATATGAAATCAAGTATTTAACCCACCTTTTCTTAGATGTATTTAAAGTATTCTTTGGCACAGAGTGCTAGAATTATCAGTGTCTAAGTCAAGAGTGACAGTGAGGATCAGGACTGGTCAGCCATCAGGGGATGACTCAGTGTGAACCTGTGCTCTTCTGTGTTACTAACTAAATCAAACTTGAACTGTCTCAAGGACATTTGAGTGTTCAAGGATTTTGGTTCTAGTTTATTTTGTTATAATCAACAAATTTTTATAAATAAAAGAAGCATTAAAAAAGCAGGAAAACTCCCAAAAGTCTCAAGAAGTTCAAGTAAGTTTGATTTTAAATGAAATATCATACAAACCCTAGTTTACTGTAGAAATTTCCCATTTAATATTTTCTTTAAGATAACAATCCTTACATAAAATTTCTGAACATCTTTGTATCTGACAAAGCATGAAATAATCTGAGGCTCATTGAATATTTATGTAGTAACCCCTCATTTTCCTACAAGCAATGACATTATGGAAAGAAACAGCAACATTGTCACTTAATACATGTGTTTTTAAAACAAAAGTTTCAAATTAATAGTGATGATGTTCAGAACATGGCTTAGAAAAGAAATTAAGAAGCAACCAACCAATCAAAAAAACCCACGAAACCCCCAACCCAACCCAAAACCAAAACCAAAACCAAAAATCCCCAAATGAACTCTGAATTTCCATTAAGTGTACATGACTACACATAACAGATGTTACTCTAACACAAATGAGAAAGAAAAAAACTCAGTCCCATTTTGAGGTTTGCCTGTAGCTATTACTGCATAGTAATCCTCAGTGCTACCCATAGAAACCCTATGAATTATGAACTTTTGTTTGGGCCAATAACAGACCCTTTTTTATCAGCTACAACTCTTTCTCCTGTGCCCAGTTTTTGGAATCTAACAGCAGTGAAGTAACAACCAGTGTAGGAATGGTGTGTATGTGCTGAAGAAGCAAAATTTATTCTATACTCAGTGGACTTCACTGATTGCAGACCTTCCCATAAAACCCCTGTCAGCAAAACATTTTACATTCTAGACTCAAAGTGAAATGTCCAAGGTTCCCACAATCTCTGTGATCTGTCTGCCTGCTCCCGTGGCAGCTATCACTCCAGTCCAGTAAAATAGTAGGATCTTGGCTGGCCAATGCCAACTCCATCAAAATAAAACATTTTAATGCAAAATAAAGGTATTGACATTACATACTTGGGTTTATTATTCCTCAATTTATACATAGAAATTTGTAATTCAGTCAAAGTAGATAAAGCAATAAACCCAAAAGTCACTACCATTGCTTACCCTCAGATTTTTTGCAGACAGGAAGATGCTTCTCATTACAATGTGCTGTTTTCCAGTGCCCAGAGAGTGCTAGATAGACACAGGCTCTTTTCTGTTTTGGTTCTCCATAGTCCCACTTAGAAAAACTTATTTTCCTTTTATCAGTCCATCTATAATATCCATAATTCTAAAATTGAAACAGACATTTAACGTAACTGTTCCACTCTCTCATCTGCTGTTTCACACAAAATCACATTTTCAAAGTGATATAGGCAGCTCAGTTTGTGTATCTGTTAAAATACTGGTTGAATCAGGACTCAGCAACATAAAAACCAGACCCAGCAGTATGGCTGGAACAGCCCATGGAAGTGTTTTGAAGACTAAATAGGCTAAATAATAACTTATGAGGTGGAATCACCATCCCAGTGGAGTCAGATCTCCATGAAAAGCAGCAAGACCATCGGAGCATGAAACCTGTGGAAAGCTCAGGTGGAAATGGGTCTCAGAGCTGGCTTCAAACAAGGACTCTAAGCTTCAGCACTTCTGAGGAGAGACATTTGGGGTAAACCGCTGCTATCACTATGGGAAACCTGAGAAAATTATTAGTTTGTAAGAACCAAAAGAGAAATACATTGAGCAGGAATTCTCAAGTCTTTGTTTACTCCTCCCTGCTGCCCTTGTATCTTTTCCAGGAAGAACCAGGAGAGTTACAAGGCAAAGTGAAGAGACACAGACAACATATTGCTGACATCACGCACAAGGGGATAAGATGTGCTCTCACTCTGGTGTGTAGCTGTGTCAAGAGAGATGACAGGTGCACAAGGTCATACTGAGCTTGGCATCATCAGGGCAAGGTCACTCACTGCCTGGGGAACTAGAGGAACCACAAAGCTTGACGCTGCAAGATCAAGGATGGCTTGTTTATAAGTACCAGGGGAATCTCTGGTGATTCAAGTTTAATCAAAAAGGAATTTTAGATGCTGTCTAAATCATATTTTAATGACTGTAAAAACAACCAACTGTAGTGTCAAGTGGACTTAAACACTATTATTTTGGTTTGGGTAGAGATGCTCTGTGGACTTCTGCAAGTGGAAAGATTTATTTTAAGGTTGATGACCACTCATCACTTACGTGAGCATTTTTTCTGGGGGGAGGAGGGGGACACTGTTAGAGTAGTGGAAATACGCAAGTTCATTTTTTCAGACAATGTAGCCTTCTAAGGGGCTTTTTTCAGAGTGGTGCTGCATCATATAACTGGAAATGCTATTCTTACACAATATTTATTACAAATATCCCTAGTGATACTGAATTTCAGACATGTTTTACTATGTCATATATCAGTGTGGAATCACAATTAATAAAAACAATGAATAGTTAGGATGATTATTACTCATGCACAAGCTCATTTTTATTATGAGGATGGTTAGTCAGATCAAAAAACAATGTAATAGAAACATGATAGTTATATGCATTTAGCAGCTGCATATTCAGTAGGGAAGCTGAAGATCAATTTGTCATTTAGTCACAGAGTTAATGAGGTTGATTATCACTCTACTGTTTCCTTACAAAGTGGTGGACCTGGATCTCAGTATTCACTGCTTCTGGTAGCTTTTACTGATTTTAAGCATTGGGACCAGCAGGTACAACAAAGAGTCAGTGTTCAAAGGTGTCTGCTTTGGCCTGTGAACCCTCCTGAGCCCAAACCTAATGGAAAAGCTACAGCTGCCAATGATCATGAGGCACTAGCCCTGCTGACCATCTTGGACCCTTTGAGTAGGGGCCACCTGTCCTAAAAATGGCCATCTGAAAATTTGCCAGGTATTTTTACCTAAGTGTCCAAGATTCACACAGAACTAGTAAAGAGTCCAGCACTGCCAAAGGTTCTCAACCTTCTCCATTGCCTAAAACAGAGTTTAATGATTTAAGATAGATGAAGTCAAGAGATGTCAAACTGTCCAGCAGTCCTAGGTTTCTTAATCTGTTCATGCTACTGTTCTCCTGTTAATAGTAACAGCATTTAACTTTGTGAACTATGAGTTTATTAATCTTACCACATTGCTGTTGAGCCCAATCCATAAGGGCTCTCCATATTGCACTGCCTGCAGCAGCAAGAATATATTACTGTAATAATCAAAAATGCTGGCAAGCTCTGAAGATTTCTCCCTGCATGCTTTTCTTGCTTCTTCCCAATTCATTTTAGAAGGAATGAATAAATAGCTGCTGTTACCATAATGGACGAAATCAGAATCTGGAGCACTTGTGGGGTGAAACAGTTCAGGCTCTGTAGGAAAGAGTTACAAATTTGGAAGAAAGAGGAGAAAACAGTGAAAAATTACTGGACAGCAGTATTGCTTTTGAGTAACAGATTAATACAACATGAAAGCACAAGCATCAAGTGACAGCATTTCTTCATAAACCCAAAGAGGTTTATTTTAATGGTGATTTGGAATTATTTTAAACTATGGTGTAAAAACACACTCAGGGATTAGAGAGAGGCAGAGAATGAGCTGTGTGCATCTATAGACATACACAGACCAGATGAAATTATGTGAATACTGGTTCCACCTCCCCCCAGAGCTCTCCATGTCCCCCCACATTCAGTGCAGGTGTTCTTCACAGGCATGAGCACAGGACAGGATCTCCACAGCACTACAGCCTCAAAATAATTTCTTTCTAAGCAAAGTTTGTGACTCTGCTGCTACATCTTTCCCTCATATCATGAAGTTAAAAAGGAAATTATTTGTACCTCTAATTATATATGCAGAAGTAGAAGGCCAAGGCCTAGAGCTAGTGATGGAGACAGAAGAAAAGACATAAACTGTCTTTGTGTTCAGTCACTGTTAAGGATGCCCTGGCACTTGTTTTTGCTAGTGCCATCCTCATGCAGCTTTCTGCACCCGCATGGGACAGAGCTGTGAATCATCTGACCAGCTGTGGCTTCTTCCTCTATTTTGGCTTGCTGCTCAGCAGTTCCCTGTTTTTGTTCCTGTGGACTCTGCAGTGTAGCTGTGCTCCGGATGTGTCTCCCACCCTAAGGCTTCATGAAGAAAACTGGAACTTTTGCCCTTCTGAATATTGCTGTTCTTGTGATATGAATGCCTTGCTGAGACTGATGAGCAAACTAATCAGTTTAATTGTCCTTGGTTAACCCCCAGTTGGAGGTCACTGGGGGATTTGTCTTTTTGTATTGCATTTGCAAAATAACTGGATTCAGGCACCTATATCTGTGACAGCTTTTCTGTTAATAGAGAAAACAGGCATTTTTAAGGCATAGCCTTTCTAGGAACCTGGTTTGGGCATTTTTCTTATAATGAAGAAGGTGAATTCTGTCTTCAAAGTGTCTACGTGCCACGTGCAGGCACTGATTTGAGTGTGGATGTCTGCAGGGTAGGCAAGGTTGGCTTCTCTGAGTCTTGATGGTTGGATTGTTCAGTAAATGCCTTGCAACAAAAACAAAGTGAAAAATAAAACTTACCACTGTCCATCTGGCAAATATAGCTTTTTTTATGCTGGCAGTCAGTATTTTCCCATAATCCTGCATCATCTACTGATCTTTTTGTCATTGCAATACAATCAGTCTACAGAAAAAATAAAAATTAGAATTTTTGATGATAAAGGGCAAAATTTCCAGCAAAATAATAGCAATAGGTGTGAGAAGAAAAAGTTATCCGTTTTCTTTTCTAGTTTTCCAGCTCTTCTTTTCATGTATTGCTTGTTGGAAATTAAATGCATTATATTATATATCTTAAGCAAATGTACTTTCATTGGCAGATTGCTGCAAGAACTTTTTTCACTTTATTAAAATTCCTTGGAATGTATTGAAGTTATTTTTACTATGGAATTAATGGTAGTCTGTACTGAATTTGTTGAAGTTTATTTGGATTCACATCAAACAAAGAAAAACAATAATCCAGAATAAAAAGCACAACTAGTAACACTGAATATTTTCAGTAAAATATAACAATTATAAAAAAAGTGAAGTTAAATCTAGCAGTAAAAATAGTACAGCATTCCTTTTCTGCAGTTATAGACTTAGACAAAGGAATGAGAGTAAGCCTAGATTCTAAATAGGCCTATTAATTTCTGAGTACATCTTTAAAATTTTGATATTTGAAATTTCAGTTCCCTTCTGCTTTAAGATCACATCTTAGCTGAGACAGAAGTCAGGCTGGTTACTCAAGCATTGAGTATGTCATTTATTTTAAGCATGTTCTGATTTATCTCTGTTTACCTCTACTGTTATATACTTCCAGTCCACCACCGTGAATTTATCTCTGAATGGGAATCCTTGGGCCCAGTTTGCATAGTCAAAAACACTTCCATCTGTCCAAAGGTATGTACCCTCACTGTTAATGTCATTCAGCCCAATCCATGTTTCACTGGCAACATCCTTTAGGTGGAAGGTGAGGAAAGCTGATAGAAAATAGATTAAAAAAATAAAATACAAAGTATCTGAAGAGTTTCCTTTCTTCAAATTCCATGTAAATCAAATTCCAAATAAAAAACCCCAATCATCTTCTAAATATACTGGAAATACCAACTTCAGTATTGTTAGGCTATGAGTTAATGGCAAAAGAAAAAAATTACAATGGGTAATCAAACAGAAGGAGTTTGATTTCAGGGGGAATAAAAGAGGGATACAAAAGGAAACATTTTTTGATAAAAATTATTTCAGCTTCTTGGAAAGATAATCGAAACCAGGGCCAGAAGTGACTTCAAGAGGATTGTCTTTCCCAAGGTAGCATCAACTGTAGATATGTAATTTCTGATGAATTTGTCTAACTTGACTATCCATGAGCATTTCATGACTATAAACTATTACAATTTATCCCCTCTTTCAAGAACATGGGGAACAGATTATTCTAGTCTTCCACATAAGATGTTTGCCAAAATTTGGGAGGTGTCATAAGATCTCACTCCAGTCTTCCTCTGGACCAAATAGCTGCAGATCTTCCTTCACAGGTTATGCTGTTTAGATCTGTGGGTGGCTTCAGCCTCATCATCAGATGGTGAAATGTGTGGCTTCATACATAGTTCTGTAAGGCTCAGATGTCATACCTTGCACTTGGTTATTGTGTATAGAGGCCAAATTTCCCCCTAATTCTCTACAAACACTTCTTGCTGAGTGCCAAGCTAGTTTCTCTTCTTCTCTGGATCCAAATATTTTATAACACTGTGGAGAGAGTAAAGGATTAGACAGACTTTCAGGAGTCAAAGAATATTAAAATCACTGATTTGGATTAATTCCATGCTAGTCTCTGCATGCAAAGAGCTGCAGATGAGGCATGTGCTGAAACACAAATACTGTCAGCCAGCAAGAAGGAGACCCAGCCAATCCCAGTAGTATGTGCACTTACAATTCTGTGGGGTCACTGCTGAGAAACAGTGGACAGCCACCAAAAGCTTTTGAGGAATTAAATTACTGAAAAGTAGACTATTTGAGGGACTGATTGTGAACATAATTTGGAGCAGGTAATAATCTCTCAGGTCAAGTTCTTTCAGTTATATACCACAGATGGAGTGCTAAAACCTGAGCTCTTGTGAGAACTCACATGAGTGGAACAGTGTCAGGAAGAAGTGCCCTTTTCTATAGGGGCTTTTCCTGAATACCAGTGTAAAATATTTTTTGTGTGGTTGTGTGTCTTATGAGGGACAGAAGAGACGACTCCTCCCTTTTCATGCCCTTTGAATGCATAAAAACTTTTCCTATTGATTGCATTGTGGAATTGATTTGTAGTTTTCCTCTGTTTGTTGGGTTTTTTTTAAAGTCCATATATGCAGGTTTTTTGCTTAACTTAGCAGAAAGCAATGCTTGCTTGTCTTTTATATTTGATTTGACATTTCTTGCTGGTTGTGTTACTCAGTTTAAGATGAGTTGCTGTGACAGCCGATTACTTATGAAAAGTGTGACCTTTCATTTTTTCATCTTTGTTACTCAGAAAAATGGGGTTACACTTACAGATAAGGATAATGGATCACGATTTCCATGCAGTAACTATGGCTTAATAAGCAGAAGTATCTAGAAACTGGAAAAGTAACTATGGCTAAAGGCACACAGATGTTTACAAAAATTATAACTTCAAACATTCAAATCACTTTGATTTAGTTACAAATTTGCCAACCTGAAAATTCGCTGCACTGCTGACTAGAATACCACTTAGTAAATTGGTTTAAAGAGAAAGAATTTATTTAATGAGATAACAGGGATAGTTGTTTTCTTCACTTATAGCAAATCTGCTAAATATGGCTGAGATATATTACTGAACCTTATTGTTAAACAAAAGCCAAGTTTCAGGACATCCTCCCAGAGGTGGAAGTACAGTAGGAGCAAATCCTGAGTAAGTTGAATTGTGCCTTTCACAGATAAAGGCATTTTTCACAGCACAACTTATGTCTTTCCAAAGGCCTGTAAAGAAATGGAATACAGATAATGATTGTAAAGATTACAGAATAGGGAAAAACTCTTCTACAACCACTAGAGCAGTCAGGCCCAGATGGCATTCATAAAGCACAAATGAAACACATTTACCCAAATACACTCCTCCTTTCCCTGCAATATGGTTTTTTTCCTAAAAATGATGGCACAGTTTCAACCTTGAGCATGTTATGAAAAAATGTCACTATTGTTGAACTACCTCTTTGTGGGGTAGCCTGAAATTTAAGTAATTACCAAACATTTTGGATTTTGCTGCTAAATTGTACCCAAATGTTTCTTGTTGCTGTTTTACTCACCAAAATCTTCTGACATTATCACACAGTTTTCATCATTATTTGCAAAATTGGGTTCATTTGGAGCCCAGGCAACATAATTCACTGGGGTGTCATCCAGCCATCTGGAAGGAACAAGGGGACAGAGGCTGCCAGACAGACATCTCAGCAGTCAGTCAGTCAGTCAGTCACAAGGTCTGTTTGGGCAGAGGGCTAAGCCAGGTGTTAGCAGTGACCAGAGGGCAAGGGCAGGACACAGCCCCAGCACTCCTGCTGCTTCTCATCTCTGAAGTACTGCCACGTTCAAGGCAGTCTGTGGACATCCTTCACATCCCAGGAAGGTGTCCTCCTCAAAGTCTTCTACAAACAAGTTGTTAAAACAAGATTCCTACCAGAAACTCCAGGAAGCTGTTGGAGGAGATGCTGTTTATGCTTCTTGCTTCCAGCTCGCCTAACTTGAACCACCCAGGATTAATTTGATTTAACCCTTACATATACATTTTATCAAAACCTTCTAGGCTTTCCCTGTAGCCACTGGAGATCTGGTCAGAGTAAATCTAACCCTGAGACTGATGTCAAAAGTGAATCAGGTAAATAACATCCGAAAATTATCTGCTTCTCCTCACTACTTATGCAGGTCTGCAGTTGTCTCAGTGTAAGGCATTAAGTGAGCTGCATCTTAGCCATGAATTTTTATTGGTTTTGCTCTCCCAAATTTTGAAGAAAAATGCATTTCTCTGCTTAAATATAGAAGAACACTTTTGATCTGAGACATCTCCTGAAAACTTTCCAGAAGTTGCACAACAGTTTTTAACTTGTAAAACAAAAGCACAAATGCTCCTAAGAGTGAGATGAAATTACCATCATTTGTTGTTCATTACCAGTTTTGCTTTACTCACCTGAATCTCTGATCAAAGCTGACAACTAAGCCAATGAAATATGAATTTCTTCTGTGTTTTGTGTAAATCTAAAATAAAAGTAATTAATAGTTAAGCATTAAACCTTTCCTCAACGTCAAGCAAAAATCTGAAAGCCAATTAACCATACCTATGATTTTTTCCCCTTTATTTTTTTGCAGAATTTGAGCCTCACATAAGAATATTTTAGGTTCAGACTTAGGTTTCAAGCAGGCAACAGGGGTATGTGGAACATCCTGGAGTGAGGAACCCACTGGACAGGAAAGAAATTATCACTGTGCTGAACACTACATATGTTAGAAGACATAAGCAACCTGAGCCTAAATTATCCTTTGCTGCACCTTTAATATTTGCATGCCATTTTCCTCTATCTACTAAAAATAATAGTAATTTTTTTACAGGTCCTGAATAAACTTACTGCTCTAGAAATATGTAATGTAGGACAATAGCTCAGGACTCCAGACTTGCTAAATACTTAGTATGCTGCCTTTATTTTATCATTGACTTCAAAATTCAACTATAATTACTAGGCTTGCTTACATATTGCCATAGAAATCGTCTTTTGCTTTCTTTCTCAATGACAACCAGATCTGCAAAGTTCTTCTGACAAATTCTCCTTGCTTCTTCCATATGGACATGTTCTTTGCTGAAATAGTACTGCTTATTTTCATATATAATCCATCCATCATTGGTGAGTTGATATTCTGAAAGATAAAGAATCATATATAATACTTTTCTATCTAGTCTGTACAAAGTCTGACAACTATGCATTAATCTTTGTGAAAGAGGAAAAACACCTACCAAGTTTGTAGTTTGCTTCAGGCTTTATCAGTGTACCTGTAAAATAGATGATTGTCATAAGCAACCTCTCAAATAAAAAAAAATCAGAGATATTTGCTTTATGTAGTTTCACATGCTCTGTAAAATAGAGGGGGAAAAAACACCCCTACTAAACAAACTATGAATTAACTATTACATTATTAATAGTCATATTAAATTATGTGTATGATTTAGAAACATTTAGCTGGTGAAAAATATGTACCTTACAGTAATGTATCTCTGAAAGCACTGCATCAAAAAATCCAGAATTCACAGTAAATTTGTGGTAAATTAAACTGATATTACTTTGAAAATTTATTTTAGTATTTTCACTTGACACTCTAGGATTAAGATTTTTTTATTCTTGGGACTAGAGCCAAACAACATAATCCAATATAGTAAATTCTAAAGCTTACCTACATAGTAGTAGACTATCCATGAGTACTGAAAAATTAATGCAAGTTTATTGCTAATATCAAGTGTAACTTCCAGTGTCTCAATGAATTCTTCCTTTCTTGATGATTTGTCTTTTACTAGGACAGTTTGTTTTTAAGAGTCCTGGAGAGCCAATAGATATCAAACTCAAGTTTCTGATTAAAGTTTGGACCAGGAGGAGGCAAATTAGCTGTTGCTATTCCCAGAGGCAGTTACAGCCTCTCAAAGGAAGGTCTGCTTTCATATGAATGCCTGTTATTTTGTACTTCTGGACTACTAATTCTCTTAGCTTGCTCCATTTCTACTGGTTTGATGAAGAGAAACACATTATTATAGAAATGACAGAAATAATTTGATGAGAAAGAAGCAAGGAAAATCAAGTAAAATTATTTTGGGATATATTAAACCCTTTCTTCTTAAGTATTTAGTGGACAATAGAACTGAAATTATTTCAATATCTTCATAATTAATTTACATACTTCTGGTAATTTTGATTTTATTGTTTAATACCAACATAACTGTAACATTCACTGGTTTTGGAAAGCTGGAATGTCTTTTGTAAATATGTATCTTAAGTGAACATGAGGGAATTCTCATCTGAGCATGTCTTCTCTCATGTTGATCATCACATAATGTAGACTCCCAACTGCAAGATCAATTTCTTGAATTTTTCTTGCTTTTGAAAGGCCATCTAGGATCAAGTCTTTGTGTTGTGGTTTCTGAACTCCTGCTGAGTAATGTCACCGAGAGCAGCGAGCCACATCTGTACAAAGCAGTGTGCTCAGCCAGGAAGGGCTGCACAGGATGTGCTGCTTCGAGCTGGAGTGCACAAATCAGGGCTTGCAGGATGCATTTGTGTGACTAATCTACCAAAAGGGAACACTGACTCTTCCTTTTTGCTTAAGCAATTGTTCAATGTTACCATTATTGGGTAATATTGCCTTATTCACCCTTCAAGAGTTTTGTTGGCAGAGTCATCAAATATTAGGTACACTCAGTGTTTTTATATAACTGATTATCCTTTCCCCTCCCTATTGTGCCTCCTAGTAGTTCCCCATGTGCATCCAACTTTCTTTCCATTTCAAGAAGGTTTTAAAAATCTCCTTCTCCAGGGAGATGCATACAAATACTCATTTTACAACCAGGAAGCAGGGATGTAGAAGTAGGACTGAGTAAGCAAGACAAGTTCTTTCATTATCAGCTCTTGCCTCTTCAGCCCACACAGACCCCATTTCCATTTCCATTTCCATTTCCATTTCCATTTCCATTTCCATTTCCATTTCCATTTCCATTTCCATTTCCATTTCCATTTCCATTCCCTACTGTTGGGCACCCCAACATCTGTCAGGTCCATTTTGTGACCCTGGCACCAGGGGTGGGAGTCTTGGCACTGGGGCCCTGCTTTCCAGGCAAAACTGGTGGATGCAGGAGTCCATCAAGGTTACACCAGCCTCCACTTTGGATCAGATTAGGTTTTCAGAGTTGCTGGTTCCTATAGCAACTGATCCCTCTCTGGGTTCCCATTATTTGTTTCACAAATCCAATTTTTTCACAGTGGGAAGCAAAGCCTTTTTTTCTCTTCTGTAGAGAGAACTTTAGTGTCCTGCATCTATGGCTATCCTGGGTAAGCCTGAAGCAGATAGAAATAAAGAGAGGAGATTAAAGAAGAGGGAATAATTACCCTTGCTTTGCAAATTTATTCAACCCATGGCAGAAAGAGATAAAACTAGAGATGAAGTAATAGAGACACTCTAACTTCCTGCAAGAGTAATATTTCAATTCATTCCTCTTACTTTATGTGTTACTTTCACTGCAACTGGTTTTAAAATTAACAATTCCCGGTATCTTTCTTCCTTTCAATTTGTTTAAATCCATAAAATTTTCTTTTTAAACTTAGGCTTATTGCTCCAATCAAATGGGGAAGTAATAATACCTTTTTTTGTTTCACAAATCCAATTAAGTAAATGTTCACAGCGCAAGTCGTTCCAGCGCATCTGGGGTGATCTATTAAACATAACACAGTGTTCAAGTTCTTCATTGTTGTTGGGTTCATTCTCCTCCCAGTTCTCATAAACTACCTGTGTTGGAAATACATATCAATTACTGTGTGATTTGAGCTGAATAGAAGTAATTAAGATTGCCATCATGGCACTACTTCTGTATCTCATCATCTCAAGTGCCTTTTTTATGGGATCAGTAGGAGTTCAAACAGACCTGAGGAGGCTGTGAAAGTCATGCTGGTCAGGTTACCTTCCCCACCACTGCCTGGAGAAGGTGCAGACTACATGGTATCAAAAATCATGTGTTTGATGAAAGAAAAACTGATGAGCAGAGGGAGCCACATTTATCTTGTTTTGTGACCATTTATTTTGTTGGCAGCTGGACTTCCCTGTCCTGTCCTAGAGCAGTGCCCGTTTTGGGGAGCTGTGCAGGTCCAAGAGCACAGACTGTCAAAGGTGGGATATAACCTGGTGCCAGGGATGGAACACAGGCACTGCTGTGCTAAGACAGTGCACTGCAGCTATTCAACTGCTGCCATGCACCTGAGGAAGGTTTAAAGACACTGGGAAAAAGGCATAAAAAAGACAGAAAGTCAATCAATATCCAGCAAATGAATACTTACAGGGGATCCATCAATCCAGGCAAATCCTTCATCAGGATTTAAGAGAAACAAACCGATCCAGAAAGCCTGAGTGTTCAGTCCTTTATCCCTAAAATAATTCATACAATATAGATATATGAGCACAGAAAGAGAGCTGGGATATAAATCCTGAAAAGCATAGAAATATGCTGCTTTCTATCACACCTGAATTGGGAGCTGTGGCCCAAAGCCAAGCTCACTACCTGCACTCTGTCAGGGATTTGACAGTGCTCTGTTTTGGGCTAAGACTTCCCATACTTAAGTTAAAGTGATGTGGCCCAGAGCCAGCTCAGGCTCCCATCCCTGTGCTGTGGATGCAGCAGAGCTCTTGGCTGTAGTATGAGTTCAAAGACAGAAACTTTGGCAAAAGTTAAAAAAGCATAAATAGATGTTTATTTAACTAATAAAAAATAGTGAAAATTGTTTTTCAACTTTTTTCATTTGCTTCTTAGCACTTCCTAAGTACTTTAGTTATAGTCAATGCTATTTGTCTTGTCATGCCTATGGACCAAATAAAATAGAGTCCTATTTTAGTCACTGCATAGCACAGAGATTTCCTTCCACAAATATTTTATACTCTAAAGCAAAGAGACTTAACAGGCAAATAAAACCACATTCAGTTTATCACAATACTGAAATATATTTAAAATGAAGAAGGGTGAGATCACAAAAACTTCTCAATAAGAAGGTTTTTAATCTGTTTGAGAAAGTAAACCTTGATTCTCCTCTATGTGAAACAGTTTTGGTTAAATAGCTGTATATTATGTGTCATTGACATGTCTTGACATCATGGAATACAATCAGAATATTGGTCTAATTTGAGGGGAAAATAATGTCACAGTTTATACATGAGCAAGACATAGTATCTACAATGCTACCAAAGGTTAATTAAAATTAATTACTCTTTGATTTCAGGATTCTGCAGTCTATAGTCAGAAAAATTTCACATTAATTCCTTGAATTTTGGTTTACATTACACAGTAACTCAAGGGATTTTTTGAATGAGTTGGTTAAAGTAGAATTGCAGGCAGTTACAAAATGCCAGTTAGAGCTGAATAGTTTATTTTCTCCCTTGAGGGAGAGGGACTAACAGGTAAGAAGTTGATAGGATCTGGAAAACAGATGTGATGAAACCTGTGATGAAAATCACCAAAATATTAAGCCTCTTTGAAATACTCAAGATTTTTTTTTTAAAAAAAGCAGTGTTACAGGATGCTATGTAATTTAAATTTGGCTGTTTTTATTCACTCACTTGTTCAGCTCCAGATATGTTTTGAGTAATTTTTGTTTAGCATAGCAGGAACATGAAAAAAGAAATCTTATGCAAGTACTCACGAGGCTAATTGCCATAATAAAATTTGATCTTCTCTTGTATTGATTGTGACCAGATTTCCACCTATTTCTCTACAGAATTCTTCAGCCTCAAACCAAGACTTCTTTTGGTTTCCCTCTCTTACAAAAAACTGTTGAGAACAAAAAGTAAAAATAAATTAGTAAATTTGTAAAGCTTATAAAATATATGTCATTAAAATCAGCATCATTTTAGCACCCCTTTATTCTATGAGACAACAATATTAGATGTCCAAGCATCTAATATTAAACATTAAAAATGTGAAGTGTAAATATTTTTTTCTTAGCATCATCTATTTTAAAATAAGGCAAAAGTAGCGTAGGCATCTGAGGAGAACAAAAGATATCAGAATGTACAGAGGAGAAAAAACTAATCTGTAACTTGTTTGGAACTTTGACCACTGAAAGGTTCAAAGGAAAGCTCAACCATGGTATTTTGCAGTAGAAAGCAGGAGATTTTTGAGAAAAGGAAGGGTAACTCAGTAAGTTGGACTAGAAAAGATAGCATGGATGCAGAAAGCTGTTTGGCAAAGTGTGGGCCCCAGCTGAGGAAGAGGGTTTGTATTGTGGTGCAGCACACAAATACAAAATATACCTTCTGCCATGAAGAACGCACATTCTTGGACTAAGGATTAGTTTAACAGGACTAAATGCTTGACATTTTATGGAAATGATAATTAACAATTTGGTAAATGGCAGAACCAATATAATGATAATTACATGTGACATAGAAGCTCAGTCCCTTGTAAATACAGGACTGAAATCAGCTCTGGGCTCCCAACAGGCAGAGAGTCTCAGGAAGGAAAGTGAGAGCACACTTATATAAAGACATGGAAGAACAATGCTGCATATTTATTTATTTGATATATATTGCCTTTTCTTTCCTTTTTTCCTTTGCAAAAGGGAGAGCTTTTTAAGGCATTTTTAGCTAAATTAAGAGAATTCTCAAAAGCTTTACTTTGCTGGAGCACCAACTAAACCCAGATCCAAAAGTATCGCTGTGAGTATCACATGCTCTGTGAGAAAAGGTTGTCAGAGGGGCACGTTTTCTCTCAGAAACATTGTCTTATGCAAATGACACTGCCAGCTCTTGAGATGCAATACTATGTTTTTTCTGAAGTTCCAAACTCCTGGAAGCAAATAAATGAGGTGAGGTCCTCACCTGGCATTTAGATAAAAGAAAGCATATTTCTAGCACTTTGTGTTCATCATTTTCCGTTGTTGACTTTTGTTATATTTGATGGATTTTTCCCCATGTTTTCTTGCCCTTGAATACCAAAGAGAAGATCGTTCCCAAATAATGTCCCAGCCCCACGGTGAGCAGGGCACTGTCCCCTGGGCTGGCCCATGCTGAGGCTCCCAGGGAAGGTGGGCACCCTCTTACTTTGAGGCAGGAGTCTGCCCGGGAGGCTCTGTCCCAGCCTTCGGCACAGGCGGCCACAGGCGCCTGCCCTGGAGGAGCAGGAGGTGGCACTCCTGCTGCCCGCTGTTTGCAAAGGTAGTGTGATGTCTTCTCACAGCTAACAACATCCCATAATCCAGCTGCAGTTCCAGTTCTCATGGCAACACAACCGTGCTCTTTCCCTTTGGGATGTGGAAAAGAAATGAGTAAAACCAAAGCCTTAATTGCTGTCTAAGGAATGAGACCTTTGCTTTTATTCATAGAAAATTATGAAAAGGAAAATGTAGATTATGCAGATTAAAAAAATGTCCTGGGTACAAAACTATTTTTAATATCACCTTTCAGAGGCCAGATATGGGCCAATGAGTCTCACAGACATAGCTTTGCCAAAACCAGAGGTTTGTAGATTCAGAAAAGGAATCTTCCTTATCTTGCTACCCCAGGGAAATCACAGGGCAAATGGCTCTTGATTATATTTACATATGTAAGATGACAAGTACTTTGGAGTTCTCAATATCCTGGTAATTCAATTTCAAGAAGGCTGATGTCAAGTACAACAGGTTTTAAGGCATAACTAGCTGTGTGCAGGCAAGAGCTCACAGGTAGCTGCTAAGCTGTGCTGCCGAAATGCCAAACAGCTGCATGTTCACTTGTCTCTCACATGTTTCTCACATGTGCACATCGTGGGACAAAAATCTGTTCAGAATAATTTTTCTAAAGCTGATGAGTTGTTGTTAACTGGCGTTAAAAATGGTGAAAAATGGGCCTTGCTAACTGCTGCACAGTATTGCCTTCAGTGCAACCTACCAAAATCTGTCCCTCTAGACCTTGGCAGGAGTTTGACTTACATCAACACCTGCAGCTCAGCCGTGACAGTGCTGCTTGCACTGGGGTCAGACACAGGTCTGATGTGGTGGCCACCTCCAGCTACAGCACAGAACACAGTGCCCACTCTAATTTCTAACCAGGGCAATGAAAACACAGCCCTGTGTGAGCTGCAGCTGCACTCCTCTCACAGGGGTTGAGCCCACGCAGAGCTTACCTGGCATTGCTGTGTTCCAGTGTGTGAAATAAGGAGTTTCTCCATTGATCCACCTGAAACTCCCTTGCTCTTCTGTGTCAGAGAGACCAATCCAGAAATATTTTTCAGACCTCAGCCCCGTCAGACTAATCAGAAAGGTTTGCTCATTTCTGCAGGGGGAAACAGTGTTCATTCACAGCCTGTTACAGTGAAATATTAATCTAAGTGATACAAACAGAGGAACGCTGACATGACCCCAAAACAACAGCTCCCCACTGAAGTTCAGCCAAAACCCTGGTAGTCTTTAAACTGCAGTCAAAAGAATTTAAGGAGGGACAACTTTCTCCTTACAGCTGAAGGCATCTGAAATGTCACAAATTGCTGCCCACATGGGCTTGTTGTATTCTACTCTTTTCACTGTCTTTGAAAATCTTTGAGGTGCCTCAATCAGACCACCAAGACAGCACCAAGCTGTCAGCTTTGCTACCCAACACCTCTGAAGGCAGTCCTGTTCCTCAGGGTCCACGAAGCCTCTGAAGCCTGACAGGGGTGTGGCTAGATCAGAGATGATACATTTTGGCTGTGGGAGAGGGCAGGTTCTGGGTAAGATTTCCTACATTTGTTCAGAATTTTGCTTAGAAGGTAGTTTAGGAAAATATTTTTATTAAAGCTTTCCTATCATAATGAGAGACCACCTGTCAATAAGTAGATGAAAAATGTAGTATCTACTTTCCAACAGAAAAAAAACAACAAACCAAAAAACCAAAACCAAACAAACAAACAACCAAAAAAACCCAACAACCCCCCCCCAAAACCAAAAAATTTCTTCAATTATGAATTAAAAGATAAAACTCTTTAAATCAAGAGCTCCCCAAATTTGAAAATTGCTAAAATCGATTAAGTAGATAAACATTGAGGTGTTTGTTTTGATGGTTTTTTTTTCTGCATGGATAACCTTTACATGCCTTGCTATAAAATCTTTCGAAAAGCACTTTGATGGATTCAAAAAATGGAAAATTTACACAATTTTCTCCATTAAAAACATTGATTTTTAAAAATGTTATTTTCCCACCTGCTTTCCACAGTAGCTAGATAAGCTTTGCTCTGTTCACATGTCCTGTTTGCTTCTGAGAATGTCAAAGGTGCAGAACCCACCAAGTAACAGTGAAGACCATGTCTTTTCCAACCCTGTGACAAACATAAGATTTTTAATGTGCAATGGAAAGAGACTTCAATGGAGAAATTTGTCTGCTTTTGTGTGTATAAATATTCAATGCTCAATTTGTTGCAGCTGAGTTTAAAACTGAGATGAGACTGGGCTGATCTGTTAATAAATAAAATCTGCTTTTTAATTCTGTTCACTCCTACAGGAGGCATTTTGTTTAAGGGATGACATTAAAATCTTAGTGCTCACCTTTTTTATGCATACATGACTTTTCAAAGAAAACTGTGACTGTGCTATTTGCTGTGGCTTCCGAGTGCCCTGTAATGATGGGATTATGCAAACTGAGCCTGTAAGAAGCCCACGATTCATTCAGGGGGACCTGCAGCTCCAGCTTTTCAGAGCTGCACAATCAGATGTAATAAAATACCAAAATATTGCAGTATGGAAATGAATTCACAAATAAGCACAGCTCCCCAGAGCTGCCCCTGTCACTCCCAAGCACAAGGGATAAGGAGATTTTCTTAGCCAAGACAAATCCAGATAGTGCTTGTTTTCGGGTAGAGTGGAAAGGAGGAATATCAGTAAAACAACCCCACTTCTTCCTGCTCTTACAGAGATCTCTGCTGACCAATACAGATACAGTGGTTTTCTGAATCACAGGGTGGCTCATCTGGGAATGGAGGGCAAGGCAGTATTCATGTACATGTAAACTAATCTCAATTTCCTTGAGAATTTTCAGATTAAAATAGAAAATGCCCATATATTAGTAAATTGCTAGCAGGAAGAGACCAGGTTGCCTCAACAGTAGATTTTTTTATGAGATACAAAGCCATATCCAAAAGAAGCAAGAACTAGTAAATTAATTCCTGTACATTTTTTCGAAGATTATTGTTTATGAGAGAGCATTTACTTTCTGGCAGCCTGGGTCCTCGATTATCTCTTTCTCATAGGATTGTGATGAAGGCTTCTTTTTACAGATATAACCAAGTTGCTTATTACAAACATCAGTTGCCCAGTATCCATCCTAGAATAACAGGGAGAAGGAACAAATGTCAAGAAAGGGCAATCATAGGCATAACTGGTGTTTTCTCTTTCTTCACAAGGCCAACTGGAGATTTATTAAAAAAGTTAGACACATCTGTAAGTACTGGTTTAAGATCCATTTAATGCTGTTTTGAGGTGAAAGAAGGAAATTAACATTTTGAAGTCTCAATATTACTTTCTGACATAACTTTTAAATGAAGAGTTTGTAAAGATCCATCTCATCTGAGGCTGATGGATCTGCTTTTGGAGCAGGTTTATTTCACTGCACTGCTGGAAAAAAAGATGAATTAAACTGAACTAATGCACATCTGATAGGATTGCAATATTGTAACTATTTTACACATGAAAGAATCTGAATATGACTGACTACTTTAAAAAAAAAGTCAATTTAAGAAGAGCTTTCCCCTCACCCCACCCATAAAATTTGGTTTAGGATCAATTCTTTTGATGCCTGATACTGGCAACCATTAACATTATTCTATGACATAAAAATTCTCTCAATAACAGCATGTATTTCATACCAGCATTTTAAAGTTTTTTCTTTTAAAATTCATGACACTTTTTGTGTGTGTATATGTGTGCACACACATGCAGGTACATGCATCAACAATCACGTCTTGCAAGAAAATAAAGTTTGTGAATCAAACAGTCCGAAATACCATAGAATTTTACATTAGATTTTTGGCAGGTAAATGACAGCTGAAGAAACATTTCCCTAGTGCCAGATCTCTGTGCCATGATGCCATGTCTCAGTAACGGGACACTGAAGGACAAAATTTTCTATCTGATTGGAACAAAGCACCTATGGTACCCATACAGGGTTAAACTAGTTCATCCCCATCCCTCTCCCAGAGCCTAAACATTTTCTTTGCTGAAACCAAGGAAAATAATTTAATGTAAAATTTCTGGATCAGACTTTTTACCAGCCAAGGAATTTCAGAAGGGAGTACTAGAGAAATGCTTCCTCTCCTTCTGGTGTCTCCTGACCTCTGAACTTGTCTTCTGGTTGATACCAAATTTTGGAGCACAACTATTTCAAGATAATATAATGAATGGTACCTGAATAAGCACATAAGTGATTTTGGGTTGATGCAGTGTGCCAGTTTGGACACACTTCCAGGAGGAAACAATCTGTAAAGGGCGTCTCTCTCTCTCCCTCCTGTCTGCCAGGCAAGCAGGTCCTGACAGCCCCTCCCCCACAGGTTCAGGAAAAGAATTTCTCAAATTAAAGTTAAAAAAACTATTTATTTAACAAAGAGAGTTCCTCCTCCCCCAGGCACAGGGCGGAAAAGGACACTGAACCCCTGTCCCATCCCAGAGGTGGAGGTCAGTGGGTTTCCCACAGTTCTCTCACTCAGTTTCTAGTTCCAAGGCCGGAGCAGCAGAGCTGGGCCCCGCCGGGTCTGGGGCAGAGTCCCACCAAGCGTCCCATAGATGGTGAGCTGGTCCCGGATGAAGAAACAAGCCAAAAACAGTCCAAAAAGGAATAAAAGCCACTGAGGCAGATCTCAGTCCCCCTCCAGCTGAAAGCCAAAAGGTTGAGAGCAAAACTCTGCTACTAGCAGAGGGAAAAAAAGGTCTCCAGCCGGGTAAAAATATGTAAACATTGTGGCTGCAAGGTCAAGTGAGCCACTTTGAAGAGTCCTCCCAGCTGCAGTTTAAAGGTACAAAAAAGGTACAAAAAAACTCCCAGCAGGCGGTGGGGAATACAGGATTGTCACAGAATCACCCCAAGACATGCAGTTATTAATTGGCTTTGCTGTAAAATGAGTGTGTGTCATACCTGCCCCTTGATAGCGACGCAGTCCTCCAGGCCGTTCGTGTAGATGGGCTGCCTGCGCTGCCACTTGGTGAACGTCACAGGAGTCCCATCACTCCACTCGAAGTAGAAGTGAGTCTTCAGGTCATTCAGACCCAGCCACAGCTCTTCTGCTGGCTCTGAAGCATGACAAGAAATAGGTTTGTTTACTGTCCACTGCGAACGTTTCCACATGCAGAACAAGCAGGGACTGATAAATTTGGCAAATTAAATGTGGTACAAAACAGGTGTGTTTATAAAAATGCTGTTTCCTCTCAGATCTCTGTAAGAAATGTGTTGTGGCAAAACCATCAGATTCCATTCAGAAATTATGATTATAATGAACATAAGGCTCTTTACAGCTGGCAGAAGATTTTTGCAAACTTTCTGTGATTCAGAACAACAAAATGGTCCTGAGCATGAAGACATTGAACGGCTGTGAGTGTCCCACCTCTCAGGAGAGCACACTGAGTTCAAGCCATGAAGACACCTGCCAGTACATGAGAGGATTGTGTTGGCCCATCAGATGTGTTCACCAAGGCCAGCATCTGCACTGCCAGGACTGGTTACTGCAGATCCAAGGAATGTCAGAAGTGAAAAGATACTGTTTTCTTAGACAGATATACAGCAAAACGTTAGCATCTGCAAGAGGTTTGAAGCTCGGTAAGAAGCTTCTTCTAGGCTTTTTAGCTCAGCTCTAAAGCCTTTTACATAGAACATAGGTGCCAAAAGTGCTATCATTAGAGATCTTTATGTGTCTCCGGAAAGAATACCTGTTTTTTGTCTTCTCCTCCTTTATAATGTTTTACAATGTGGATTATAACATAGATATAGTTCTGTATTTATGCAACAGCAACAACATAAAAGAGCATGATAAGCTGGATTCAGTCTTTCACTTGTGATATTTCAGAGAAAGCATTAATATTTAAAATGAAGTTCAGCTTTATGTCACAGATGGAGCAAATGCAGTACAGGCCTACATATATACTCACTGTAACCAAGCTGTGACACTAGAAAGCTGTACTCAGCAATGTTGTGGATGCTTGCCAAATCTCCATCTTGCTTTTTGCATGAAGACAAAGCATCTTCCCATGTTTTGGGGTCCCGGTGAATGCTGTAGCAGTGACCTGCATACGGCCACCAGCCATCTGTGCACTGAACAGGCCTCAATTCCTCTAAAATCAGAACACAATCTTTTCAGAACAAGAGGACAATAAAGGACACTAGAATGAGGTCTCTTGAGTACTCTTTACAAAAATGGGACTATATGAATAAACATAAAGCTGTAGTTGGAAGTGCAAAATACATTCAAATTAAAAGTGAATATCATTAAGGCACAGGATGCTAAATATGTAAATAGAATGAGGTCTCCTTAAACAGAGAACCACTGAAAAATGCCCACATTGTGTCAGAAATGCAATTTGAAATAATGATCTGTGAGAAAAGAGAGAAGAAAGCAGACTTCAGCCTCTCCTCTCATTGCCCCCCAGAGCCACTCGGTCTCATGCTACCTGTGGTGATTCACACTGGGTTCTGCCTGCTGGTCTATGGTTTCTCACAAACAAACATATTTTTCAGGTATGGAGAGGCATGAAGCAGTTCTTTGGTAACTGCAGGTCAGTAAACCTTGTAAATTAGCGGAGGTTTTCCATATCCTCTCGGTAGCTTTTTTATAACTTAGATTCTTAAAAATGTACCTCAATCTTGCTTTAAAAATAGAATCCTGCATTTCTTTTTCAGGTTAATACTGGAATAAAGATTATTTGAAATTATTTCTCTACTTTCTTTAGTATATCTTGTTCTTTAAAAGTAGATTTGACAACATTCCCAGTCTCCAGAGGGCCCCTCTTGCATGGGGCAGTTCATAGCCATGCTGCTGTGTTGGGTTGGCCCACAGATGCAACATGGTCTGTGTCAGTGTTGTTGCTGCTCCTGCTCTGCTCACATGAAACCAAAGCATTGTAAACTACAGACATCAGACAGAGCAGGGTGTTTTTTTTCAAGAATACACAAGCAACTGCAATTATTCCTTTGGAGCAAATAAGAATAATATTTCTACCATATATATGCAAATTTGCCTTTTGGCAATGGTTACATTGACAGGGTAGCTACTATCTGTCTTGCAAGAATGAGTTATAGAGTGATGGAACAAAATAATAATATTCTCCTCTGAATGTTTAATACACAAAGGGAGGAAAAAGGCAAATATAAAAGTCTGTGTGTTGCATATAGCTGTGTTTTTAGAAGGTTTCTAATGTTTTGGTTGAAAAATGATGTTGCATACAAGTTTCTCTTTGTAGAAGTCAGATAAAAACCTTTCTTTTTATTTGACTAACCTACCTTTGGGCATAATGTCAGGCTTTGAACTGAAGGATCCCTTTTTACAAATGTAGCCTAGTCTCTGGTTGCATGCTTGGTTTTCCCATTTAGCATTCTTTCTGGGGTTCAATACTCCACAGATTTTCCCAGGGAGTAGGAAAGGACTTCCTTTGAGTAAGAGAGAAAACAGAATCTCACAGCAAGAAATTAATAGAAAATATTAACAGAAACATCATATTACTGGTAGAATCATCCAATTTTTATAATTCCTTGAATCATTAAGAGGAAGAAGCCCTCCCCTACAGGACAACTGCATTGTAGTTTACAGGATGCTACCTTTAGCTGATGCACTGAGAGTGAAATAATGACTTCCATTGACTTTATTATCAGGATAGTACTGGTAAATGTCTAATTCTATTTCTGACATCCTGGTGCTCATAGGAAGAACAGCTGAAACTGGACCTTTATCTTGTGTCAAAAACTTCCAAACTTTAGAACATTGAATTTTAAATTATATTATCCTTCCAGTATATTTTAAGAGTTTCACAGTTCTGCTTTCCCTTGAAATATCTTTTTTTTTCTTTTCTGTTGCAGTGTGTACAAACCTCTGTAAGCAGCAAAGGAAATTTCCTGATACAGAAGTTTTGAAAACTTAGAGGACAGTTTAATTATTCCTTTGACACCTTGTAACTGTTCCAAATCAAGAGACAGCTTGGAATACTCATGGCACAATGCAAACACAGGACCAAAAATAACCCAATAAGCAAAGAGAAGAACTCTCTCTGTATGAGGAACACCACAAACTCACCCCATCTCCTTCCTGGAGTGGCCCAGTGCAATTTTGCATACACTGTTGAGGAATTATAGGATGGATCCCTAAGCTTCTCAATAGTATTTAGAATTTCTCCAAACAACATAGTGCCATTATTTGCTAAATATTTTGCTACCTTTGGAAGATTTGACTTATATCATACTCATGGACACCATGTTATGGAAAATTCTGATCTTTAATGTGTAGGGTTATGTATCACTCCAAATGTCACTCTGCTTTCATAAACAAGCTCTCTGTTTAGATAAGAAAATAGGATAATATGCTATAACTAATATCCACTGTGAACTCTGTAATTTGAAAGTGTTAGTCTTAAAACAGGGATCTAAATCTTGAACTGATGTAAATCAGAATGGGCTTTCCTTAAATAAAGTTAGCTAGCACACTGGCTATTAGCTGATGTCTGATCAGAATTAATTCCAAGATTACAAAATAGATACATCTCTTACCTGGAGCCCAGTTTAAATATCTGAAAGGGCTGCCCCCAGCCCACTGCCATCCACTGTTGAAATTTAAAGCATTCAATCCAATCCAGAAGGCAAACCCAAATTTTTTAGTTAGCTCTAAATTAGAAAAAAAAAAAATCCCTCAGTTGTATCTATTCTTACTCATAGTAAGATCATCTAAAAGGATTTAAGTGTAAAGAAATTCATATTTCTTAGTTTAAGCCAGCCCCAAACCAGTACTTTCTGCAGTACTGAGATGCACTGATCATAAAGAGTAAAATCTGTAAATGAATCTGTATTGATTTGGCAGAGACCTTACTAGAGCAAATTAACATCTTATTTCACTACTTAAATAAGAGTTTCTTTTTTTCACTTACTTTCATTAGAACCTAAGAGATCTAAAAATATCCCTGATTTTCATTAAGCAATTTTGCCAAAAGTTTTCTGTAACAGATTTCATGGGATAAAACAAATGGACAATATATGAAAAAGTTTTTTCCAGCTTTTTTTTTCCATGGCATTTACAAAGCCTCTTTTACACTATTTAAACCAGACAGATGCCATGATACCTGTGTCTGAAATCCACTGGAGTTATTTGTATTTTATGTATGCAAATATACCCATATTAGGACCAATCTAACCATCATCATGTGTTCTCCTGAAAAGATTAATAATCCTTGAAACAAAGTAGAAAAAGGTAAATTTGGGGATCAGCCCATAGCCCTGGTCAGGAATGAGTGCCCTTGCACAAAGGTGAGTGGAGGAAACCCTCTCCCTGGGACAGACTGCAGGAGCTCCCACCTGGAGCACAATGCTGGCATGGAGACATTCCACTCCCAAAGAGGTTTGTGAGCAATGCTCCATAAAAAAAAACAGGTAGGGGAAGGGCAGTTCAGACCGCCTCCTTCTGGTCTGAACCACCCCTGTCCTTGTCTTCTCTCTTCACTGAGGCAGATGACAAGGCAGCCAACTTCACCACAGCATGTTTTAAGGTCTTGTTCTCCATCCCTTTACCTCCAATATATGCTTGCTCCTGAGTCTCTGTAATGCTTAGCAGTTCTGCATTTTGCTGCTGGCAGCTTTTCCTTGCTTGGTGCCATGTCAGAGATGATTCTGAGTTTATCTGATAAAGAATGCCAGTTGAAACATCTTCTGTCCAAAATTTTTCTGTGTCATCTGGAAGAAGTGACATAGAGCAGTGTTCTAGTGGATTCACACATACCAACTAAAAGGAAATAAAGTGTGTAATAGTGCAAAATCTCTAAATATGCACACTATTCATCAGAAAAAAATAATGAAATAAGTCTAGGCATCAGTGTAGAAAAATGTATAATTTTTTTGAAATTAAAAACATTATTTTAAATTTCTATGTTTTTAGAAAGGAGTGAATTGTGTCCCAGTATTTGCTTTTTCATTTTCTCATAGTCTAAATGCAATTCTAGGTAAACCAGACATATCTATTCATTGAAAAGATTCCAAGGTAAAGTCAGAGGAGAAGAGCAAGTGTGTAGGTGAAATATGACTCTGGAGGCTCTTCATGACTGATGAGTAGGAAGTCCCTCTTAGCTCACCATCCTGAGAAGCAGTTTTTCCAAAAATGACAGAACGTTGCCCTTGACAGCTTGAGAAACAGTAAGAGAAGTCTGTGTAGCACCAATGTACAGCTCAGCTGCTGTCCTTGCAGAGCAACTCACAAAACCTCGTGAAACTGCTGTGTTTTTGGTAAGACCATTGGTGAGACCAATGTTTTTGTCCTGAACTGGAAGGATCCAAACATAAATTGAGTGCAGAAGACAGAACAATGGTGGGAGAGGAGGATAATTTTACAGCAGCATTTCTGTGTAGGCTGGCAATAGGAAACTAGAACAAGATATAAATTTAAAGGGAAAATAGTAGTTTAGATGAGAATTTACCTATAGGGAATGCTTGAGGAATGAAGAGAAATAGGAACTTTTTGAAAAGACAATAAATATCTAAATAATAAGATAGATGGCTAAATCTGTGCCATTCATGCCATGCACTTAAGTCCCATAAAATGAGGTATCAAAGAGCCTCTTCACCCCTCTGGTTCACAATGAGAAACAGTCACCTCCAGCAGCTGAGTCAGAACCTGTCTGGGCTGAACCAGGAACCTGGTGGCACCTCCTGCTCTCCATTCACTACAGGGAGAGCTCTCAGCCATTGGCCTAGTGTTGAGTCAGGTGATTTCCTTTTGAGCTGCTCTAACAAGGTAAGCCATGCTGGTGTGCAGCTGGTAGCTCGTAAAGAATCTGGTAGCTCCAGAGATGGTTTGCTCAGCAACATTTCATGGCAAGTTAATTAATAAAATGCAGGACTTACTTACGAGTGGGCAAAATCCATACAGTTTATCAGCATCAAAATCTGCAGTTGTTGCACACCAGAGCCAGCCATCTGACCTGCCAGCATCTGTGCACTCATTGTACTGCTTGTCTTTGTACTTGAAAGGGAATATACAAGGCTGTCCGTTGGCATTTCCTCGTAATGTAAAAGTAACTAGGGGGGAAAGAAGTGTTAAGAGGACATGAAAATAATAATAAAATTATGTATGTAACTTTCTAGTAATCTATCTATCTATCTATCTATCTATCTATCTATCTATCTATCTATCATATATTTGTCTATCTAAATTGAGAAGTTACATAATCTTTAAAATTTTTTCAATTGTAATTTCCTCCCTAGTGTAGCTAGAGATTTTAAATAAAAATGTTTTAGTAAAATGAGAAGTTTAAATACTGTGGTTAGAATTTGATATATATACACTGCAGGCAACTCAAATTCTGTGATGAAAAGTTGGTGATACATTGTGGCTCCTGAAGAGAGAAAAACTACAAGAACTGAAACAAAACTGAGTTCACTGCATTTTTGTTTTCTGCACAGCTCAATAAGTTTGCTTTATTTGCTTGATCACTCCATCCATTACCACTTTTTTACCACATCTGTTCCTTAACTGTTGAAAGAAAAAGAGTAACTGACCAGAGAGAATACAGGCCAGGTTGTCATGAGCATATTTACACAGCAAACCTTTTAGGTTTCAGTTGCACTTTCCTCCGCTTGGAGAGGTTTTGCAGATTCATCCTGAAGTCAGACTCTTTAAGGTTAGCAATGCTTCATATTTTTAAACTATCACAGTATAATGGGAATGTTCTTTAATCCTGAAGTTTCTGATACGGACTCTCAGTCTCACATTCATGAAAACTCATTGCTCCACCCAGTTCTCCACATGTTACTGCTTTACCATTTCCCTCTATAGCTATACCCAATGGCTGATAAACATCTTCAGAGTAGAACTGTTTTCTTCTAATTTGGTGAGGCTGGAGGGGAGGAGCCAGTTCTTCCTTCTCATGCCTCAGGTCATGGGGTAGAAAGAGAAACTCACACAGCTATCATGAAAACATGTGAATCCCTTGACTGATCACTGCACCATGGCTGTGATGAGGAAGGTAAATGGAAAGAGCTCCATGCCCCCTTATCTTTCCTTTTTCTCCCACACAGTTCCATCTGATTTAATATTTCCACAGAAAGAAATTCCAGTTTAAAGATCCTGCTCTTTTTACCTCCATTTTTCCAACATCCCTACATACATCCCTTTTATTCTGTGAATCAAGAGCTGCCAGGGTACCTAACATACTGTTTAGATCATGTATCAAATCTGATAAAACATACAAAATAATCAATCTATGCATTAAAACTGTAAAGCTGCCCAAGGTAAAGCATTTTCATATCTAGTTTAATACAAAACTAACAGGAAACTTACCTGGTGACTGTAGTGAACATTGCACGAGGGAAAGGAAAACTAGAAACCTGCAGAAACTCATTGCAAATATAACTTGCTTCTCATTCTTCTACCAAAAGTTGGACTAGAAGATTTGCAATATATAAAAATCCTTCCCTCTGTGGATGGTAATGGGTCCCTCTCTGTGCCAACGAGTTGGTGGATAAAGCTCTGTACTCTAAATAAGGAAATTTCCTGTCACATGGTATTTTGAAATAACTGGAGTGCACATTGTAAACACTGATCTCTTTGAAGAGCAAGTCCTTTCCAAAACTGCAGTCTCCATCCTTGTAACTAGAGGTGGAGACATTTGTCTTCTTCTTTGACATTTCTAATATTAATACAGGTTACTTGTTAGGGTGAGACACAGGACAGACCTGGAAAAGCAACTTGAGAACTGGGACAAGAAATCTGCAGTGAAATATCATCAGTTAAACCCCTCAGTTTTAACCCTTACACCTCAGAAAAAAAGGGAGACAAATTCCCAGTGGTTCAATACATTGCAATAATGTCCCAGCACTATATATGTAGAAGAAAGAGAGCAAACTTTACAGGATCTGCAGTTTTTGGTGCATTCTGAGTTCTTGCTCACTTTGAAGTAAATTTAGCGTTGTCATACTTGTTTATTTGATCCCAGTTTGAGGCTGGGCTGTTCATGATTGCTTGTCAAAGACCTGAAAAAAGTGATGATGTTCAACACTGTAGTCCAGTGGTAAGCATCCCTGTAACAGAAAGGAAACTTTTGCCTGAAGTACTTTAATACTTTAATCAATCAAAAGGATGTGTTTATCTATCTGAGAAATTCCTAATGAGGCTGCTTCAGGACAAAGCCAAACACAAGCTAAATTAGAAAAGCTGCTTTCCATCTGTGAGCAAAGTGCTCATCTGAAGACCTGTATTGGCATAGCAGTTTTTGTGTAAATATGCTGCAAAGCCCTACTGGCAAATGCTCACAAGTCTTCCTGTTCCTTCTGTTTATTTACATCAGTGAAATTAAAAGAAGTTGTGATAAAGAAATTGAAAAAATCAAGAAGTGAAGTAGCCAGTAGTGAGATATATATAGAAGCTGAACAGTAGATGTCATAGGAGGAGCAGCTACCGCTGCTTTTATTTTTAAAAAAGTGTTGGGGAAAATTATTGCAAGAACCAGACAAACTTGATGACTTGGCTGTAGAAAGTAGTAAGAGAGAAAAACATTTTCTGAAAAAACAAGTCTGGATTACAGCAAAAGTAAGAATTGAATGAAATGTTTAATAATAACTGTTTTATTTGCAGGTCACATTAAGGGAGGCTTGGTGTGAGTGAGGCTTGCAAGAGTAGCTCTAAGTCAGAGAGCTGAATGGTGCCAGGCACCAACGTGGTGAAGCACAAATAGCAGCTCAGTTTCCTAAGTGAAACCATATTTCAGATACATCTAAAATAACAGAATGAAATAGCTCTGACAAAGGAAAATACCTGGAGGACACAATTCCTGCCCGGTCCTCCCATTTGCCTCACAAAGTGGCAGCCTGGATCTAATTCAAACTGGGCTCTCTTCTCCCTCTCGTGTAACTGGATGCGTGTGAGCATTCCTCCAGGACCACAGTGATGGGGGAAGATTAATGCAGACACTGGGGTAGGCTAAAAGAGAAAATGTGTGCTTCACAGCTCCCCCTTTCACATGACCAACGAGCTTCAGGCTGGTTACAAACTTTTTGGGGTCAGTAACCTGTGTGCTGCATAGCATTTTGTTCAACAACCCATTCTCAGCAGTGTTTTACACTCTTGTTTCTATATACACCAAGAAAATTGGAGTTGAGTGCCTAGGAAAGAAATTTCATTAGTTCTTTTTTTTTTTTTTTTTTTTTTTTTTTTTTTTTTTTTTTTTTTTTTTTTTTTTTCTTACTGNGTTTGCTCAATAGACTCTGTGCAGCCTGGGGAAGGTGGGTTGTTTCCTAGAGATACTGCTAAACATTCTTTCTCATAAAGTGTTTAGTGTCCTAATTGTATTTACAGCTCACTTAAAAGCTATTTTGTAGTGCTTTCCACTGTTTTTCTGACATTTAAAATTTAGTCTCTTGCAGATTTCTAGTACAGAACCGTCTGCTGCATTCCTTAGTTTTCAGTTCCTTTTTCTTGCATTTAAAAATGGGAAGTGAGTGCTTATTCAAGCTGAATTCAAAGTGGTGAGGAGAGAAGCCCTTCTTGTTATTGACAAAAGAGTTATTGTGCTGACAGGAGCACCTCCCTTCCCCTTTCCCCTCACTTGATTCACAGGGAATGATGAAGCTGAAAATGATATTAATAGAAAATTTATTTATTTATTTATTTCAAAGCATTAACAAAAAAAAAGCAAGAATGTCAGAGTAAGAATATTTTAATTCATGTAAGTGAACATAATACAGTTAACAATCACATTATTGGATTGAAAAATGATTACAACTTATACCTGGCCTTAATATTCTTTACTGACATGATCTCTGTTTTCCATAGCAGAAAATGAACATGACAAGGCTTTCTATCTCAAAGTTTTCTGAGAAAAAAATATGAAGCAGTTTTATAAGTGTATTAGGATTTGGCTATAAGGAACAATAATAGTGCTGGTCTGATGCAGTGAAGTTTGTGGGGTGAAATGAGTTCAAGTTTGCAACAGAGTTAGACAGTTAGTTCTAATTTTAGAGATTTTTTTAGTGTCCACAATGTCACAGCCATGCTGTTCTTAATGGCATTCATACTTTATTGGACATTCATTGTCACTAGTTGACTTTTACAGTCCTTTTTCAGTACATGTAATTATTTTTGACAAGTTTTTTGCACAACCGTCCTTGCTAAGGCACTTGAGAACATCTTGACCATTAAAAAATTATAACATCAAACCATAATTATGACTTTATAAAATATGCATGATTAAAAAATCAGCTGGTGAAAAAAGAGGAAAGTGATTTAATTTAAGATTACACTAGATCTCACTTAAGATCTCAGTAGAGAATTTTAACAGATGCATCCTTTAATTTCAGTGAGTAACTTGCTGCTCCAAGTAACTTGCCACAGGACCCATCCTCACCACTTCTTCAGTCACCAACATATCATTACAATAGTGTTTCATTGCCAGAATCTCTTGAGAGTTGGTTTTGTCTTTTTCTTTTGTAGAAATAGGCTGCCATGCCAGCTCCAAAAACAGTTAAAGTAGCCAAGAAAATGAGTGGCCAAACAGAGAAATGAACAGGAGTGTGAGTCTCTTCATTCTTTTCCTTCCCTGGAATGAATCCATACAAATGTGAGAAACCATAGTAGCTTTTATTTCCACATACAACATGAAAAACATGAAGGAGATGCTCTCTCCTGCCGGAACTTGGAGGCTGTAAATCTGAGCCCTGAATTGTTGCTTATCAGTAGTCAGGTCTCTGTTCCTAAAGCTAACATGGTTTTGGTGGACCTGGAGTGCAGTGATGTACAGTGCATGCAGTGGATGCTTTTAAGAATTTAATGAGAATGTGTGCTTTAGATGCATATGGGATGCTAATTATGGCAAATTAGTTCTATGATATTTTTACATGATTTACAATCATATCTTTGGAAGAAACGTTCATATAGATCTACATAGTTTCCTACAGCATAGTTAAGCACTCTGTAGCTGTTGTCAGGGTTCCTCTCAAGGCTGGTGACTGCTGAGTTTCTCAGCTCAGGTTGGCCCTGTAGAGTCCTGTTGGCCAAGAACATGTGAGTCCTCTTGAGGATGTGAGAGGAACCATGGGGTTACCCTGAGTGCCTGAAAACCCTCAGTAGGACTTGGCATCTAAAGAGAGTGGTTTGGGAAAACTCATCTTAAGTTCTTCCTCTGTTTAGATTTTTCTTAATTTTCTTCTGAAAGCTCTTACCTTTTTGCTCTGTAGGACTCCCATTTGGCTCAACTTCAAGAAATATCAGAGAGAAATTATAAGACACTTTATTAGAATCTGTACCTTTGACTGCTTTGCAAAAATAGTACAGGAACAAAACCCACTGAATTCTACCATTGTATTAATAACATATATATCTGGTATAGAAAGCAACAGACTGAGGCACAAAATACATTGTTAAGCTTTTACCTTCCTATTTAACATTACCTTATCCACTCTTAAAACTTTACATTGTTTTATATTACCAACATTAAAATACTAACTGTTTTCTATGTTTATTTACAATACCTTTTCACGTTTTTCCTGAAATATTAATTTTAATGTACTAAGAACATGATGTACCACTCTGGAGATTAGTTTTACACGGCATATTTTGGGGAGATCTGCATGTCTAGCTGCTACAAAATTTTTAATTCCTAAAAGGCTTCCCAAGAAAAATGCCTACTGAATCACTGGAATAATCTCCCTATTCGTCTCTGTGTAAGATAGAGACAGATAAAAATGAAAGACATTTTTAAAAAAATTTTTTTTGGTGTTGAAGAAGCGCAAAAAAAATTGTTCAGCACTCAGAAATGAAGAATCATACACACAGAATTAACGATTTCTAAATCATCATGAAAATATTTCTTCTCTTGGTTCTTTTACATTACAGTTTGCAAACACCCTTGATACCCAGAGAATAATTTATAAAGGCAAAATATGAAGTGAAAGCAAAGCAGAATGCAAAAAGGATGGGTACAAATCAACAGTACCCCCTGCTGAGGCAGGAAATAGTACATATGGGAGCACTGTATGATTCAATGGATGGACTTTAGAGATTCCTTATTATTTTAGTACTGTGTAGGATGGAGTGTAATTAGGATGTTTTTAATAGGTCATTAATAGGGATTAACTGGTTTACTGCCATGAGAAGAAATTCAAGCACAGAAATTAACAGTGCATGGGAGATGACTATTTCTTGGTTACACTTGAGGGTTTTTCCTAATTAAAGACTCCTTGGAAAATGAGTAAATGCTAACCCCAAATTTATTTTTTCACCACCTAACGTGTCCTGAAATGTCTTTAGCATTGAAATCAAGTTCTTTCAGCTTTTCATCTGAATAAAAAATCTTAAAAATGGCTATACAGACAGATTTTCCTTTTTTTTTTTTCTTGAGGTTTTCAACAAAGGACAGAGATGTTCCCCATGATTTACTGGGAACAATGCCCAATGCAAAAGCTGGAAAATTAAACCTGCTCTCACGTCTACTACAAAAGAAAGTGCAAAGGTTTAATGATGGCTACCAACCATTTTTTTAAAAAGTAAGATAGATTGATTTTTAACATCTAAATTAAACAAATTAAATGACACTGCAATCTTTTGGATTGTTTCCTTTGCATCTCCACTTGGGAATAATTAATGTAGTGTTTTATCTCTAAAGCATTAGTCTGGTGGTTGTGAAATTTTCCAGAAATGATGATAAGAAAGCTTCTCTAGTGGCTTGGAGTTTTCATTTAGGAGGGAAGTGTTCCTCATATTATTATTGCAACACAAACAGGTGACCTTTTAGAATCCTTGAGGCATTACTGAATCAGGGCCAATATGAAGCCAGTTTGGGATGTTGAGATGTAATACATTTTTTGAGAATATCATGCTGGAAGAGGCAGATTGATTATTCACATTGATTCCTCATCCTTGCAAGGGTATAATAGCTGTTACAATAATCAGTTCTTGCAATAGTCATACCCTTGCACAGGTGTTTGACAGGTGCCATATCAATGCCTGTGTTAGGTACTCAAAAGTTTCTGAAAGTTTCATTCTCAGCCTAGGCTGTACAGATGTGACTGTATTTCCATGTGACTGTAGACAGTGATGTGAAGAGCTTGCAGTCTGCAAAAACAGGCGACTACCAGTGGTTACAGAAGTGGAATATGTCAAACAAAACTGCCAAAAATTACTTTCAGATCTGTGGTGAAGGGCTGTAGGAGTTACTAGTGAACAGATCTGCCCTGTCACTAAGGGCTGACACTGAGGACTTACATTTGGTTTTTTTGCAGATAAATCCTTTTTCAGCAGAGCAATCACTTTTGTCCCAATAGCCAGATGGTGCAGTTATTTCCACACACTGATGCTCCACATCAAACTCCTTCTCCTCCCAGTTAACAAAGTCCAGGACAGCATTATCTAGCCACAACCACTGGCCTACAGAGCAACTCACAGAGTAAAAAAAATTAAAATATATCTATCTCATTAATATTTTAACTCCTTAGCTCAGCAATTTACTTTAAAAATCTACAGTAAGCCAGTTTTCAGTGGAAACCCTTTTTTTTAAACAAAAAAATACAGTAATCCTCAATTTTCTCACATTAGCAAAGCATTTTTCCATCAAAAATTGAAAGTAAGACATACCTTCCACATTTCTGTAAAGTCCTATCCAAAAGCCTCCTACTTTATTTTGAAGTGGTTGAATTTTATGGGTCAGAAAGTGAGATTCATCCATGTTTTCTATTGAAACCAAGGTAGCTCCTGAAAGGCATTAATAAGCAAATAACCATACCCTACATGAGCAACCACTGTAATGACCTCCTCCTTTTAGTCTGTACAAACAATAGCTTCTGGCAGTATAAATGCTGCTCTGTTGGTGTCTCCACTGCTTCTTGCAGAAGACAATGACCTGGAGGGACTTAGAGGCTGTGGCCCCACTGCAGCCCCCAGGATGGTATCTCACAAGCCAGGAGCTGTGGGAAGCTGCAGAACTGAGAGGACAGAAGGCTGCACAAAGTCACTCTTGTCAGCTTATTTTCGTTGTGCCAGCCTTAGAGCAGCTTAGTAGGTAAAAAAAATATTCCTAACTTTTTTTTAAATCAGTATTTTTGCATTTTTATGTGAGTTTTGTATAAACATTGGTACAAATTTTGTTAGAGGATAATGAAGGCTCTCACCTAAGCGAGCACACTCAAGGGAGGCCAGAGCCCAGGTTCTCCCAGCTGATGCTTCAAGGTAGTAGCAGTGATTGTGGTAAGGGATCCAAGCTTGGAGTTCATCTGCTTCAGGACAGTCTCCAGGCAGCTCAGCAGGGTCAGTAGGAGGTACCTCTAAAGAGGCCATATGGTATGAAATTGGTATTGCATTATGAGTCATCTGCGATTCTATGATGTGTGTAAATAGTGTGGGATTTCTCTCACTCAGCTTTATCTATCTGGATGTCTGCTCCTGGCTATTCCCACATTCCCTCCACCCAGACAACAGGGAGAGCCAAGCAGTCAAAAGTGTGAAACATCTTATTTCTCAATTCACATTTGCCAGGACAAGGAATCAAATTGCATCCTGCAACATCTAACTAACTGCCTTGGCAGTACTGTGAGGAAAGCAAACCCTGAGGGATGATACAAATCTCAAATTTGCATTATCACAACACAGAAAGCTGTTGTAGGCTAATGAATCATTAATGCCACAGTCCCATGTTGTCTGGCTGCCTGGTCTCTTCATGTTGTCACTTTACAGAAGAAAAAGGCATCAGTGGAGCATGCCTCTGCCAAATTAGACTCTGTTTCTAATCATGGATGCAGCTCCAATTCACTCTGATGGATCTGTAGTTCTAGCACTGCACAAGCACACCAACTGTATGCAGCCTTAAAACATAAAGGAGGGAAAACAGCACAATTCAAAAAAATCTAGATGCAAATGTACCTCTGCATATGTCTTTAAAGAATTAAAGTATCATTCATGTTCCCACGGCTCTTACAATTTCAGCTCTAGCAGTAGTGAATGGAGGTGAAACTCTTGGCTGTATTGTGGTTCAGTGACACTCATGTGTGAGCTTGAAGCTCCTACAGTCAGTGCACAATCACAGCACCTGCTTTTATTACACACAGACTCATATGAATTATGGTCATGTCTTGTAATACAAGATAAACCTTGAAGATAGAGCTTCATCCTACAGAAACAGTTTTCCTGTGAGAGCAGTGCAGCCCTATGGATTTGCACAAGAGCCTTTCCTGTGCCTAAATTCATACATATCCAATAGCAAACATCCATATTCTGCAGGGAGGAAGGTGCTACCCTGGAGCAGGGTAGCAGAGGTAGCCCAAGTCTCTAGGATTAGGCAGGCTCATGGAATCAGGAATGTGTCTTTAAAAGTGTCACATGCCTTTGCTTACCATCTGATATCATGCAAACTGAGAAGTAGCTTTCATTGCAAGATGCTGTTTTCCAAGTACCATCAAGATCAAGGTAAACACAAGCGCTGTTCTCCTTTGGTTCCCCTGCTGCCCATTTTGTGTACCTGGTTTTCCAGTTATTGGTCCATTTGTAATAGCCACCAGTCTGAAAACAAAGAAATTCTGGTAATAGATTTTTAAATTTTTTTTTACATAAATATAATGTAAATATAATCATATGTCTATTTGATATTTTTTGGGAAAAAAAAGCCTTTTTTTAACCTCCTTCACTGTTCCAAGCAAAGTCACTGGGCAATTTGAGTTACACAAGAACTAAATATGAACTCTGTTCAACACTGCATTGCTTTTGGGAGAGTTTTTCTAAAGTAACAAACTTCTACAATATGGCAGGAAAGTCAGATGAGGCCATCTTAGGTCATTTAGTAAATCCTATATCAAAAGAAGCAATTAGAGAGAATTTGTCCTCTCTGCTCTGCTTTATTTAAATTAAAATTGGGAGCTATTTGTGCACAAAGATTACTTGACATTAAACATTAAGCAGTCAGCTTAAATCTTAAAACATCTCCCTAATGCTCACAGTATCTTCCATTAATATAATAATAGCTCTAAGTACCCCCCTGTACAGCAGGGCATTTGACTTTGAGGACAGCCAGCAGCCACTTCATGACAGCTGCACTTTCTGACTCTGTCTGCAGCTTGACTTCTTTCACTCTTTCTAGAACTTTCCACTTTCATCTTTTGTTTCTTGTGTAACCTCTTCTGTGATCCTTCGCATCCGTCTGGTGGATGAAAATCCCTGGCTAATTCCAACAGTACCCCCGGATTTTTGTGCATTTAGACAGTGAAGCCATGCAGAATACAACTGTTGCACTGTTATAAACTGGTCGTCCAGAGGACTATTAGAGCAGGAGAGCTCCCTGAGCAGGAGAGTTCCCTGAGCACCTTCCCTCTATCCAGCCCTTACCATATTGCTGTTAAGACCAATCCATACAGGTTTTCCATATTTCAGCATCTGGATCCACAAGAATGAATGGATGTAGGCATCTGAAATGCTGGCAAGTTCTGCAGATTTGTCTTGACAATTTTGTCTGGCCTCTTCCCATTGCATTTCAGATGAAATGATTGAGTAGCTACTGTCACCATAACAAGTAAAGCCAGAGGCTGGATTTGTTGTTGGCACTTCAGGCTGTGAGGGAACTATAGGGGAAAAACTGAATGCATGGATTTACAACATATCTCTCTTCTCTAGCATTGAGGTGTAAAAAATTGGTCCAAAGGTCCTAGTCAATAAATCAAAATCTCTTTTAACCTCATGAACAAAAGAAAACAACAACAATAACCAAAACCAAACTGGCCAAACAAAAAACTGCAAATAAAACCTTAAAAAACTCCAAACCCCCAAAAAGCACCAAAAATAACTTTCAAGACATGGAGCAAATTTTTTACTATAATAAGTTGAGTGAAATCCTGTATACCCTGAAGCAGAGTACACGTTCTATAGACCTGACTGGTCCAGACTAAGACTTCTCAGCTGGATATTTCAGATTCTGTACTTTAAGGTTTTTGACTAGATCTGAATATCTGAGTATACATTTATTTCAGATAACTGATGGATAGGACTTAGGACAAGCCATTTAAGGCATTAACTGTTGTAGTCTGTGGTCTCAGCCTAAGACTTTGGTACCTGATATTACTTGATCACCACTCACTGTTGACTCCAATTTGTTGGTCCGTCTGTAAGGGCTGCCAGAACATTGTCTGCATGTTTGAGTCAGGCAGTGTATATTTTCACCTTTGTGACTGTAAATGTATTCAGAAGAGCTGGAACTGGGATCAAGAAAATTAAAAATGCCTCCATAAAACTATGTATTTGCTGTGCAGGGAGAGGGTCTTCTCACAAGCATGTTAACTGTGCTGAGAGTGAACAGGCTGCAGGGACTGACTGAAGTGAGGGGTCAGAGAATAATTTTTACTTTAATAAAGCTGAGGCAAAATTGTTTTGTTGCCTGTGCTTTGCCTCCTTTATTCCCATTATGTGCTTGGGCAGCTGGGATTTGTATAATTAAAATTCTACAGGAGAAGAGTCAACATTCATTACTCATTTTGGTGTAAAAAAATTAACAATATTCTTCTACAATAAAGGCACATCCAAGAAGCTGTACATTTTGATTGACATCATATGGCAGTCAGCAGAAACAGTGAGAGAGGATTAAATGGTCTGCTCAGAGACATCCAAGAGAATGGGAAGATCACTGCAAGAACATGATTTATACTGCATTTAAACAGGATGCCTAAACCCCTTATACTTCGGTGAGAAGAAATCCATTTTCTTTTATTATTCTCTACTATTATTTATGATTAGGTACAAAACCCCAATTAAGATAAATTCCTCTTCAGCAATTTCTGTGAAACAAAGTGTACTTTAAACACAGCACTGGATTAATACTGATGGAGCTCTGAAAGTCTGAGAGATTCTGAATGAGACTCAAAACTGGAAGAAAATCACATCAGGTTATGTATCCATCTTATCTAACAGAGGTATTCCTTCTCTGTGTTGAACGGAACTCACGTGAATTCATCTGGCACACGTAGCCTCTTTCATTGTCACAGTTATCATCCCTCCACTTCCCATCTGACTTCATGATGAAGACACAATCTGTCTGAAAAGAGGCACATCCATTATAAAAGGCAATGAGGAGGTGGTGAGCTGAAGCTCCTGTTCTGCTAGTGCAGGCCTGATGGCAGAGAGAAGAGGAGCTCACTGTAATTAGTTCAAATTTCCTAGGTTTCTGCCAAGCAGCTTGACCTGGTATTTATTAGTGACCCCTTAAATTTGAACCAGGCTTCCACTGGTGCCAGTTAAAGTCTGGAAGAAGTCAATTAAACTCCATTTTACAAGTTTAATTAAGAACCCTTTAATGACTGTAGAAATTACTAAGGTACCTACAATAAATCTTCTCAGTTCTGATTTACAGTTATGTATATCCACTTCAAAATGTTTTTATCAATGAGAAAAACAATATAAGAATTACTATTAAAAGCTCTAGTCTACACTAGCCTAACTGAAGCAGACTCTAGCAGAAAGCAGATGTTCTTTGCTGGTTTTTTTAGTCATTATCAAGTTACCATTATCAGATGCTTTTAGCAACAAAACATTTTCTCTTTACTTCTGTCTGTTTAATTGGTCCAATATTTCCTTCATGACTCCCCTGATTTCAAGACTGGCCATGACAGTCTTTCAGCACGTCTTCCAAGTTTCTCCTTTATGTTGATGTAAATAAATTTTAGTCATCAGCAAGTTGACTGATGGTAGATGTTAGAAATGTCAGGTGACTACCTGCCAATCATTTCCTCAGAAATTACCACCTTTGGAAAAGAGACTGAGTTTCAGCAGAGAAATAGCAATTTCATTGAAGATATCAGTTTGTACCATCAGAAACGAGTAAAGCAGTGTGGAAGCACAGTAGCTAGGAGTTGGGCATAGACACAACAATTATTGTTGCATCAAAAATCTTCATTTTGGTTTATCATACCTTCCGTGTGTTTGCTGTTGCACCTTTAGTATTTGCATTAATGCAGTTTGGGGAGGAACTGATATAATATAAGCTTCTCCATGCTTCTTTTACAGAACTGGATTTCTGCAATAGTTCATATGGAAGGCTCAAAATCCCTCTTTTACAGAACCTTTGCCAAACATTTCTGTGTATTTGGAGTCATTATCAGATGATTTGCTAAACCTCGTCCTGCTTACAGAAAGGACTTCATCCTATTATTGCTGCTGCAACTTTTCTTTAAGGAAAATCATCTAGCTGCCCAAGATATACAGATTACTTAAATTTCCTGTACCTCCAGGGCATCATCTGTCAATGTTTCAAGCTCATAATAGTCAAAGTAACTTTGTTGATTTTCTGGTGCACCATTAACCCAGTTGGTGTAGGAAACTGTGCTTCCGTCCGCCCAAAGAAACGCGGACTCTCTGTTGATATCATTCATCCCAATCCAAACATGAGTTGTGGCATACTTCAAATGGTAGAAAAGGAAAGCTGTAGGGAGGAAAACATTTCTCATTGGCAGCTCATCATGACTTGCCCAAAAGAGGGAAAATATTCAAAAGCCCAGAGTGGAGGCCATAACATTTTCCACTACAGAGCCCATCTCTGTTAATTAAATGTTTAATAAGCATCCCTTCCCCACTGTGTATGCACACATAGGCTTTCAGCAAATCCTATTTCCAGTGAGACAGACAGAAAATACAGATTTCTGTCAGTATGAGAGATCTGTGCAACCACCCTCAAAACACACTGGAAGTTTCATGAAAACAAAGCAACTGAAAGAACCAGAAACAAACTTTTTTTCTTATATGTTATAATTTCATCCACTGCCTTGCACTTTGAAGTTAGAATAAACCCTGGACTGACCTGCTAATAAGCAGTTTTCATCAGTTAGTTCTCTATTCTATATTGGGGAGTATAGCAGTTTCTGTAGACTTTTTTCCTTCAGTAGAGCCCATGTACATACCTTGCACTTGTTCATTTGGAATAGTAGCCAGATTTCCTCCCAGTTTGAAACAAGCATCTCGTGCAGCAAGCCACGTGAGATTTCTTGTTATATTGGAAGCAAATATTTTGAAACACTGAAAACAAATCAAGCATGTTTTTCAAACTAGCAAAGACTGGAACTATTGTATGTAAATGATATCAATTAGCTCTAAGATGTACTTTTCTGCAGAAAAAGAATCCAGGACTAGAATGAGTGACAGAACTGAAGAGTAGAATGTGTATGTCTAGCAGGCATACACTCATTCCCCTTCATTGCACAAGGTGTAATCCATGAGTCTGGTATCAAATGAACTGATTCTAATGAGGTCAAATGCATAATCACTTTTCACATTTTCATCTGCCTTCTTCCTGTAATAATAGAGGCATCATTTGAAACCAAGAAAATGTGTCTTTGGGTGACAGAGCTGCAGGGAATAATGTCCACTGTGCTTTGTCCTCCTTCAGTGACTGTGGTTACAACTGTTCATCCTGCCAAAGGGTATGAAATATCCTTTGGCACATTGACCTCACATTCTGAGGATGCAATAGCAGTGCAATATTCATAAAATAGACAAAATAGCCTTTGGTAGATGAATTTTCAAATCAGATTGGTTCAAACTCTTCTGTTACAGCGATGAGGACTTCCAGACTGTGTCTGAATGCAAAGCTGTACTCAAAACAATTGTAGTGTAACATCATTGTTCTGAATTCAAAGCTTTGTGAACCCTGTACAAGCCAACAGGATTGCTCAAATACATTTTTTCTAAATCTTTCCACCTTTTTTACAAGATTGACCATTACAAATTTGCATTTCTAAACAAAATAATGTGCATGAAGAGAGGAGGAGAGATTTTCTTGAACAGTAACAGTGTATTTTAAGACTGTACAAACTGTGCCCTCTGAAATACATTCAGCATACATCTACTTTTACTGTATTTCTCTGCAAAGTTAAATGCCTATAGTCAGCTCAAAGAAAGCCCAGCCATCCAGCCTGAAGGTTTTGACTAAGTAATTACTCTTGGGATTAACTTTATATTCATAAAAAATATTAGGTTTTCAGGATTTTCTTTTCAGTTCTACTGCTTTACACAGTTTATTGAAGATACTTGTTGACATACCTTGTTGTTAAACAAAATCCAACTTTTTGGACATCCTCCAGGAGGCAATGGAGGAGCTAATGTTGAATTAACAGAACTGTTATGTTTTTCACATACAAATTTATTGGCAGAACCACAGTTTATGTCATTCCACAAGCCTGAAAACAAAATAAAAACAAGAATAAACAAGTCATGATGTTATGGTATTTGTAATAATAATTTTTTTTTTCCTTTAATGAACACAATTTTCTCTTTTTTGTATTTCAGGCTGCAGCTTGATCTGAAGGCAAAATAAACCTGGCACTTTGAAATAAGCTCCAATAGTAACACCACTTGTAGCCCTTTGCAGTGAGATCCCTGACCCATCTGCTCTTTGTTCAAGGCTCTCTCCACAGTGTCTATACCTGTTTATGGCTTGTTTGGCATCATCACATTGCAGGCAGCAGGGGAAAATACCAGTAGCCAAATTTGAAAATAAAATGGATCAGAAATGGATGAGATAGAAAACAGCAGATCAATCTGCTGGGACAATACAGTGTTCAAACTTACTGCATGAATTCTTTGTAAAACATGGATTGAGAGATCAATATACTAAATTCCCATTAGCTTCAACTAGGTTAGAGAAATAGGTCCAAGAGAAAACAGAGCTGTAGGATTTGCAAGAGATTTGCATTTCAGTGTACTTGTAAACATGTCTTAGGACATTAGATGTATTTGTTTCCTTCCTCATTGACTTGTACCTTCAACTCCCATTTCCTTAGCTGCTATAAATGTTTTCTTAAGTTCAAGGGAGAAAAGACATTCCATTCAATTTTTTACTAAAAGAAGTAGTGGAAAGCCCTGTAAAAAGGTGCAATATCGATCTTACAAACACAGAAAGAAACAATCTGCTTTAAATTACACATGGTACTGGAATCTCCCCATTCTAAGGGCATGGACTCTTCCATGGTGGGTGGTCCCATGACTGGGAAGAGTAACTGCACTGTGTAAGTTTGTCACTGGAAAGAAATTGCAGAAAACAGCTACCAAACACTGTGTGACAGTTGACAGCAGAAGTTTGACAGCATCAATTATAATCCAACCAGAGACAAACAAAATCTAATAGGTTTGTATTGTTACTTACCATGCTCTGACAGCATTACCACACAATTTTCCTCATTATTTGCAAAGTTGGGTTCATTAGGAGCCCAAGCCACATAGGTTACTGGAGTTCCATCCATCCAGCTTAAAGAAGAGATATACAAGTACTTATTAATTAATTCTTTCAGTTGTAACATTATATTCTCAACCAACACTTCACAATTAAGAATGTCTATGAGAATTAATGGAAACTAGCTACAATGGGAGGACTGTTAGAGATTTTCCTTTCTTTACCTGACTACTCTAATTTGAAGAAATGTCTATAAAATATTTCTGGTTGCAAAATAGAAAAAGAATACACAAAACATATTTTCTGTTAATGGCCAGGATTGGTTTGACCATATTTAATAAGAGAAATCAAAATCAGTTATCCATAAAACATAATACAGGGAGGAATATTAAAATTTTATCTTAAGTTATTGCAATAACTATTGTATTCCTAGTTAACATTATGCTTCTCAGTCTGAGCATTCCTGATATTTTCATAGATGAAAACAAGAATGAAAGTACTTTTCTGGTTTTGGTGGGGGAGACAAGGAGAGGTTATGGTTCTGTTTTTCTCTAAACTAAAGGACATTCTGTCAGCTTTAAAACCAGCCTTTCTAAAGTACCCAAATTGAAATTTTTCCCTCAATGTTTACATGCTTTTTACTTTAATATATTGCTATTGGAGGAAGAGGTTGTCACCACATTTTAATCAGTATTTCAGAATTTAGGTCAGTAAGCCTGAAGTGGGCAAGAAATTAATCTGTATCATCTATCTCTTGCTGCTGCTGATACAATTGATCTAAATAAAGAAGATTCTCACTGGATCCATGGAATGCTCTATGTCCCTAATTTTTCTCCTAAATCAGGAGGTTAAAATCATCTATGGACTCAGTCACTATCAACTTGTCTCTGCCCACTCCTCTTCTGCCCTTCTCAAGGTAAGTGATTTACATACATTCAACAATGGCATTAAAACAGAAAGGTTAAATTTAAATCTCCTCTAACCTTTTCCAGGTGAACCTCAGAAACACATTTTTCACCTCCCAGACATGTCCTAACTAGCAGGTAGGAAGGTAAGCAGGGTATCACACTCTTTAGTATCTCTTAGTTTAGGTTTGAATTGATTTGTGTGTTGGTCTTTTCAGAATACTTGTTAATGTTTCTGCACTTTAAATTACTGCTGACTTCTGTCCTGGAACAGGAGTTCACAGAGACTGCCTTTTGTATTCATTGCCTGTGTCTCCATAACTCTGGAGAACCACTCTGAAGGTATGATATATAGATAAAAAACATAAGAAAGTCAATCCCTATTATTTAGGGAATATTTTAAGTGTGTGTGTGTGCGTATTTTTATAGGTTTAAAATTCAGCATAATGAATTATCACTCCAATTTATGGGGCAAATTTTCTGAAAGAAACTTGAGAAACTGTGTATGGAAAGTAGAGCTGCCAAGCCTTTCTTTGGCTAAGTGCTTACTCAAGGAAAAAAGGTTCTTTTACTATTTATTTTTGGGTGAAACTATTGGACTTTAGAATATTTTAGGACTATTCCATTCTGCTTTGTACACAGTATGTGGAATAGCCTTCAAACCTTGAAGAGAACATATTCAGTACCTCAGCTACATAAAATATTGTATTTGTTTCTACGTGTTAAGAGCTGCACTGATATCTTAACTTACCTGAACTTCTTATCAAGGCTCACTCTTAGACCAATGAAGTACCCTACTTGCTTACTCCAATAGCTCTCCTAAAGCAGAAAGACACTATTTTAATTTAAAAAATAACTCTTTGAAGCAAAACAAGCAGAAATTGGTGCACCCTTGACTAGATTCACAGAGCAGCCACTGAAGTCCACAGCAGTAAAGCACCTGCTTGCAGTTAAGCACAGCAAAATGTTCATATGCCCAGGCACAGAAGTCAAGTTTTTATCTGGGACCTCAGAGCCAAGTCCTGCAGCACTGAAGGCCCCTTAGGATGGAGTAGAAAAGAAGCAGATATCGAGTCAGAAACTGGTACTCCTTTTTTATTCTCCCTCAAAGACCAGCTGCCTCCCAAGAGAGTTGGTACCTTCCCACATTGCTCTTCCCATCAACAGTACCAGCACAGCTGGCGTGGAGCAGGGGAGGCCAAATCCCACGGGATCAAAGGGTGCACGTGGGGATATTTCATTAGTGACAGTTCTGATGGCTCTGCTTCTGAGACAGCTCAAGTTTTACAAGCAGATTGTCAAAAGCATTTCTACTTTAGGCTGTCTGTTTATAATGATTCTTACATTTTCTTTTAGTGCTCTCTTCAGGAACCTTCTCTCAGCGTTACTGTTAACAACAGCTAGGTCTGCAGAATGCTTCCTGCAGAACTCCTGGGCTTTTTCCATGGAGACCTGCTCTTTGCTGATATAGTAGAGCTTATCTTCATATATGACCCATCCATCTGCAGTGGTTTTATATTCTGGAAGATAAATAACGTAGCCTTAAATTCTGTATGTGTAGAACATGAAAGCTTATTTTAGAATAACAATTTTAGGAAGAAAATTATGAAGAATAAGAATAAATGTATACAAAACCTACCATACGTGTCAATTGGTTCAGATCTTAATGACACTCCTGCAAAAGGAGAAAATAGAAGGCATGATGCATCTCTGTAGAGTGTGTTATGATGTAGCTTGTGACTGACTGCAAGAGGAGTGAGGAACAGAGCAGGATTCTCCTCCCCTTGCCATGGACCAGCAAGTGACCTTAGCCACAGTTCAGCTCCACATTGCTCAATATGCAAGCTCATCTACTTTAACTCTGTATCATAAACTGTGCTTCATAGCTTTGGCTGAATCACATCCCTGTGCAGAGCAAGGCAAGGGGGAATTGTTCTTCCAACCTGTAAATCACAGTGGATTTATCTGAAACACTATAATCTTTGGCATACAGCTCCTTTACTGACCCCTCAGTAGATATTCCATAATTCACCTGGGGGTATTTTCATCTAGTGGAAAATTTCCACTAGATTTATTTCAGCTGTATAAAATCCTCCCTGAGTAATATTCATAAGCAAAAGAAAATACAACTCTATGTATGTATATGTATATATATACATATACTGACTGTGAGTTATTTCTGGTTGGGATAGAAGAAGAAATGGCACTGCTGTGAACCATTGCTTTTCCAAAAGCAGTTGAATACTCAATAATTCTACAGGAGAACTTGAATTACCAACAAATTGGACAAAGATATCATACTTGATTTTTAGCTTCATCTGTCATGGTATAAAAACCAGTATTGTAAGGAATACAATACAAGTCCTTACAACCCCTTACCTCCAACATTACAAAAATAAAAGGAAAACGTTCTTAATATTAAAAAATTTTGTAATCTTGCAAATATATGGATTATTTATACACATTAATTTGTTAAAAATTTGTAAAAATTGTGTAAAAAAAAAAGATCTATTCATTCTTATCATCCACAATTGAAAAATCTCAGCCTATAATATTTTACTCAATTCTCTTGACCTCCGTTTGGAAAAAGTAGATCTTTAAAATTTTGTCTATTCCTTCAGCAACTTAACTTAGAAAAAAAATACTTATTAAATTTTTTTTAATCTTCTTGCTGAAAGAGAAGGAGAAACAATCTACCTTGTTTTATTTGGCAAACCCAGTTTTGTTGTACTTGACAGACCAAAAGAGACCATAGTTCAGAAGAACTGCCATCGAATGAGCCACAAAACTTGTGTTGTCCTGAATTCCTCGGACTGTTATCCCAGTTTGTGTACCTAACCTATAGGAGAAATCAGCTTTGTTACATTTTTCATCTGTTTCAGTAGCTGCACTTTCCATTGGAAAACAGAAACTAAGTGCTTTTGTCTCAAAGATTCCAGGTTTAGCTAAAAAGGGCTGGAATTCTTGATAACATCCCTTTGTGAAACTTTTATGGAAAGCAATGTGAACAGGGTAAGAGAGAAAGCCCTTGCTTGTGTTAAAAAACCCACAAAGAATAGGGAGTAGTAGTAAATGGAAGGTAACAACAAGTAGAATCCTGCAAGAATGTTTTTCACAGCTGTAGATATTTGCATGGGCTCAAGAGATGACTGGATAAATTCCCAGAAATAAATAAATTAAAATTACAGATATGAGCTCCAGTTCTAAAAGACACTGAGGCACGACTTACTGGGGAATTCAGGAGGGTGCTGGGAAACATCCTTGGTGTTTGATTAGCCCTTAAGACACTCATGGCTACTGTCAGAGACAGGGTACATGATGGAGTATAATTTTTGTTTTGACCTGAGGTGCAAATATTATCTTCTTGGAAGACAAAATAAATCTGACTGTTACACAGAAAACTATAGTTTCTGATGAGATATAGATAATTTCCATGTATTCAAATGTTTAGCTGTGATATTACTCATGACAATACAGATTAGCAGCTACAAGAATTTTTGCAGGATTCTTGTTTTCTTTGATGATGATAACAGTAAAAAGCCAAAAAGTGTATGTACAAATCCTGAAGTATCTTAAGCAAACAACATTGATGAAAAATTAAAGTACTCACTGGAGAGCCATCACTCCAAGCAAATCCTTCATCTGGATTCAAGGAAAATATACCAAGCCAAATTGTTTCAAACCTACAGCGAACAGCACTAAAGGAAGTTACAGGACAGAGCAGTGTGTAAACATCAGCACAAAAACATCCAGAAATACATTGTTGAACTTTCTAGAGCATATTGTGAAAGAACTGAAGTTGCAAATTTCCCCGTTACCTTTGGTGAAGTGCATACATATGTTCTTCATAGAAATGTGCAATATTTCTGTGGTTCAGTGTCAATAGCTGCGTTATCACACTTATAAATAATATTGATCAGGTATTTCCCTAATGTACTATTTACTTAGGGAAAACCTTCACAGATTCAAAAAGTAGTTTCAGCACTGACCACTGCAAGGTAGATACATATCTACTTCAACTGTAGATACATTGATCATGTTTTCTACCCTTGTAGAAATAGCCCTAATTTCATGCGTTTCTAAATTGTATCTAGTAATCATGATACTGGTGGAGGTCTTTAAAATTTTTCTCGACAAATTCCTCTTTTTTTTTCTATGAAAAGGTTAAAAACAGTACTGAATAGATAAATTTCAATGTATCACAGGTCTTTTGGCTTTTGAGGAATCCATACATTTCAGAAATTGTCTAAGATCATTCATAATAATTCATATGAAATGTCTTTTAAATCTGGTAAGATAAACACACATCAAATACCAACCGCATTGCTTGGATTAGTAATGGTATTTCCTCCTTACTGCTAATGGTGACCAGATCTCCTCCTATTTGTCTGCAAAAATCTCGAGCTTCAAACCATGATTTCTTTCTAATTTCTGATCTGCAAAAACACTATGGAGAAATTACTTTAAAGCATATTATACACATGTTACAATAATAAAAGGATTATAGTCTTGCTTAAACATAAATGAGGTTTCATATGAGCTGACTACAAGTCTGTAAGAGAAACAGCATTTTCCACTCTGTTCACAGAATTTTTATGCTAGAGTTGTCTATCTAGTTAATATAGTGGTGTAAAAACAACAAAAAAACCCAAATCAAGTCAAATAAACCCAAACAAAACAATAAAAAACCCAAACCAAACCAAACA
>VZRX01012673.1:278334-295637 GCA_013398075.1 Notiomystis cincta
CAAAAAAAAAAAAAAAAAAGGGAAGGAATTACTAGAAGGAAATACTATTCCCCAACTCCCTTTAATTTGTTTTATCTTGAGGAGGGCCCAAGCCCACTTCCATATGAAGGGAAAGAAGAGTAGCTGTGGTAATTTACAACTCCTCATTTGCAGTATGATGTCTAACTAGTTTAAGAGACAACAAGCAGAGATTTGGCCAAAGTTAAAATTATGATTTGGGGATAAAAGAGCCCAAGAAAATTGCATTCCAGATGAGTTTGAAAAAAATAACAGAAAGAGAAGGACTTGTTAATTCAATAAAGTGGTAAGAAATATTAACATCTCACACTTAGTACATTTCAACTTTGCATGATGTCAAATCACTGATTGCACATTATGCTCATTTCTTGTTCAAACTCCTATTTATGCCTGCTCAGATGTAGCTGACTGTAGTTCAAGCACAAGTTATGTGTAGTTTTGCGTCAGAAGCTCCCAAATAAATGTCCTTCATAAACACTGGTTTAATTAACCTTTCATGTTACTTTTTATCCTTTATTTTGTGGGGTAATGTGCTTATTTTAGCAAGGTCCAGCCTTAGACATTGTGCTGCTGGAGGCTACACTTCGCTATCTCTCTGTTTGTTCCCTGAGCTCTCACACGTCTCACACAAACATCAGCTCTGCACAGCACACATAAAGAGCAGCACTGACAAACCAGGCTTGCTGATTCTGCTGTTTCATACAGAATTTTGACATTTGCCTTATAATGATTTCTATATGGAGTTTTTCCCTGTTTTTCTTTTGTTCTCTTTTCTTTCTGTCTTTCTGGGGCCTTGATATTTATGTTCCTCTTCTTCCATTTCCTGCTCCAGTTCATTCAGCCCCCCTGAAGCACAAACTTCCTCATTTGCTTTCCTGTGCCCTTCTCCCCTCCCTTCCCTTCCCTCACTTCAACATCATCTTTCTTCCTTAGTTTCTCCCCTCTCACAGATAATTTCCTGAGAAGAATTTTGGGTGTTTTGTTTTTTGCTCTGTTCCAATCTCAGATATTGCAAAATGAAGATGTCAGTTCCTTTTTCTTTATTATTGTTTATTTTCTTCCCCCAATCAGGCTGCTTCTTTTAACTATTTAGGCACTTACTTTGAAACAGGAACTTCTGCGATTGTTTGATACCCAACCTTCAGGGCATGTGGGGACAAGAGCAGTAGTTGGAGTAGGTGGAACTGTTGCACCTTTCGCCCACTGCTTGCAAATGTATTTTTGCTTTGTCTCACAGTCAACAACATCCCATAATCCAGCTGCAGTCCCAGTTCTCATGGCTACACATCCTGGATGATTTCCTTTATGAGAAAAAAAAACAAAACAAAACAAAACAAATATGGTGGATATTTTCTAAAATGCGAATTATTTAATTCTTTCTTAAAATCTTTGAGCAGTACCCATTCACTTTTTGCCATGCAATAACATTTGAACAACAAAGTTATATATTAGGTGGTTTTCCTACAGGCAGAGTAGTATTTTCTGTTTGAGGAGGTCATGATCCAAATAGAATCCTACTTTTTTTTTTTTTAATGTCCTGCATAATTAATTCTTTGGGTAGAAAGTAGGGTGAGAGGTTTTTTATAGTGAAATCATGTGTTTTCAAGTGAGAATCTAATTTCTATTTATGTTAAGCCGGTTTTACATGAGATAGCATTACTTTGGTCACTAGTGGTTTTCACATAGATAGCAACAACCCCACTGGTGCATACAGAGGGCAGGTGTGCAAACCTAGACAGCCTCAGGATGGAACTTCTCCCATGATAAGTTGCTGTAGTTTTAGATTGTTCTCTCAGAGGGAAACAGAGCTGCCTACATCACAAAAGATGAAGTCAAATGCAAAAAGTGGGCTTATTTGTGATCTTTTGTAATTTCCTAAGTATTTTTAACATTTTATTTGGGTTTTCTTTTTAATTTCTGCTGGGCACAGACCTGATATTTTAACAGATCTGTCTATCATGATGCCAAGAACTGAAATGAAATGGTCAGCTATAAATCCATCATTTTATGTCAGTTCAAGACATATGTTTGTTCCTAATATCATACTTTACCTGCATCAAAGTTCACCTGCTATTTTACTGATCATGCTCAGTCTCTTATTCTCCTGATACCATCCTGAGTCTTCTCACAGGCACAACTTTACTATCAGAAATAATTTATTATCAGCAGCAAATCTTGTCACTTCACTACTGCACATTTTCCAGACAGTCTGCAAATATTGAACAGGATGGGCTTTGGCACAGGTCATTATGGGATTCTGTTGGTGAACACACTTCTCCAGTAAAAAATAGCCCCCATAAAATAAAAAATCCACCTTCCATTTCAATCCTTTTGATCAATACTTTTATTCATGTAAGAGCTTTTCTGTGTTAGGTCAGATTAGCTGAATGGCTTTTGGTAATTGAGATAGACCACACTTCCTAGCTTTCCCTCATTCATATGCCTTCACCCTCTGTGGGGAGCTGTGGCAGACCTATAAGCAGGACCTCCCTTTCCAGAAGTGATTTTATATATCTTTCCCACTATATCTTCATTATTACAGATAGAGCTAATTTACTAATGACTCATTCATCTGTATTTCCCATATCTCCCTGTAGCCATTTTAAATGTTGGCATCAAATTCTCCTTTTGCAAAGCTTAGATGTCAAGGCAGCTTTAGCAGAAAGTTACACATTAAAGAGAAGTGTTTACTTCAAGTAATATTAACAGTTCCTGGATACTTTTGCAGCCATGCTTAGTCCTGACTTCATGCCATCAATTTGCTCCATAATCTATTTTCTTCATATTTCAGCTTGAAACGGACTCTCCAAAGATACTCTCACAAGGAAAATTTCCAGCACAGAAAGTCCATTTTCTTCTCAGTGAACACAGATGCAAGGAAATATATTTTTCTTTACTCTTCCAGCCTGACTGTTGAGGATTGCATTTGCTGCAGGTAGTTTGGTTTGCAAGCTGCAGTGGCAACTAGAGTTTGAGTTCTGGCTGGTGGGACCCAAGGCAAAGGGCTGTGAACTGGTGCTGACCCTTTGCATAGCACAGGGTACAGGCACCAGGGCTGCAGCCAGGTGAGCAGATACCCAAAGACCCCAGTGCATTTAGACTGTAAGGGTAAAACAGCCCAGGGTTCCCTCTGCTCATGGACCCTCCTGGGAGGCACCCAGCTCAAGCTGTCATTTTATTATTGCACCATGATTGAATTATTTTAGGGATCAAAAAGTCTGGGGAAACGTGGGGTCAAGCTGCTAAGGAAACCTTGTCTGACTGTGTGAGTGTGGGGGATGTAGATGGGGAGGGACCTTGGTCCCAGCTCAGGGGTGTGAGTGTGACTTCAGAGTGGTACCTGGATGGTCAGAGAGGGAAGATTCCTTAACTTGACCTCTGAGTGCTCTCTTCATACTCTGATCATCTGCTGGCACCATAGACTCCCTGGCAAGCTTTCTTCTTATGGCATTTCCTAAGGTTTTGTTTGTCTTTGTATTTTGCAATTTTTTATTATTTTAAATTTATATTTTATAACCTCACTGAAGGTTTTAAAGAAGGTTTTCAAGAAAGTTTTCAGACAAGTGATTATTAAGAGGAACATATTATATCCCAGGGAGAACAGATTTCCTCATGTCATTATGAAACCTTGTTTTCTGTTCGTCTGCACAGTATGAACCCTTGAATGCAGTTTTCCTAGTATCACACATAAAAATAAGAATGGCACAGTGATTTCTTTATACTTTGAGTTTGTAATTCTAAGTTAAAATCCATATTACAGTTGCTCTGTTTCAAACTCTTCTCCCAGGCTAACTTTTTCACTAGAGGGGCAAATGTGGAATAGTCTCAGGACCTGTTTATAACTCCTGTTATCTCCTTGTGAAGGCAGGCCAAAAGTTAATCTTATGGGTAAATATAGCAGATAACCAAATATAAAACTGCATTTCAAACTTTTCCCTTTGAAATTAGAATATGGGGTTTGAAAACTGCGAGTGCTTGTAAAACATACCAAAAGTTTAAAACATATAATTCAGAGGGCATTGCCCATGCAAAACCAAACAGGTCCCCCAGTCTGAGAGCACCCACCATCCCCATCAAGGCACCCACCAGGCATTCCTGCATCCCAGTGTGTGAAGGAGACAGCTTTACCACTGGCCCAGGTGAAAGTGCCTTGATCCTGCACATCAGAGAGGCCAAGCCAGAAATATTTCTCAGGCCTCAGCCCAACAAGGCTGGTCAGATAGGCTTGTTCATACCTGTAAAAGGGGTCAGAAAGACACAAGTGAAAACAAAGTCGTTTACCCAAATCCTACTTGCTTAATGTGATGATGGAATTTTTTCTCCTATTTCTTGCCTCAGATTAGGGGAGGAGACCTTACCATAGGACTCTGATTCCATATAAACAACAACAACAACAACAACAACAACAACAACAACAACAACAACAACAACAACAACAACAACAACAACAACAACAACAACAACAACAACAACAACAACAACAACGAAAGACTTTTTTATTATTCAACTGGAGACCTCATCTGCTACTTAAACACTTTGTTGAGTTAGCTTTTCTAGCAATATTTCATAAGATACAATATTTAGCTATTTAAAAGCAAAGAAAAAGTCATTATCATACCTACTTTCAACTGTGGCTAGGTAACCTTCTTCTCCTTCACAAGTGATGTTTGCTTCTGAAAATGTTGCTGGAACATGTCCAATAAAATAGCAGTAGGTCCCATATCTTCTCCAGCCCTGTAACGTGGTTTAAGAATTTTCATACAAATTTTAAATAATTATGATATTATGTATCAAGTGAAATATGCCATTTAAAAATTAACGAAGCACAAGGATCATAAATACTATGAATTAGAAACTTTTTGCAGTGAAATTATGGATTCCTCCTAAGCAGTTTCTGTAGATGGTTTTTTAAAATTTAGAGTAACTGAGAGAGAGGGAGAAACTTCATAATAAATAAAACCAAAACATTCTTCCATGTAAATAATACAAATAATTCAAATAATTCTAATTGATTCTCAGACAGTGTACCTATTTCATCTGAGAAATTGTTCCATTCTCACTTACTTTTTTGCAACCTGCAGCAGTAATTTCTTTTTCTCCAGCTATTTGTGATGTGGCTTTTCTTTTACAAATGTAGCCAGCCTTCTTCTCACAGACATGGTCTGCCCAATGGCCATTCTGTGTCAGGAAAAAGTTTGAAATAAAAAGAAGATAAAGACGAATAGTCTAATGAAGATAAAAATGCCTTTGTTTTTAATGAAAATTACTAATTTTCTCTCTCCTTTTATTTTTAAATGGAATTTTTTTTCCTTATCCAATTTTCCTACATGATAACAAACCCAAACCTGCTCATATTCAGTGAAATAATAGACTGGGCTATAGCAGTACAGCTGCAGCTGGCAGTGATAAGAAGGGAGGAGGGTGCATGGAGCTTCTCCCTGACCTGTTGTGCTGGGCCCTGCACAGACAGATGTGCTATGGGATGGCAGGCAAAGAGAAGCCAGCAGGAATCAGAGATCCCCATATATGATCATTACCACCAGAAAAAAAGGAGATAATGTACTCAAGATACCTGTTTCATAGCCCTAATAATTTCATTTGTGACTTTCAGATGTACTTCAAGAGAAAATTTCACCAGTGATTCAATAACGTGAGGTTTTTTTAAAGGCCGCATTCAATCTCATTCTTTTTCCCCACTTCCCTTTTTCTTAGCCTTAGCCATTTGCTGAAATTCTTTTATCAAGTAGTTAGTTTCAGTATGGAAATATGTACTGAGTAGTGTCACCTGGCCCTTGATCAGCACGCAGTGTTCTGGCCTGTTGTTGGTCGTGGATGGCTCTCCCAGGTGCCACTTTGTGAACGTCACTGGGGTACCATCACTCCACTCAAAATACATTTGAACCTTGTGGTCATTCAGCCCAATCCACAGCTTGTCTGTTGGCTCTACAGATGGAAACAGAGATGAGAGCTCTTTTTGGCACTCCACCCTTTCACAGCACTATCACACTTTGGACATGTAAATCCTTTCACAAATTTATGAAGCATTAAATTATTTTGTGTGGTTTATGATCATTTTATAAATTATTATTTTCATATAGCTATTAAAATAAAGACTGTATACTTTGGAAAATTAGGCTGTAAAGAAATCTGGATGAAAAAATTTTGCTCTTTGTTCTTGTGACAGTGGGTGTGAATTACCAGCCTAATGCTGATACACCATGATGGTATGATAGCACTCTGAATAGTTACTTTTTAGTTCCATTGTACTGGTCACATTTCAACATACTGGTTTTATGTAACTTGAAGCATGAATGTGTTAAGCTTCTTTCAACAAAATGAAAAAAAGAAAAACAAACCAGAGAAAATCCCTAAGCCCAGCCCCCCAGTCCTAGATCAATTATTTTGGTAATAAGTAAAATCAGAGTTTTGACAACATCCAGAACTCAGCAGGAACTCTCAATTGAACTGCCTGGTTTTCCATACAGGGAAAGGCAAGAGACCCCCTGGAAATACTCACTGTACCCAAGCTGAGACACCATAAAGCTGTGCTCCTCAAGGCTTTGGATGCTGGCCAAGTGACTCCCTTCCTTCTGACAAGAGGTCAGAGCTCCTTCCCATCCTTTGCTGTCCCTGAAGATCTTATAGCAGTGATCTCCATAGGGCACCCATCCATCTGGGCATGTAGCAGGCCCAGCATCACCTAGGAACACGTGCCAAGGCTTTAGAGGAGTTCAACTGCCATGCCAAGGACGTGGCACTGAAAATATTTCCACTGAATCTGTGCAAAAGTTCTAAACTAAGAATTGTCTCTTGAAATTCTCATCATAAGGAAATGATGAACACAAAATGTAGTAAACATACATGTGATTCTAAATCAAGCAATTTTTAGCTTGGAAGAGGAAAGCTTTATAATACAAGTAATATCTAATACAAATTCTAAGGTTAGTCAAATGTCTGCAACAAATATATTAATTTTGTACTGTATTAATCAAATGTATTGATTTTTAATGTATTATTTTATCAGCTTCTGTATCACCTTGTACTTATTTGTCAGATAGGAGAAATCAGACATTATCTGCAGCTAACATAGAAGGTTTATGAATTTTTAAAGGATTAAGTAAATTGATAGAGTAAAAGTCATCAAGAGAGATTTATAGCCAGATGAATACATAGGGACACATCAACAGGGAAATCTTCATACACTTAAATATCTTTTCTCACTTCAATGTGTCAATCTTCCATTGTCTCTATCTTCCACCACTTCTGCAGAGAACTCTGAACTTGCTTATCTGGGTACTGATTGACCACAAGTCATGGAGAATGACTTAGAACCACACTAAGTTCTCCATCTTTCTTTCTTTCTTGTGCTTGTTTTTACTGATGCCCCTCTTCTGAAAAATAATTTTGGGGTTGTTCTCTCTTTTAATGGTCAGCAGTGTGTGTACTTAAAGGGGAGACCTGGCCACTGAAATACAGACAGAAGGGACTACATGGACCTTCTTTGCTTTTATCTGTTTCATTCTGTGTGTTGTGGAGTTGGAGATCAGACTAGAAAGGTTGAAATAGTTGTAAACAGCAAACCAGAGAAACAAGAAACATTTCTATTTCCAATAAAATTCTTCTGTTCATCTTTGTCAATGTGTTGAGCCATTCAGATAAGAGCTGCTACTTTTATATCAACATACCTGAAGGAACCAAAGTAAAGTTCCTTTTCTTACAAATATAACCAAGTTTCTGATCACATTCCCAATTTTGCCATTTAGCTTTTGTTTCAGGATTCAAAACGGCACAGAGCTTTCCAGATTCTGGAGAGGGGCTTCCTTTGGGAAAAGTACAAAGAAAAGAAAAGTTAACTTTTCTAAAAGAAAAACAGCTCAAAGGTCTAAAATGCACACGAGAGACCACTCCTGGATGAAGTGATGGAGGTCATGTCTTTCCCAGCTTTGGCAAGAGCTCAGGTAGGTCTCTAGTAGTGGAAATGTCTGTCTGAAATGTAGTGCATAAGTTAGGTAAGTGGATACAAACTGTAAACTCATACTTTAGTTGCTAGTCAAGAAATTAAAGACTGAATATTTTTGGCTCAAGCAGTGTTGCTTTCACAGCTAAAATATTTTTGCAATACACTGAAACTTTCTCTCTTATATTGCTATATAAAAAGAGATTTAGCTAAAGCACGAAAACTAAAATATTTATTTCATGGCATATCTATCTGATAATAAAATTTACAGCAGTATTTGAGGTATGTATATTTTCTCTTTGGAAATACGGAATCAAACAAAGTCACATCTACCTGGAGCCCAGTTTAAGTACCGGAAAGGCCAGCCCCCAATCCACTCCCAGCCACTGCTCAAGTCCAGTCTGTTGAGTCCAATCCACAGTGCAGAATCTGTACCTTCTATTAATTCTAAGTTACAAAAAGAAGATAAATTATTTCATAAATCTCTTTTGTATTAGCAATGGTCACTAACAATGTCTCTTGGAAGACTTGCAATTCCTAAATGTCTACCTGAAAATATCTCTAGATACTGAAATACCTGATAAATTGAAACATGCCAACATTTGAATACTGCAAAAATGCAAACAAACAGAAACTCCCTGTTTTATTCTATTAACTAATACAAAATAAGCACAGATTATATCCACAGAGTACATCCAAAATAAAATTATTTCTGCAGAACATGCTAAATTCTGTACATTTAAGTAGAAATATTGGTAGAGTATAAGTATAAAAAATAATAATGAATCTGTTAGAAGTTAAATTGATCCTTAAAACCAGAAATAAATATTTCTTCCATATCACTTCTTCAGCTATATATGGATAAGTAAAGCTGAAATTTGATATCTATAAAAAACTGATATTTCTCAGTTTGCCAAGTGAATGAAAAAACAGCTGTCAAACTTGCATTTGAAACAAAACACACCTTTCTTTTGGTACAAAGATAAATATTTTTTTCTTTTTTTTTTTTTTAAGTTTCTTTTTGGCCAAAAATAAAAGTTTCATTTACTTTTTGGGATCTTTTCCCCATCAAAAAAAAATCAATGATGTTTTCATATAAAACAAGATTTGTAAATATGAAGTCAAACTGTTACACTTGCAGGATGCTGGAATACTTTGGATTCCATGTAAATTTGGCAGAAATTTTGGTATGAACTCACAAATTCTAAAAGATTTTGTTTTCTTGCCCACACATATTTAGGTCCAAAGGCAAGGGCCAAAATCATACTAAATAATCCTTAGCTGTTATGATGGCCTGAACAGATCCTGAATGTAACCCAGGGTTTGCTTTACTGCCTTACCTTTAAGGTATATTTGTTCATGAATGTCTGTGATACTCAGCAATTCTGCATTTTGCTGCTGACAGCTCTTCCTGGCTTGGTGCCATGTGAGAGCAGAGTCAGAATTTATCTGGTAGTGAACATTTGTTGACAGATCTGTAGTCCAGGTGCTATCTATATCTGTGGAGAAAATAATTATGACAGAGGCCATAGTAACTTGCCAAAAGAAAACTGAGATGCAGGTTCTTGTTCTGTGTGGCAGGTTCTTGTTTGTCACCTTAAATATCACCTGGGCTGCTCTTTCAAGACCACTGAAAATGTTATGAGCAGATAGGGAAGGACAAAATTAAGGGCAGTAAACTGACAGGTAAAGCTGGCCTACACTGCTTCCTGTTCCATAAAGGGAGAGAAGTCAGGAATTACCACAAGGAAAGTGATTGCATTGGAAAATACACTGCATGGAGTGCTGTGGCAGAAATCCCAGGTGAAAACTTTGAGAAGATGCACAACATCTCCTCTCTCTGGACAGCAGTTCCCACTGAGAGCTCTAAGAACTAGCTCTAGAATTCAGCATCACAAAAGTTCTTAGATAAATCCCATCCCCTTTCAGAGAGCCTCTGGATGTGCCTGTCACACAGCAGTGGTGCTGAGCAGCACCATGCTCCTCCTCTGATTACCTTTGCACCTTTGATTTGTTGAAGATCTGTATGTGCTCAATCAAGCACAATACAAAATTGTATCAGGTATTTGATCATTCCCAAAAATGAACGAAGATGAATTTATGAAGATGAATTAAAAAAAAAAAAAAAAGACATGAAAGCTGGGACTATCTTTCAAAAACTCTGAAAATTACTCTATGACCCTATGTCACACACCTTCAGGGCTCAGTGTCTGAGGTGTCTTTGCAGGAACCTGGAAAGTTGATTAGGGATGTGTGCCACACTGAAAGTCCACTTTAAATCAACAGGAGTAAAGGGGCATTCTAATAATAAAAGACAATGCTGAACAGGGGCCATGAGGAGAAGCAGAGAGGAAAGATGAGATGTGTCAAGTGGAGATTTCAATGTCATGAATGCAAAGCTCTCCTGGCAGGAACAAAGCCATAAAGGGAGATAGAAGGGGAAGTGACCACAGAAACAGAAGAAAGTGATTGAAAGTGCAGAGAAATGCCAAGCAGATGTCAAAGGAGTAGAAAGGCTGCTTCCTGGACAATATAAGCAGGGCTTAACAGCATTGATAAAATTCCAAAATTCCACTTTAGTAAAAAAATATATTCACATAAGGATCACGCAGATTGAAACAATGACTTCAACACCAATCTTCCTACAGTGCTCTTTTTTGTGCCCACATCCATTACAGTGGGAACCCTCAGAGAAGGGTTGTACAACAGTGACAGCACACATCCTGGCTGGGAAACAGTAAGGAGCTTAGACTTATTGTGCCCACAGTTAGTGGCAACTGAGTGCTGTTTTATTCTTCCATCACTCTCTTCACCTCTTTACGCAACGTGTTATTCCTTGCATAGTGAGCTGCAAGATGGGGCAATGCATCATATACTAACACACGTTCTTGTGAGCTGTGAGTTGTTGTTGTTATAGAGTCATATTCTGCCCGTGCTGGTTTGCCAGTGGCCCCCTGAGAGGAGCTGAGGGGAACAGGTACTTCACCTGTGGAGGGGCAAAAGCCGTACCGCCGGTGGGTGTCGTAGTCGGCGGTGGTGGCGCACCAGGGCCGGCCGTCGGCGCGGCCCACCGCCGTGCAGGCCGCCCACCACCGCCGCCCGTACTTGAACGGGAACACACACGGGGCCCCGAAAGCGTTTCCTAGCAGCGTGAAGGTCTCTGAGAAGAGAAAATGAAAATAACAAATGTTAACTAGGGAAAACGTAAAGCCTATGGCTGAATCACGTCTCAAAGTGCTTTCCGTGGTTCTGGGCGCATAATCATTAAAAAAAATTGTTTCGACGCTTTTTCAGACTTCAGCTGCTGACATATGTTTTAGAGCAGTGCTGTTCTGATGTAGTTTATCATAGATGAAGTCTACAAATAAATCTCTGTCTAAGATGCTTTTGCAATCTTAATAAGGCTCCAGAGGTCTACCCTAAGATACTTCTATTTCAAACAATGTTAAGATATATGTAACACATACAAGAGCAGGAACTAATATTTATAATTGATTACATTTATAATATGATTCTTGGAAAAAAATAACATATATTAGACTAACTCTCCCTGGTTTTATTCCAGAGACCATCTAACTATCTCATACATGGAAGAAGCTTCCCACATGCTAAGATAAGAATTCAGTGTTCAAATATCCTGTGAGGTGGTTTTAGAGTATTCATTCTGAATGTGGGAAAGACATTCAGAACAATCAGGCTCCAGCTAATCACAAAAGGTTACTGCATTGGTGACTTTAATTATTCCATGAGCACTCTCATCTGCTGAGTCAAAAAAGCCATGCTTCTTCCACTAAAAATCAGTACTTTCATACCTTTCTCAGCTCATCCATATCGTGCTTCTTTCATGGGGATGTAATTTCATATCCCTGTGACTGTATAAGAATCTTATCAGTGTTTATGTGCTCTGTTAATAATGTGATGACAGAGTATGGTGAGCAATAGTGACATTAGAGAATACTTATATATAGTATAAGAGTATGTGTATACATATACAATAATAATATGTATTTACAGAATATATAGAAAGTACCTGTAATACTTACAGTACTTGCAATACTAATGTATTATAATACATACACTAAAAATGTGTGTGTGTATATAATACATGCTTGAACATTAATATAACAATAAATTCAAGGTTAAGTACCTCAGTGCATGGATTTTCTAAAACTCTGGTGGTCACTGAAGTCAGAATAGTCAGGGCCAAATATCCTAAATACTCCAAAACTCAAAAAGGAATTAATGCAAAGGATAGAAGACTCAATTTTCTGTACCTTCATACCCCTGGGAACACAAAACATCCATGGCCCCATACATATTCCATTTATTCTTTTCACTCATCTCCTTCTTTAACAAAACGTTATCATGCTCTTCGTTGCCAGGACTGAAGAACAAATCTTCTCCTTGGATTGCAAGGAGACTTTCATTTCTGCATTCCCACCACTGGAGCTCACTTTTTTGATTACAGGGATATAGGGTGACCATGGCCTGATCCTTCTTCAGTGGCACCCCCAGGCATAGTTTCAGTTTCTCACTCATAACCTGATGATCTGTGATCCACCTGAATTTTTGTGATTCATTGTCTTGATTGCAAGTGGCAGTTCTAACTGACTGTGCAATAGATGCCTCAATACAGAGCCTATTGACTTTGTTATACAGTAGAAATGTTTCAATTTCTGTAAAACAAAACAACACATAGCAAATGGTTATATAGAATATTTGTATAGTGGATATGTGATATGATTCTGCCTCCCATTCACGTGAACAAGGAGTCATTGCATTCATATCAGAGAAAAATATTATGTTTTTCAACAGGGTCCAGAGCAACACCAATTCTACTGATTAAAAACAAAGCAGACAATAGAAAATCACTATGGAGTGGATCAGTGGTGGGCAGCAGCAGCAGCATCTGGGCTGAGCACAGCTGGCTGGATGTTTTCAGCTCAGTCATGTGAATTCCCTCAACCACACTGCTATTGCCAGTACCTTGTTCCAGCACATCCTCAGATGTGTGGCCTTGTGAACCTCTGACCTCTACAAACTTTTCTCACCCTGCCAGATCTTGCAGGTCTCCTAGTGAGTGTACAACCATCTTTGCTGAGCCATTTTCCTCCCCACCTCCAAATCCACCTTTCTTTTCCTTTTCATCATACAAATGTGAGTGAACCGGTCTGGGCTTCCTGGGCCTTGCTGAGCTACAAGACCTGCCATCCCTACTGTGAGCCATTGAATATAAAACTAGGAATGACTTTGGGAAGCCAAGCACAGGCTGAGAAGGTAGCAAGGACTGGGGAGTAGTAGCATCTGACACTTGCCAGTGTGTAAAGGATGGGGGGAGTTAGGAGGTCCACCTGCACCAGAAATGGGTCTCTAGCTCTCCAGGAACATTGTCTGATCATGCCTAAACTGTTGGCTTCAAGGCAAGGTAGAAGTAGGAGAGCTAATTTCAGTCCTACAGTGATTTTATCAGCAGCAGTTGTGAACCGTGCCTATGAATTTCTTCTGCTGCCTTGTCTGATACTTTGTGACTCATCCAGTTGTATTTCCTGCCAAAGCTTGTGGGATTCATAACCAGTTTTGGTCCCTGATACATGTCTTGAGCAGTGGGTATCATAATTAATAAAAATGTATTTAAGAGGTTAGAGATATTTCCTTTAAAAGCTTGCAAAAAATTGAAATCAATGTAATTGATAATATAGAGTACTCTGAAAATAATTATTCTGGCCTGCAGTGAAATCATAGTGATTAAAAAAATACCATATACTCTGAAACAATCTATGACAATGTTCCTCATGAGTTAGAAGGGTGAAAGGATTTAACCTTAAGCATTCAGGTCTGCAGAAGCCACCTGTTTAACACCTACAAGAGAAGTGCAGCTATAGGGATGGCAGTAGTATTGTAACTGCAATTCCATAAGAGATTTCCTAAACTTACTCCAATTTTATTTTAAAAAAATATTATTTCATCCATTTATCATTGCCAGTGAATTCAATGAGTCAGTTCAAATCAGTGAATATAACCCCTTTTTACAGCCATCATCTGTGAATATCTTAATGTCTTACAAATATTTCACCATTTTACCACTCCTGGAGATCTTCCCTGCCTGATTTTGCTAACCATTACCCCACAATTACCCCACAACAACAGCTCAAAAATCAGAATACAGAAGTAAATAATTAAATAAATTTTTTAAAAGGCATTTAAAGATATCTCATTATTTTCTTAGGTCTAATATCCTGGGGTTATTGAAACAATAGTGCCACTATATATGAATAAAGCCATTAAGAATTGAGTCTCTGCATCCTCCTCTAACCATTTTTTTTGTGAGATCGTTCCCCTGCCTCTTGCCTGCCATTAAATGTCCCCCATCCCCAAGCTAATAATGTACATATTGGCAGTACCACAGAACCACAATCACCCAGACAAGCCAGAGGAGTGGAAGCACTTTCATGAGAACCTCCACAGGAAGCAAGCAAGAGGCACTTACCCGCCAGCTGCAAGGCACTGGCAACAAGAGACACAACGAGCAAGAACCTGGAGAACATAGTTTAAAATGCTGTTTCCTTTTCTTCCCTTCAGCAAAACCTGGGTGTGAGAGCTGCTGGCAATAAAGTCCTGCTGGAGAGAGGACAGTGGCTGGTCCTCCTCAGTTCTGCAGGCTGGATGGTTGGGTAAAAGCTGTGAGTGCTAAATAAGGAACCATTCTGTCACATGCCACACTTCTAAACAACAAGTACACACAGCCCAAATTTTATCCTCAAAGGAGAATGACTTCTCACTGAGGGCAAATCATGCTTCCTTAGGAAAGCAGGTGTTCACTAAAGTTTATATCTCACTACGTTCCCACTGTCTGTTGAGGAGACGTGTGGAGCTCATGGCATCGAATCAACAATTAAATGCTAAAGACAGAAATTCGGCCTTAGCTTTAAATCTTACACCTTAGCTATGCAGAATAAAAAAAATTCCAGCAGGAAAATACAGAAGTCTCTTATATTCATCTGTAAGATGAGACAGAAGTGAATTTTAGAAGATTTAAGTGAAATTCATTCTGCAGGACATTACAAAGATTTCTGCCCTTCTACAGGAGTTTGCCATTATCCTACATTTCTACATTAATGCAACTAGAAACAAGCACCCAAAACTACTTGGAAAATGGCTTACTGTAAAATCCATTCTCCTTTTTCTTGTGAAGTAGGTAAACATTGTTTGAGAGCCATACAAAAAGTCAGTCACAATTTCAGGAAATGCCACATATTGCTTTTTACCCAGATCAAGATCCTACCCAGAGCCAGCACTCAGCACTTTGGTTTCCAAATTTAAAGATGGAAACTTGAGAAAAAAAGCACTCCCAATACTCCTTTCCTGACTACTATAAACTGTCCCTATATCTGTGTAAAGGCCTGACTTTATCACAGCAGATTTTCACAATGGAAATATTTTGATTTGTTTAGAAAAACTTCTAAATGGAAAAAACCAGCCTGTGATGTAAAAATATCATTTGAAGTGTAGTAACATATTTAATTGGCATCTGTAGCCAAAATATGATATCAAGAAAATTTGACATCCTCTCCTGTTTTTTTCCAAGATGACTGCATTTCCCAAATACAGGATTTGATCCTGCTTGTCTGCTCAGCAGAAGGGGGGTTGATACAACAAAGGGGTTAATTCCCTGAGAAAATATACAGGATTAAAATAAAAGAAAGAACTTGAATTGTGAAATAAGACATTACACAATGTAAAGATGTTAGGCCAAAGTTAGCTGAATTTTCTTTTTCAGATGATAAAAAAAAATATACTAACAACAAGGATAAAGTCAACTGCTTCTTTTGGAAAATATATTTTCTCTAAAAATATAATTTTTTTAATCTGCTGCTAAAGATCTTGCCTAGAAAGAGTAAGTTTTCTTTGGCCTTAACAGATATGCCTTATACTGACAGTATATCCTTACAGCTTGTGACCTATTTATATAAAACATACATTGTCATTTCTGTTGTCAGGGATTTAACAGCCTTGTTTTATTCTGGAGTCTGTACAACATGAGGCCAAGAGGAATTCCATTTGCTTCTCAGTTGGACATTTGTAGTAACAGAGAAATAAAAAGGAAAGGATATGGCTTTTTCAGCCTCCTCTGCAGGCCAGAGCCAGCTGCAGCCTGGCAGTAAAGCAAACATTGGTTTCCCTTCAGCCAGGTTTCAGATGAGTCTTAGGACTAAAAATCTGAACAATTGCACTGCATCCTTGATACTCCAAACACAGCTGGGGTGCTGGCACCTCTCCTCCTACAGCCAGTACTCTGAATTATGGGGTGCTGGGCTGCTTCCTGCAAAGGGGCACCTGCCAAGGCTGCTGCAGTCCTTGAGGACAGGCTCCAAGGCAGAGCAAAGTTTGAACAGCCAACCTCAGGATGGCACTTGCAGCTGACACACACCTCCAGGCAGGAGCTGGCACTGCCTTCTTGTTCCTCTGCACTTGTGAAATCTGGCATTGTCAGGCAGCTGCCTCTGGCCACTGCTCACAGGTGAATCTCAGCACAAGCTGCACCCAGCCATGGAGTGCAGGGTGGCCAGTCCCCAGCTGGGTGGCCAGAAATTGGGCTAACAACAAAGTCATTCTGCCTGGTGTGAATTCAGACAATTCTCTGTTACTTCAAATTCAATTGCTGCACTAACATCCTAAACACTAGTCTCTTATAGACAGTGATGGTAGCATAAAAGTTGACCTCTTAAGGATTCCCTAGAAATCCCACCAAGGTCATTAAACTTCTGCTGTCTCAAGGATTGAGGCGAAAAGCACAATTTCATCAGCACTTTGTAGCCACCTGTCTGATGGGTCTGAATGGATAGGAGGTGGAAGGTAAAATGCTGTGGTGGCTTTACGGGTGATAATTTGCCCATTACTGATGCCAGGTGTTCCCAGACTGCTGCAGAGACACAGCAAGACCCATCCAGTGCTTTGGGATCCCTTCCAAGCAAAGATCTGCTCTGGTGAAAAAGCAGCAATGGGCAGGGTAAGGGTGCCCCATGCAGCAGCTGCAGTGGCTGAGAGCAGCTGAGGCACTCCTGCACCCCTGCTCTCCTGCACTCCTGCACCCCTGCACTCCTGCACCCATTCACTCCTGCACTCCTGCATTCCTGCACTCCTGCACCCCTGTACTCCTGCACCCATTCACTCCTGCACTCCTGCACCCCTGCATTCCTGCACTCCTGCTGCACTCCTGCTCTCCTGCACCCCTGCACCCCTGCACCCCTGCACCCCTGCACTCCTGCATTCCTGCTCTCCTGCATTCCTGCACCCCTGCACTCCTGCACCCGTACACCACTCCCCGCCT
>VZRX01012673.1:295657-345898 GCA_013398075.1 Notiomystis cincta
TTCACTCTTGCTCTCCTTCACCCCTGCACTCCTGCACCCCTGCACCCCTGCACTCCTGCACCCCTGCACTCCTGCACCCCTGCATCCATTCAGTCCTGCACCCCTGCACTCCTGCACCTGCAGACCAGCCCCAGCCTCAGGGCTCCTTGCAAGGTCATTGCTCTCATGGGTTATGGCATTCACAGTCTTGCTTTGCCAGGCTTTGCTGAATAATTTGATGAGCCTGCAATTTTTCTGGCCAGGTTCTAGCAAGGGGGATAGGTATGCTTTGCCATAATCCTTCCTAATCCTTCTCATTCAGGCTGATAAAGGCAACAGTCTAAAATTGTTCTGACAAGGCCAGACAAATGAAATCCACACAGATCAAAATAAGAACTAATTTAGGAAAATAAACCATGAGACTTAAAGTACTGTGGCTATTGCATTAATTTGCTTGACTTCTGTACATACCTAGTGAAAGCAACCATAAAGCATGTAGTAATTAAGCAGAAATATTTTCATTTTTCCCCATCATACTCTGATTTGATTTGTAATAGACTAAACAAATTTCCCCAGGCAGAATCTGTTTTGCCTGTGACAGTAACTGGTGAGTGATCTCTCCCTGTTCTTATCTCAACCCATGAGCCTTTTGTGGTACAAGTATTAATAATCTTAATTTGAGAAAGAACAGCAAGGAAAGTATGTGTACTGAAACTAAATCAGCTTTGCCTTCGGGCTTTTATTCAGAGTGTAACTTTGAAAAATTTCATGTAGCAATGCTAAATCATTAATATAAACTCCTGGAAAGTATGAAAATTGCATAACATCATAGAATGTTATACATGCTTAAATGGTATTTAACAATAAATATAATTTTCTCAATGTTTGGAAGGTTGTGGATCACATAATTCAGTTAAAAGATCATGAAAAATACCACTGACCACAAGGGCCACATTTAAGGGATGGAAGAGTCCCCATGTAGGAGATTGCACCCAAGGGTGCAGGTCACAGCTATGGAAGTTGCCTGCCTGATGACACAAGCATCAGTATTTTGGCTGAGCCACAGCAAACATATGCTCCATGAGTGCTGCTTTGCAGATACACTCATCAACCTTTTGTACCACCCTTTAACTGCTTCTTGTTAACTGAGCCTCAGCAACCACTGGGAATAATCAACTTGCACTTTTGGACTATTGTTTAAATAATGGATAATGTAAGAAAAAAACAATTAGTCCAGTCATACTTCCTGGATAACAGTATATAGTTTTAAAAATAACTGGAAAAATGCCTGTTCTTTATATTATCTCTAAGATTAGTCTTTGTTTTCTTCCTTTGTTTTATCACTGTTTCCTTTCTTATAAAAAAAGTGTATACCATTTTCCCATGGGCAAACACTTCAAGGAGCATCTGGAAAATGCTTATAATCAAATGGTTTAGTGTTAGGGTGTCCTGTGACAAACAGAGAATTGTCCTTGATGATCGTTATGGGTTCTTTCCAAATGAAGGTATTCTATGATTCTGTGATATTTTTTTAAGATTTTAAATCCTTTTCTTTTTGTAAAACACCCTAACAAATCTAAATGTCACATTTGACTTGAATACCTTAGAGAAACATGCTGAAGCAGGAAAGTTGGCAGAAAAAGGTATTGAAAACATCTTCTTCCCCCACTACTTGTGGATTGGAGAGGTCCAGAACACGATTTTAAATATGAGTAACAAGGGTGTGTGAAAAATGCCATATCTGAAAAATATCCTAATGCCCAATACAGATTCATGGCCTGACCTATGTCAGTCTCTGGAGAGGGAGGAGACATGTAGTAACTGGAGTTTCTTTGCATCCACTGGCAAAGAAGAGGCTGGAGTTCTTTCCCTCCTCACAAACCTTCCAAATTGTATCAAACCCATTTTCTGAAAGAGGAAGGAAATTTCATAATTAATAGTACAGAAAGAGATAGAGCAAACATTCACATGAACTGTTACCAAAGGAATCTCTTAACTACAAAACTATAAAAAGATCTGTAGGGCTTGGTTTCTTTCTTTCTTTCTTTCTTTCTTTCTTTCTTTCTTTCTTTCTTTCTTTCTTTCTTTCTTTTTTTTTTTTTTTCTGGTAAGTTGCACACACTAGTTCAAATAAAACAGCAGGAGTTCTGTAAATAGCTGTAAGGGCTGGCTTTAATCTGAAATAGTTTCCAGATTGTCTTCTTGTAAAGGGCATCTAAATCTCTCACAGCTCTTCCAGGCATAGTCTGAGCATTGTAATATCACTGTGGTGCCTTTTCTGCATTTTTACTTCTTTTTGTCATTTGAATCACTTTCTGCAAGAGTGATTTGCCTAAGGCTCAGTCATCAGTTCAGTTTACCTACTTCTCAGGACTGTCTAATGCTGAAACTATCACCTTACTTAGCCTGAAGGTGCCCTGGGCACACTATATTGGTCACACCATTTTTGCAGAATTCCCTGTTTTTGGAGAGAAAGGCACCTATCCCTTCCCTAAATTAATCTATATTTAGGAAGACAGTCCATCTGAGCTTGTAAGGATCTACAAGGGTGATGCTCATGGGTGTGATTCATAGCTCAGATCCCCTTTTCAGGACAAATGTTTGCCTAGTAAGTGCTGGCAGTGCAAGCTGCATGTGCTGCAGGGAGCCAAGCCAGGCATGCACTAGCCCAGCCACCAGCCCTGGGCATCCAGAGAGACCAGACAGCCTGGCTCTTCTCTCTCTCTTCTCTCACCTGCTCCTTGCTGTATGGACACAAAAAGGGGGGCCAGGAATGATCTCACCTGAGGTAAACCAGGCACCACATTTAGGAACTGAGAAAGGTTTGGATCCAGCTTCCTTTACTCATTGCTAGTACTCCACAGCACCTTGGCTGCTGTGAGCAGGACAGGCAGTAAACTGCAGCCACTGCTAGCACCTTAAACCACCAGGTGTAACCACCTTAACAAATACTTCATCAGGCCAGAGCACTACCCAAACCCATCCTGATTTTGAACACAACCAGGAACAGAAAAACAGAAAAAAGCCAATGTCATGACTGATTCAGTCATGATTTTCCTCCAAATATTCATCTAAGTAGGCACATCATCCATCAAAGTACACTTTTTTTGGATGCTGTCCATATCACTACATGTACAGAGTACTCTAAATTTAGCTGAATTTCCATATTATGAAGCCAATGTGCATTTAAAATGAGTTAGGGCTCCTGCCCACATTTTCAAAAATCTCACACTTTTACTTGGCAGCATCATAGTCTATCACACGTAAGTCTGTTCTGGAAAGCTTCAGTGCAGAATACATTTCTCTTCTCACTTTACATGAGGCAGTGTTGCTGCACTCATGAGCTTAATGCTTCATACCAGAACACAGCATGCACTGTTTAAAGCCTGCTCTTCATTTCCACAGCATTTTCTCAGACACTTCATTAGGAGGCATTGGAAGATAAGGAAATATTTGCAAGGTCATTTCCTATACCATTGTTTAGTTTACAAAAATTGTGCCCAACTCTGCATAAAACAATGGGATAGATTAAAGGTGAAAAGAGAATGGGATATTTGGGCTGCAGGACAACTCCATGAATTGCTGATTTGTTTGTTTGGGTTTTTTTTAAGCAGATGATTTTGATTATTTTTAACTCTTAGAGACAAGCTGTAATATTTGGAGAAATTTGCAATTCTCAGTAAACTCTGGAGGAAGCTAGGCAAGGTTTGAACAAATCAAAACACCAAGGAATTATAAACCAGGCAGACTAACTTGAATTCCTGGAATAGTAGTAGAAAAGGCAGTACTATTTGCTAATCATGAGAGGATGACTAGATAACAAGGAATCATAGTCCTAAAAAAAGAACAGTAATTAGTAACTTGTGTTGAATTTGGTATGTGGTGTACTGACAAGACTTTTATGGAAAGATTTGGAGCCATTCTGTATGTTAACAGCTCAAATAATGGGAAAGTGTACTTAATAAATTATTTAGCTTCATGTCATGGTTTAAGCCCAGCTGGTAACTAGGCACCCTTAATTAATTTACATTAAATAGTAGTCAGGAAAAGGCAATATTGCAGAGCTGTCTGCTTGGTAAATGAGTGTAGGCATGTGTCCTTCACCCATGACAGTGATCACTTCCCCAAAGGGATTTCTAGGTCCAGTTTGGCATGTCCAGCATTCCAGGGACTGCTCCCTTCAAGTGGGTTGGACACAGTCATGGCCACCCTGTTCTGGAGCAACCAAGAGCTCATCACTGGGCCACTCCAGCCCAGCTGTCCTGAGGAGCCAGGGACACTGCAAAGCACTCCAACATTAGTACAGAAACTTTGACAAGGCTGCCCAGGACAGAGGTGAAATCACAGCTGGCAGTGGAAACTTTAAAACAGGTGTTGGATCTTCCAGCAGCTGATCAGTTTTTGCTGACACTGCTTTTGGGCAGGACCTTTTCAGTTCCCTGTTTCTGTTATATATATGATGATAGGTTCCTATTCACAGGATGAAGAAAAACTTAAGACTTTTAAGCTTTAAATTACATTGTGCCTTCTATTGTTTGCTTTAGCATTTGAAAAGAGAAATTGCATTTGCAGTTCTCTTTCAGTGGCTTTCAGAACCATAGAGAACATGCTTATTCAAGCATCTTTGAAATCCCTCCTAAATTGAAAATAAGGTAATTTAAAGCTTTAAAATATGAAGTGACACATTGTTTCACAATACAGTTAGTGTGACATGGGAGGGACATATTCCAGTAAGATAACACACTGTATCTGTACACTGAAAATTTATATAATGTTTGTTTTTATACGACTCTGAAGTAAAATGCAAAGTAAGAACTTGATAGTTACAGCACAACAGGTTGGCACAATGCTGTGTCTTAGGAATTCTAATTATTATTTTTGCAATTGCCTTGCTGAACTTCACATTTTGAGTATCTCTGAGAAAGGATGCTCCCACATGTGGTACCATCACCAACTTTTCCACACACACCAGGTGAAGCATCTTCTGTGCTTTTCTCTCCTCTGCTGCCTCTGCCTATCCACAGAGACAGGAGTGATATGAGGGAAGGGACTGGATCCATGTGTGCCCCCCCATGGCAATTGGCTTTTGCAGGGACCAGTAAGTAGTGGGCACCCCTGAGGGACCCTGCACATTGCTCTCCTCATGAAGAGATTGAGGAAAAGAGGCAATTGCAGGGGTAAGGTACTAACAAGAGTACTGAGAGGGAGATAGAGGTCTTAGAAGAGAATCTGGCATTGGGAGACAATACAAGTGACTGAAGGATGACAAACAGGTACCCACAGCCACTTAGAAATATGAAGAAAAACTTAGAAATATGAAGAAATGGTCATCGGTGACCTCTAGCTCCTACTTCCATACTTTCTTTTCACAATTGATTTCTTTGGATTATTCCATTGGTGTGGTTTTATTTTACACTTAAATATAATTAATTTCCTAAAGAATTGGGACCCCAGTTTCTTGAAACCTCACATCTGGTTTGAACCTTGATTTGGAATGCAACTTTCACAACCTATTGGGAGCACTCATCTACTTGACCATGGGATTTGAATATATGGGAGCATCAAGCCAGCTTTCCAAGTGGGTTAATGTAGTAATCACAGCCACAGGAAGAGACTCAGAGTGAGTATCTAATGTAAGACATTGTCCAAAGAAAGGGACAGTGAAATATAATGAATAAAGTTACACACATTTCAAAATTAATATTGTTTTATAAGCATCTCTCTCAGTTGTTAAACAAACAAAACAGAAATCTGTATTAAATATTTGGTAGAAACTGTATTTGACAGTGCCAAAAGATAACCCTCTATTTGTGGTACCCTGATGACAAGCCTAGCACTCACCCATGCCCTGAACAATCTGGCTGTGATGCCAGGCACAGGTTCACTGCCAAGCTGCTCTGAGCAAAAATGTCACACAGCACTTGGGGAATCCACACTTGCACATCTGTAGTCTTGTTAAGGACTCCACTCAGTGGTAAATAAAAGATGCTGCATCTCTAAGTGCAGCAGCATGTCAGGGAAGCTGCTTGGGGTGCACATGCCAGAGCCATCGACCCAAGCTTGCCTGGGATCACCTCACTCCTGTCTGCAACCACAGCCTGTGCCCAGGCTGACCTACTTCAAAGAGCAAGAAAGGTGCCAGAGCTCCTCATGTGCTGTCCCTGCACCTGCTCTGCCTCTGAAGAGGATGAGAATGTCTGTGATTGGTCTCGTGGGTGTCTCAGAGCCACAGCAAGATCACTCATTCACTAATGAAGAGCAGACAGACAGCTTTCCCTGAACACAGCAAAAATCATGAGAATATTTCAATACAGAGTAAGGAATCCCTTTATTTCACTCCTGTCTCTGTCCCTATTTCAGCAATTGCAGGACTATTCCTAAAGTATTGCCATTGATAAAGGATCTTTAGTTTGTGTTGTCTACAGACTAATTCACAAAATAGGCTGGCTCTTCCAAATTTCTTTCATTCTTACTCTTTATCAGTAACTGTACTTATTAATCACACCAGCATGAATGTGGCTTTTCACTTCAGGCATTTTTACATACAAAAATGTATGTGGACTATTTTCAGCACTGTTCAGAAGACAATTCCAGTCCTGCAGTTTCTGGGCATGTAGACTTCCTGATGGAGTCCGAATAGTGGGACACAGAGTAGCAGCAGAAAACATCCAAAGACTAAAATGCAGAATGAATTTCATAAAGATGAAACAGTAACTGGCTTGAGAAATTAAATGCAAAATTGAAGATTCCAAAGTAAGGAAAGACTGATTAGAGAAAATTTCTTTTAATGGAAGTAATAGTAAAAGAAAATACACACACAGAGCTACCATTGCTCTTCAGGGAAAGCTGTGAATCTACATTTTAGTCCTCTGAACTGAATCATAACAGTCTACCACTAGATTAATTACAAAAAAGAAATGTATTGTTCTTCAGAGATGTTTCTTTTAGAAGTCATCAGTTGAAAAACCATGAGTCAAGCTGTGTTGGCATGAAAACATAAGTAGAGTGTCTTTAACTGTGAGGGAAAAAACCCAATATATTTCTTCAAGGAAAACATATCTCTGCCCTCTGCTGTACAGACCATTGGAAAATCTTTTCATATTTTGACACTCTGTAAGTTACTCTACACTGCCCTAAGTTGTTCATTCTCTGGGCCATTTAATAGGATGAACTAGTCAGAACAGAAATTAAAATTTTGAAATGTTAAAAAACAAAAACAATGAAGATGACTCCTGTCAGAAATTGTCTTGATACATGTGAACTTTCAGAACATCCAGAGGGATTCAACTGGAAGAAAAAAGAAATAAGCCTTTGATTAAAAAAATTCTGTATTTGTTTGAAGAAATATCACAAACATATATTTTTTCACTTTTGCATTTCTGGAGGTTTATGTATAGAGGAAAATTTTGTAACAGTATACACTGAGGCTGTTAGCTAGCCTGTTGATAATTGTCTATGTGGATTTTTTGTTTCCTATTCCATGAAAATCAGAGCAAATCACCCCACACTTATCACACATTAAAATTTGTTTATTTGAGGACTTTGAAGTTGCTAGGAAAAAAATCAAACTCGAGGTTAATTGCATGTCAGTTTCCATATACAGGTGAATTCAAAACCTGGCTCAGGAAATCCCAGAGCTGCAAATGTTGACACCAAGAGAGGTAAACAAAGAGCTACCCCTTCATGTTTGTCAAATATTGTGCTCTTTATTAAACACCTGATTTGGACACCATCAGGGATAGGATTCTAGGTTGAAGTAACCTTCAATATGACCTAGTAGAGCTGTTTTTCAGTTGTGATTAAAAACCCAAATTTACCTGTTTAATTCAAGTAGACATCCCTGTCAATCCTGCTGTGTAGGTGTGATAGGACTCTCCAGGGATCCACATTGTCATGGCTGGAGAAAACATCTCACAGAACACGTCATATGCACACTTTCCTTCAGCCCTTCCTGCTGTTCTTTGTCACTTCAGGACACTCAACAGATGTAATTTCAAGCAGACTTCAATAAAGTTTAGATATCTACTCAGGATATAGGAATTTTTCAAGTGTGTTTAAAAAAATAATGGGTAGTACTGCTGGGTTTTGTCAATAAATCTTGATACCTGACTTAAAACTGCATAAAAATATGCAGCATTGAGACTAATATCACTGTATATTGTTTTCAAAACAACATCTATCCCCCAAGTTCTCTAATTACTGACTTTATATGGTCTTTAGAGGATCTTGACAGATACCAAGAACTAATTGAATTTCAGGCAGGATCTTAAAAGGTGAAATTTTTGGTCATCGGTGACCTCTTCCTTTTGCTTTGGGCACTGTAATTAACCCCTGAGATAAAATCTAATGGTTTTGGTCAGCCAAAGCCCCTTAAGCAGCTAAACTAATCTCACAGTCCCAAGGCAGAAGCCATCATCTTAAAGGGCAGGACACAAGACTGAACTTGCTGCTGGCACTTGCCATTTCCAATAATGTTTTGGGCAGCCTGGGATACATTATCACCCCTTCTCTACCATTATTTGCTGTAGATTATGGCCCTCTGTTCCAGGCAGCTGGGATTGTGGCCTCTCTACCCCAGCAGGAACTCCTCTGGCCTGGGTCTTGTGTCTTTGCCAAGTACCTACCGAGAGCAGGACCAAAGAGCCTCTCTGATTTACTTGGCTCCAAGAGCCTGTTTGTGGCCACCTACAGCTGGAAGGTAGAGCCTCTCCTGTTGTCTGTCCTAATTTGCTGTGACCCAGGGTGCTACAGGGACGCGATGGCCGTGACTCAGCAGTTGTGGAGCACGTATTCTTCTTGCTGCTTTTGGTACAGTTCCTGCCCCCTCCTCTGGCAGGGACAGTGATGTCAGTCCCATTTGGGACAGGGATGAGGACAGCAGAGGGAATAAACCACAGTTTTCGAGCTGTAGCACCTGACTGGTGTAGCACTGATGGAGGCTGCTCGTGGTACCTGGGCTTTGACCTCACATTAGTGGGAAGCTGACGCCTGGCACGGGTGGCAGCACTGACCACATGGCCACGAGTCCTGCAGCCAGGACAGCAGTGCTGCTTCCTAAGGGGGTGGCCTTGTCTCTGCCCTGCCTTTGCCACATTTCCCATTTTACCTCACCAAAAGTGCCCAGTCCTGTAAACCACTACTGACCACAGAATTACAGAATGGTTCACACTGAAAGGGTGTTCTGAAGGTCATTTAGGTGAATGCCTTGCTCAGAGCGGGCCCTTAAAGGTATTTACTCTTTTAAACGTTGCTCAGGACCTTTTTCAGATGGGTTTTGAAAATTTCCACAAGAAAGAATGACATTTCCATAGAAAAATGTATCGATGTTGAACACACTAAATGTGAAAACAGGTAGAAAACGTTTACAAAATTCACTCTGAATGACAATTCAGTTGTCTGAACTATCAAACACCAAATGAATAACTGAGGAAAAAACAATTTATGAATATTCAGAGTTATAAGAAAATACTAAATTTCTGGAACTGAAATGATTATAGCAGCCAATGCAGTTTTAGTCAAATCAAAAGAGCACAAAAAACAATGGAAAATTGCTAAAGGAAGAAAATTCATAGACTGTTTACATGAATGCAAATGGCTTTCAAGCAAAATTTTAGGATTTCCTTCCCTTTTATCTTGCTTCCTCATATGTTTAAAATCCCTTCCTGATTTTTGTCACTATGTTAAGTTTCTATATAATTGAATTTCACGTATTCAGAGAATTGATTATAATGTAGCCATTTGTTTGCTGCATAATCAATTCCCTTTCATTTGTAATCCAACTAAGAATGAGCAGTTTCACTGTTATGTGCACTAAATGAACTGCTTTGTCAAATAAACACTCAAGGAGATAAATGGTCTCTTCCAGACTTTTGTTATCTTTGCAACAATGGGAGATTGCATATTTCTAATTTCCCACTTCCTGTTAAAATTTCATTGCAAAGAGTTTTAACTCTGAATAGACCCTAAATTTTGTGTGCTTTTAAATGTATCATAAAGTCAATGTACACAGCAAACTGTGCCTTTTGACAGAAGCTTACTTTCAAAAGCAGCCTGACAAGCACGACCATCTCCTGTGGTAGCTCTGAAATGAAAAGTACTATTACCAGGAGAAAATGCTGCTGTTCCCATTGGCCAGAAATAAATTTTAAAAAATTTCTTGAAACATGAGGTGGAGGAAAAATCCTTGGGCAGATGTAATTGAGTCTCATTTTTATTCCATTCTCTTTTCCATTTGCCCTTTGAAAGAATGTTCACCCCTCCTCACTCCCCTCACTACTTATAGGCCAATACACCTTTTCTTTTTTCTGTTGTTCTTGCTTCCCAACACCCCCTGAGAGTGAACCCCACGGTGGCCAGATCCAGCAAGTTGAAATATCAGCACCTTTTCTTCAAACTGAATGTGCTCCAGAGGAAGCAAACACCAGGGGGTGTTTTGATCTCTAACAAGTTGTTTAAAAACAAATGTCTCCACTTTTCACAGTATCTTTGCAGAGAAAGTGCTTGCTGTAAGCTTTCTCTCAGTGGCTTCTTGGGTTGCAAAACAGCCCATGCAGTTCCTCTGTAGCACTCTAGCAGAAACCTCTTCCTTTCCCTTGCCCCAGAGGCTTCCCCACAGGTCCACTTTCTGTTCCTCTTAGGAAAACCCCGGGTTCCCTCCCATCCTCTGCACTCCAGCATGATGCTCTGAAGCATCACCCCTATCCTGTGCACACTCACCATTCTCAAGAAAGAAACCGTCTCCTCATCTTTCCAGGTGGCTCTGTCCTGTGAAAGACATCAGGAGCGAGGCAAGGAGGAGGGGCAGCCTGCCTTCATCCCTGGTCCCCAGCTGTGGCCCAGGCAAATAGGAACAAACATACAAATATCTTACATGCTCCAGCCCTTCCCCATCCACACACACTCTCTTTTTCCTGATCTGAACAGTGCTCTTGAGGCAAGAATTCACTTGGTGTACTTCAGGTTTTTTTCTCAACTCTCATACACAAAGCATATTCAACCCTCTACTCTTTCCCCACAACCAGGAGTCCTGTCCTCCTGCGCTTCTCCCTGCAGCATCTGCATTTCCCAGACCTCTGCTTTGCCATGCTCTGCTTTGTCTGTCTCTCCCAGAGATGGTCAGCACTTCTGGCTCAATTCAAGCTCCTTTATTTCTACCTTGACCTTTTCCTTCAATCTCTCTCAAGTTTTTTGGACACTTCACACTGTATTTTTGTTTGCCATCCTCTTACCAACCTCAGTCAACGTTTCTCACTGCACAAACCCTTATTCCTACAATTACTAAATATTATTCCCTCCTATGTCTAGAACCTCTGTCATTTGCCTCTTCTGGTGGACAGCAAAACAACTCCAAGTCTGCCACATATATACCTGATTATCAACTATAAAGCAAAATTATGTTAACCAGTTCTAAAAGTAGGTGAGATGGATTTAATCTACATGCCTAACCCAAGAATCTGGGTAAAAAGCCAATATAATGGTTGCACTGTATGCATTCTCCATAAAATATTTCCTCAGGGGAATCAGAACCACTAAGCACATCCTTAAAACACTAACCAAATCCTTCAAAAGATTATATAACAGATAGTGAATAGTTGTGCACAGCAAAATCTTGTGCCCAGAAAGCTGGATGTGTCAGATAAGGACACAGCTGAGAAGAGACAAAATGAACACCAGCTCTTCCTCCACAGGATACAGTGACATCAGGACAACTTTGTGCTTATGGAGCAGTTTACACCTTTCCTATTGACCCCGGAAAATCTGGCAAGAACCCATTGGAATCTGGCCCAAAGGCACTAGCTCATTTCACAACTATCTATCTATTCTCTTTGTATTTATAGAACTTCCTTGCATTTTGCTCCAAATTACTCTTCACTTCCTTTTTCAGTCCCCTGGTTTCAGAAAATTAAATTACAAGAGTAAAGATTTGTGGTTCAACAGCTTCTTTTTAGAATCCTGTTTAGCCAGGAGCCTGAATCTAATAGGTACTGATACTGATATTAGCAAACTTTCTCTGTACATTGATATTCTTTTGGAGGAGGTTCTTCTTTGTACATCTGTCTGCCATGGCTGTGTCATGGTCTGACCTTGCAGAAAGTTACAATGGTGAATTTTTCCAAGGCTTTTCCTTCCTTAAAGGCAGTTACTACTTCTTAAAATTGTAATAAGTTCAAATTTTTCATCCATATTATAGGTTATGGATATAAAGAAAATAGTGAGAAAAGGTAGGACATTCTCTCCCTCTAAAATACCACCCTAATTTACAGAAAGCAAGGGTAAGCAACTGAGAAAGGAGGTGTCAACATCTTTTCTACATGGAGAGGCATTTTAAAAATGTTTTGTTGCACATAAGACCAAATCCACAACCTATGTGGAAGGAGGACAAGTTTACAAACTGTGTTTCCCACTCTTCTGTTTATGGCAGTGTAAAGCTGAATGTTCCTAGGCCTGGTGGAAACATTGCTTTTACCACTGAATTCTAAGGGCCCAAGCATCTTGGTGAGCATCTCTTTCCTACCTCCACACAAGTAGTCTTTAAATTAGATCCTGGATCTGTCTTGTCTGATGAGTATTCTTGGAGTTGGTTTATTAGCTAGGACTTGGTATGAAATAGTGGCAACAGCAGCTTGCCTTCAGAAATCTAGCTGCAGGAGACTAATTTGGAATAAAAAACCTGCAAGTAACCATTAAATTTGAGAAGAAAATCCATCATATTAGGATGCATGGAAAACCAAAGTTTCTTTTAAATTCCCATTTCATGGATAGGGAAGAAATGCAGATCAAAAACTGCATTTCTTAAAACAAGTTGTTCTGGTTTTTGGGTTTTTTTTCCTAGCAAGCTGTTATTATGAATAGAAGTAAATATTCACACGGCACATTCACTTCTTTACTCGCAGAGCTCACTCACAAGCAGTCACCAGTATTGCTTGGAGCAATATTCTGTAACTAATCCCAGCTGTACTCTAGTTTCTAAGAGCCACACTGGCACTCCAGGGAATTCCCAGGAGATGTCTGGAAAGTTTCTGGCAGGGTCTTACTCTTCATTACCAGACATCAGCCCCTGCTGTCTCCGAGAGGCTCCGAGACACACGATCCTCTCTCTGCTGATGCTTGTGGGCACTTGAAACCCTGTACAGACCCAGGGAACTCTGGGCTCAGTTCTCACAAATGCAACAGGACTGCTAAAGCTTAACAGTCCTTGGAAACTTTCACTAATTAACTTCTCATTAGGCATGTTTCCTGGGTTTGGCCTATTGTTTGCTGGTAGCCACTTCTTTATCCAAAATCCTGCATCCTGTGCAATCAATTCAGACAGAAGGGTCCTTTATGGAAGGAGCTACAAGAGTGGACTAAATCTTTTTAATCTGCTCATTGTTGCTAGGATCTCAGCTGAAATACCTTATCTACTGTTTCTTGCTATCAGAAGGACCCACATACCACAGCACAGGGGCTAGAAGGGAACAGCAGAAGAGATGAGAGATCTGGAAGAGAGAGCCAGTGAAATGCAAAAGGAAGAACTAGTGTTGTTATCAGCAAATATTGAGAGGAGATATGAAAGAGCTGTCAATATATAAAATCTGTCTCAGAAACTACTAGAGCAGAACAGCACATAAGTAGTCTTAAATTATGACACTTTCATTAAACAATTATTAGGGTAAACCTTCAAATGTCATGGATAAAGAAGCAATGAGACAATTTCACAGGTTGTAAAGACCATTTAAGAGCATGCTAGAATAGGAAAAGTGGATTTGTGTATAAAAATTTACCCTCCTTCCTCTGTTTACTATTATGATAAAATGTTCTGTTTAAGAAGAGACACACTTTTACTTAGAATCAGCTTTTTAATTCCTGTTTAGTGAACCAATGCAGAATAAAAACTTATTTACATGTATTTCATATACACACAAAATATTTTAACTTAAACACAATTAAAACTTGTCAAAAGATTAAAATATCAAAAAGTATCAAATTAAATAAGGGCATCCACTGCACTAAGAGCTTTGAGACATTTGTTGGTTGTGTTTGGCATAAAATACATTCAGAAAGTGAAAACAAAAAACACCTGTATGTGAGCCTATTTTAGGTTTTATGGAGCCTGACAATATACCAGTAGATCAGTTTGAGATGCAATGCCATCAGCTTCATCATGATGGAAGTCTAGAATGAGACTCAAAAGTTTAGAACAGACTTGGACAAAGAGAATTTGGTTAGAAATTAGAAAAGACTTCCTAGAGGTAAGTTTCATTAGGCTTTGAAAAAACAGCCTAAAAATTTATGAAATCTACACTGGCCTTGGAGATATCAAAAATACTTTTTATATAAATGTTCAGGTGTGAATTAAGTATAATTTCTCTTTCTTTCCCACCCTTTTGCAGCATCCTTTGAGATCCCTATTTGACTGTTTAAATGATAAACCACTACTATTCATAATACATTCCCACCTCTTATCATAGTGGATCTTTCAATGCATATGTTACAGAACTAGAGCAGAAGAAATACAATTTACACTTTGCTTTCCATCAGTCATAAACAGAGGAGCAAATTATGTTAATTCTGATATTATGGGCAACACAAAGAGTTTCTGTGGTACCTCAGTAGCAAAAAGAAGACATGGACCCACAGCAGGTTGCCTGGCTGAGGCTGGGACCTGGTCTTGCTTCAGGCAGGATCTGAACCAGGTGAACTTGGACATTCTCTCCAACCTGTGCAGTTCTGCTGTGTAGTTCTGTCTGTGCTGCAGAACTACAGGACACTTTCAGGATACCTACAGGTCTGGATATACTTTTGGGGACATGCTAAGGACCATATTCTCACAACTGAATATGACAAACACACAGTTCTTGTGCCTAAAGATGATGTTGGACACGGGCAGAGACTGGAGCTGCCTGAGTGTTGGCTTACACAACATGGCTCCAGGTCCATGGGAAAGCTCAACAACCCTCCCAGGTACTACAATTTGTGGGCAGATCTCTTTATCTGCCTCGCAAGTTTGCTTGTTTCTGCTAGCAGAGAAAGCAAGAAGCACCCCATGCAAAACTAATAGAATTTCCATAGGAGAAAATTGCTTTCCTTAAGAATTCTTGTATGCCAACACTTTAATTCTTTTCAAAATCAAGACCGAGGTTGCCCAGCCTATTAAATTGTTTCCTGCTCATTTTCTTCAATATTGGTCACAAGACAATTGGATTCATTAGTTCCAAGGTCACCACGGTATATGGCATTGTCAAACCCGGCTGTAAACATTTGTCTATCTCGTCTTCTTTTATAGAAACAGTACAGTGTGAGGCCAGTGCCAGCCAGCAGAAAGAAGATCAGGATAAAAATCATCCCACCTAAACCACTTGATGATGAAGCAGCAGCTTTGTTTTTTGATGCTGTGGAAGACAAAACAGAGCGTTTGCTACAAATGTCCAGAGACTGCTGTTGCATTCAATAAATATCTCCCTAAGTAAGCAACTGAGTGAAAACCGAAGTACTGAACAATCATAATAGCAGTTAAAATTGATGTGTGTTCCAGGTAAATGATACAAAATTAGATCAAAAATGCTCTAAGGACCATTATATTGTACTACATACATACATTTTCCTTACTACTTGTAAGGAAAAACAAAGGAAGACATCCAGTTTGATAGAAGTGTTCTCATTTTAAACATATTTAAAATAAAATAATCATGACAGTTAAATGGGTATTTAAATGAAACTTTTCTGGAGGAAATTTCGCTTGTAAATAATGAATGCCTCTAAACCTATTGAAATTTCTAGTTTTTGAGCTTAAAAGAAACCAACTTACCATTATTGACAGGTAAATCATGGGTTGGCTCAACTTCAGCAACTATAAAATGAAAAAATATGTATATTATACAGTTTGAAAGCAACAGCTCAATTAAATAAATACTGCATACATAATTTTTAACCTTGTGTTCATAACAAATTTTAAATAATCATAGAATGGCTTGGATTGGAAAGAGCTTTAAAAATCACCTAGTTCCAACTCCCCTACCCTGGACAGGGACACCTTCCAGAGACAAGGTTTCTCACAAGTCCATGTCCAACCTGGCCTTGAAACTTTCCAGGGCTGGGTATCTGCAACTACTCTGGACAATTTGTTCCAGTCCCTCACCACCTTCACAATAAAGAATTTATTCCTAGTATGTATTCTGAACCAACTCCTTTTTATTTCAAAGCCCCTTGTGTGGTCACTACATGCCCTTGGAAGAAGTGCCTCTCCAGCTCTCATGTGGGCCCCCATTAGGAACTGGAAAGTGTTATAAGGTCTCTCTGGAGCCTTCTCTACGCCAGACTAAACAATCCTAACTCTCCCAGCCTGTGCCAATTTGGGAAGTGCTCCAGCCCTAAGACCATCTTCATATCCTTCTCTGAACCAAGTTGAGTAGGCTATTTTAAAATTAGACTATTTCAGCTGGTTTAAAAATAATCAGTTGAGTTTTTTCTTGCCCTGAGGACCCCAGAGCTGACCAAGTATATGTGCATGAAAAACACCTGAAAATATTTTTTGACAAATGAGGCTGAATCCATCAAATATACTTGCTAAAAACACTTGTAAAAGAAGAAGACCCCAAGACTAACTGTTGTCTCACTCTTCATTGCTCTGAAAACCTTATTTGTAAGGTAGATTGTGCTCAAAGTTTTTACTCTTTCACAGTGTAAAGCTTAACAGTTCACACTAAAGAACTCCATTTTTTACACTTGTGAAAACGAAAAGCACAGTTGTACTTAACAGCATTTTAGCTGTATTTTTAGGCAGATTCTTTTTCCTTTCTCCACTGCTTCAGTTAATTGCTTGCAGGACTGACTGGCTGGGCCCTAAAAAGTTCATAGATGACTCTGTTGCCAACCTGCCAACGTGTGAAGATACACAGGCAGGACTGGTTCTCCAGTACATCAATTACATTTGTGCAGTAGATCTCTTTGCCAGTGCCAAATGTGATCTGTTTCAAACTGTGCAAACACAGCTGGTTCTGTGCACATACTGTGACCCCTGGCAGCTGCATGTGTGCAGCTTTATATCCTTCATGTTTTAGGCAGCACTGCTGTGCCTACAAGCAGGACTTGCCCCAGCCTGTGACACTCAAATTTCTCATTGGTTGTCATCCAAAAAACCACAAGTAGCCATTACAAATGAAGCATACCATGCTGTTTGGTTCTCGTGGCATGTCTCACTATGCCTCTATCAGCAGAGAAATTAATTGGGCCTCACTGCCTCCCTCCCTTGATGCTTTCTTCTTGCTCATCCAACAGATCCCAGCACACTTCACCATGGTGGCACTGTCCCCATCAGCAGCATCTACCTTCTCTCTGCAGGAGCTCACTGACTTTGTACTGCTTCCCCTCAGCTTACCTGTGGGGAGAGTATCTGCTTGCACTCTCTAGTTTAGTCATCTATCCATCATCTACTGCTCCTTGTGCTTTAACCTTAATGCCTATTAATGGTATCTGCACTCTCAACAGATTATATGTTCCTCCCTACCCCAGGGTCCAGTAAATGCCCAGACATCAATGCTTTTAAACAGGGGTGTGTGTGTGTGTGTGAATAACAGTGACTCAGATTATTCTCCAACATTATTTCTCACCATTTTTGACAGAAATTACTCTCGGCTTGGATTCGGTTGCACATGCAACAGCATCAATGCATAAAGTGTACCCAGTGCCTTAACCACTACTTTTAAAGTAACTCAGTGCACAGAAATTCAGAACTTACTTTTGGGGATTTTGCAAATAAAATTCTGGTCAACAGAGCAGTAATAGGTCCTCCAGGTTCCACTTGAGACATCCATGTCAACACAGTGCTCATCAAAAAGTACTGTAGGCTCTCCCTTCTCCCAGTTGACATATTCTACAGCACTTCTGTCCATCCATATCCATTCTCCTAAAATCAAATGTGTTACCAAGTGAGTGAATGAAGTGGAGAATAACTTCTAGTCTACCAGTCACAATGACAGAGCAGATCAGATCTGGGATTTTTTCATTGATTAAATTGACAGCACAGAGCACCTATTCCTCACTCTAGAGCACTTATTTCTCACTCTTTCAACAGCCAGAGCTTTCCAGGTGGGAGTGTACCCAATGCAAATGCTTACAAAGTTAACTTCATTAGTTCATGGCTGTCAGTGAGGTAAGGAAGACCTGTCCAGCTACCCAGGGACCTTTAGGTGAAGCCTGCAGCCAGGACTGTACCTGGGAGCCTCAGGGGAAGCAGAGCACCTGTGCAAGCCAATGTCAGCAGTGCAGAATACTCAGGAGATTTTCTCTATGTGTGTGTTTAAGATCAGTGGACAACTACTTTATTAGAGCTGGATTAGTTAATTATCTTTGCAAATTGAATTAGCTCTCTCTTTAATCATCTCATCTCCTGATGACTCTCAAGCATCTCCCATCCAGTAGGAATAATAGCATCTTCTCCCCCCCAGGGTGTGTTTTCTGGCAGTATATCCTGGTATATCCAGCTGCCTCAGGGGCACTTTGTCCCTCCCCTGCAGCTGCTCTTCCCTCCTGCACTGCTTGTCCAGTGTGGAGCACTGTGGCACTGCTGGGGACAGGTCAGGAACAAGTCACTGCTTTTGAGTGCTCATTTCAGCTAGAACAGATGAACATGGCTCACAACTGGATTAAAATGAAAAGCTCCACCAAAAATTTATGGAAAAAAACCCACTGAAATTTAGATTAATAACTCTTCTAGGCAGCTCACATGCTATGCCCTGCGTTTTCTAGAAATAAATTTAAATTTAATTTAACTCAGCATTTAATGACAAGATGGCATTTTGCTTAAAATACTACAGTGGTTAAATGTCAAGTAATTTGAGTTAAAAAAGGCAATAAGAAACATTTTTAGTCAACTACTACAGTGCTAAGCTAAGGCCTTTTACAGACAAACATACTCTAATTGCAACAAAGATACAGAGAGTGTAGACCTCTCGGTGGTCTATGTTTTACACATTTTAGCAGAGAAACTTTTAAATATTTATTAGGGTTTTTTTCCCTGATTATTAATTAAATATTTAGCATATTGGTACTATTCTTTAGTATGTTAGTAGTATATTAGAGCTTAGTATTCGCTCTATTTATTTAGTATCTATTTTCATCTCAGTATGCATTGTGAAATAATTACCATCAATATTTTTGAACAATCCTATCCAAAACTTTCTGAAGTCACTTGCAAGTGGAGCCAAGTAGAGTAAGAGAAAATTCATTTCAGCTGAATCTTCAATGGAAACCAGAGAGGCACCTAAAGATACAAATTAAATGTTACATACAATTTCAGGGAGATTTATCATTATAAATTAATTATCTCAGTAAAAAATCATTACATGCTTCATGATCATCATGGCCATAAAGGAAAAATGCTTGATCATAAATATAAATTAGATGTAGCTTATAATTGATACACACATACACACATATTATGGTTTGGTTCTGGATTAAAAAGCCAAACACACAAACAACCTGTTATATATCCTAATGAAAAAGGGCACTTACCCATTTGAATACACATCATGGAAGCATCAGGCCAGCTTTCCTCAGAAGTGGTGTGAACATAGTAACAATGGCCACGGAAGGGAATCCAAGATCTCCCACGCTTCGGTTCCGGACACTTCCCAGGAAGCTGAGGTGGCTCACTAGGGATTAACTCTATTAAGACACACAGGTTTCAGTGGAGTTTTAAAAGCCAGTGGAATTGTGGACTCCTGCACCACACATCATAAATAGGACATTTATTCTAGGAAAAGGAATATCCCGTAGGCTCAACTAATTATAAAGTATTGAATTAAGCATAAAAAATTAGTAACAAATTTTTCTGGTTGGAGCTCATTCTCCAGTCTGCCAAAGGAGGCTTACACAAGTCTAACTGCAATTGTCTTCAACATGGCAATTTTTACCTAAAACTTGTGAAACAGAATGAGGAAGGAGTCAGCAAACATAAGGGATCTCGACACCACAATTCTGTGGCTTGTGTCTAGACAATTTCTAGAATGCTCAGTTAGGGAAGATGCCTAGATGTACCTGCTCTTGTACATAATACATTATAATCACTGTAAAAGCAGAATTTATAGCTTATTGTATCACCTGATTAAAGCCAAAACAGAGCTTAAATAAATATAAAATTTGCTGTGAATTATGGTGCAGAAATTTTTAATTTCTTATATAATTTGCAAGATGTTTGAAAATTCCATGCAATATTTAAGTGCTAAATTATTCGAGCAGAAGCAACAAACAAATTGATTTGGCTGCTACGCAGATAGAAGTTTCTTAATTCACAATATATCAAAAGATACTTTTAAATGTAAAATACACCATTAATATATTTATAGTTAGGCTAAAGTTGATTGATTCTTTAGTTCTTGACAAACAAGGATACGAAAAACCACTAAGGCATGTGGCTTGAAATATTGCAGCTGTCTTTATGATGTGCATGTGTTGACTGGCCTGTGAAATTAAATGTCTGGAGATCACACAAGACAGATTGGATCTGAGAGTAATTCCTTAAAAAAGGTAAGAGTTTATCACTGTCTATCACAATCTTTGCATATGTGGAAAAAAATAGATTCCAAGTCATTAACTTAAATTCCAGCCTCCCAAATCACATTTGTCCTATTCAGAACTTACCATTTGATTGCTTACAGAGAGATAAAAATGTTTCATTGCAAGTTGCTGTCTTCCAAAAACCATCCAAATCTAAATAGACACAGGCTTTGTTTTTATTTGGTTCTCCACTGCCCCAGTTAAGATACCTGCTCCTCCTTCTGTCTGACCATACGTACTGGCCACCACTCTAAAAGCAAATGACAATTATGATTATGTCACATACAAGAATTAGATTGGAACATTAAGACTTCTCTTGAATGTATGCAAAAATTAAGAAAAATTGAGAATCATGGTTTTTTGTATAAGATTATGTCCTGAATACATAAGAAATTTGTCCACAGTCCCACTCTCCACAGCAAGTAGGGCAGTGGCCCTACAGATGTTTGTTTAGCATACAGCTTATGTTATTCAATTCACACCATTTGTCTCATGCCCTAAATGGTCAAAGGGCCTTGAGGTAACAACTGGGAACATACAGATGAAGATTTTATCAAATCAAGTCCACATATCACAAATCAAATAAATATTGCAGAGCAACTATTGCCAGCATTCCTCTAACATAGGCTTCTCTATGTATTGAGAAAGCAAAGAGAAAATTCTGAGGTTTCACTGGAGAGACAATAACTGATGAGGCTTTCCTTGGGACTGGACCACAGACCCCTGCCACCCATGTTAACTGCATTTGTGATAGGTTTGTGGGTCTTGCATGGACCAGCTACCAGAGATGAGCTAAGCATGTATCTTGTCAGTGGATTTTGCCATGGTTTGCAGAGGATGACTGACATTAGTCACATCGATGGCTCCTGTCACACCATCCTGTGCAGCCTAGATCCTTCCTCCTGTGATCCTTGGAGGCAGGCTCCCATCCTGTTCTTTGTGCCATTTCCTTTCCTGCTTTGAGACCCTTGGCCATATTTCATTCCAGATTCCTGTCTAATCCCAGTTTCCAGTGCTCTCACTGAGGTGCAGCTCTGGTTCCTCTCACCTCAGCACCTGTGCCCTCTCTCAGTCCTGTGTCCCACCAAGCTCTTGCTCTACTTCTCTCCACTTGATTTCCCCCCAGCTTCAATTCCAAAAATATCCAGCTCCATTATATTTGTCCATGTTCTTTTCTACATTCCTCAGATAGCTACTTCCCATTTCAGACCTTTCCACTCTTAGCTGAGTTTGTTGGCAGTTTTACACAAGGCACCAGCCTCAGCTCCAAAAAGCAGCCTAAAGAATCCCCATTGCCAGAGTCCTGCTCTTTCCGCTACCACCCAGCACCAAAGAATTTTAACTCACAAAGAAAAACTATTTTTGACCCAATTTTATGTGGTATGCTCCACAGTGTGCCTTCAGAAACAGCACTGCTCCACCACAGGAATATGTGGTAGACCATGGAGCAGGAAGTGAGAACTTCGTCACCTCTTTTACCACTGAAGCCACTCAGTGCTGCAGCTACATCCTTGGTGACCTTTGAAGTGTGGGCTGTGGCAGTTCTTGTTTACACCATAGATAAACATTTAAATGTGGAAATCCCCTCAAGTGGAGGAACCTCTGCAAGATTTTGCTGACTGCCACATGTCTGTGGATGCGACCAATAGCTCATCTAAGGTATTGGTGTGACTGTCACAAGTGTTTGGTGGACTCACAATGTTGCTGTTAAGGCCAATCCATACAGGCTCCCCCTGCTTTAATATTTGTAACCACAGGAAAGCTTCAGCATAAGGATCCAGGACACTGGCCAGTTCTGCAGACTGGTCCCTGCAGTTCTTCTCTGCTTTTTCCCAGCTCATTTTGTAGTTGATGATTTCATAGCGGTCATCACCATAATTGTTAAAGCCAAACATTGGAACTGTGGGTTGGGGGTGCAGCAGTTTGGGGTCTGTAACAAGAAAAAGAACAACCAAAAATCTAACTTTATTGTCTCAGACTTAGAACACTGAGAGAACACCTAGTATACTGGAGTTGTCATGTAATTAAGAGAAACTGCAATAACAAATTAAGATATGTCAAAAAATCCCTGCAGTGATGAAAGCCACATTTTCATGTACTGTGACAAAGTTTTCTAATACTTGTAAAAATGACCTTTTAACATAAATATCTGTGTCATCCTCAGAAATACACCTCGTAAGCACCAGACCTAACCAAACCATATTGTACCAATGTAGGACATTAAAGAGAAAAAATCCCTTTTTTCCATTATATATTGGTATTTGTTGTATTTCTGACAAGGAACAGGGTATGATAAACACACCATGAGCAAGCAGAGGGGTGTAACTGCTGCTGCTGCTGAAATTTTCCAAGAAAGAATGTAAAGGCAATCAAGCAGGGTAGTTTTAAAAAATAAAAAACTTGCAGTGGTTTTAGTATAACATCAAAAATTCCAGTTTTGAAGATGTAAAGACAGTACACTCAGCCAGCTTTGATTGCCAAAAGTAGTAAACTACATGATGATACATAGATAATTTTTTGTTGTTATTTACTGGTCTAGTCTTTGAAATAGAAAAAGTTAAGAGATTTTCTCAAAAAGAAAACAAACCATGTGATCATCTTTTTAAAATGGTCCATAGTGTGTGTGATACTGTCATTAATTTCAGTTAGTTTAGGGCAGAATTACAGGAAAGTCACTTTTAGCATCAGTTTGAAATTACCACAATAAATCAGGTCTAGCAGAAAGTGGTGAAAGAAAACGCACCAGAATTTTTTTGGCAGATGTAACTTTTGCTTGCTTTACATCCTTCATCTTTCCATTTCCCTGCCTGTTCAATAGGGTTCTTCATCAGAAAGACACAATCATCCTACAAGACAAATGAGATTAACAGGAAAAAAGATGTGGATAGGTAGGAAACATTCCTACTTCTTCTGGATACACAGACTCATGTATCACCTACAGGCACATAGAGAGGAATAACATGAAGGTCATAAAATACAGCCAATGGTTGACATGTAATATGACAGTAAGCCTTTGCAAGTCAGCCCTAGGAAAGTTTGCCCTTGGATGACAGAGGGAGTTGCAAAGCTCAGCACAGAGGCAGGAGGGTGTCTGGGACTATCTGGATGTACATAACTCTGTGCATGGCCCTGTGTGGGGCAATTGCTCCTCAGCACTGACGCTTACCTGGAGAGCTGAATTATTCCTTCTGCCCCAGTTCAGTTTGTCAGAAAGAACTTTTTGTGGGAGACACCTCCCACACCCTTTCTGCTGCACTTTGTCCCTTTACCTTCCTCCTTCTCCTCCCACAGCATGAGCAGATGTGGCTTGGCTTCCTGCAGGAGGAGGCAGTAGCTGTCCCCACCTCCTATCAGTATAATTTTATGCTACCTCCAAACCCCCTTCTGGCACTAGCCCAGGGCTCATCTGCAAGAGAAAGAAGTTGTGTGTGATTTCTGGAAGGGAATGGTCACAGGCTTCTGCAGAAAGCACAGGCCTGTGTGAGATGGGGAAGTCCTGGAGATCCCAAAACCCAGCTCTAGCCTGATGGCAGCTGGACCTCAAAGAACTTTTCCCCATTTTAGCTGAATGTGAAGCAATTCTCTTATGAAAAGAGAGGGACTTGGTAGAGCTAGCACAGGAGTAGAGAAATAACACTTTTGGGCAGAATTCTACACTGGCCATTCCACAGTTATTGAATAACAGTTTTGTCTTGCAATTGTACATTAAAAGATATAGACATGCCAGAAGTTTCAAAGCATATAGAAAGGATTTTTCAGAATGAAGATTAAGGGAAGATAAAAATTAGAAAAGAAGACCCAAACTCCCTCTTCTGAGTATTTCATTCAATGCATTTATCTTGACAGGCTCGATGCCAAGAACTGTCAATGTATGCAATTGTCTGAGTATTTTCATCAAATCTAAATAACATCCCAAAATTATGTCGTTTATGCTACGGTTAATTTGAATATCCAGATAAGTCATGGTAAAGTGAGAGAAATTGCTCACTTGTCTGAGTTTTGCTCAGACATTTTGAATAATTCTTCCCAACCTCTGTCTGGACTCATACAGAGCCATGACAAATACAGAAGCTGAAAAAACATGTGTAGATACATTTCCCACATGGCTACTCTGCTTCTAAAAAGCAACAAGATCACAAAAAATCTTCATAAAGGAAAAGACAGAAATGCAATAGTAGCTCCATACATTTTGTTCATCTACCAAATCTGTAATGTTTAAGAGACAAACAGAAATTGATGTTTACCATACTATAATAGCTTCGGGAACCTTTTGCCCAGTTTGTGTAGTCTACTGGGCTTCCATCTGTCCATAAGTATGTGTGCTCCTGGTTTATGTCATTCAGTCCAATCCAAGCATCAGTTGCAGCATGTTTTAAGAGGGACATAAGGAAAGCTGAAGGGAAAAAAGAAAAAATATATAAGGAAGGAAAGTGAATGCACTCTTCCCCAATGTCACAGACTTTAGAGTGCCTGGAACCACAATGATGAGTTTATAATAAGGTGTCAATAATACGACAAAAATAAAATTTATATATATTAATAGATGTTTAACATCAGTCATCTGAAGTTAAAATTGGAAAAAATTATTTACAAACTCAAAGATGGGCAAATTTTTAATAAAACAGGAATTTATTTGTATACTCTTATATGTTCTTCATCTGAGGAAGCATGGAGCATGTTCTAATATATTAGAGAAATTCACATGAGTACACTAAGCCTTGGCATGTAGAAAATGAGCCCACAGAGTGTGCACTCCCTTTTCTTCTTTGGTAAATTCTTTGTTAACCTGACTTAATAACTTCATTTCTAAACAGGCATAACACAAAAATCCTACTTAATAACCAAGTATGTATGAACAGGCACCTCAGCTTTGTGGAATGTCAGGTGCTGCTCTCCTTAGCTCCTGCCTAGACTGACTTTTCACTAGAGTAATTTCCTTCCTCTGCTCAAGAAAAGAAGTATAAACCACTGGCATTGATGAACTGAGGTAGGAAATGATCTATGTGCATCCCTCAGGACCTGAGGCACCACAGCTCCTGAGGAAACCTCTTCAAGCCCCTTAAAACATCTGCAACATGTTGAGCAGCAGGTGCTGAGGTCCAGTAGAACAAGGGGAACAGAGGGAAACTGGGACTCCAGCACTGGAGCTTTCTGAGGCCTGAGGATGTGCCCTCCACTGACACCCACAGTATCTGGCTCAGCAGCTGGGTGCCCAGTGATTTGAGTTTGGATATTCCTCCTTTTCTGTGCTATCTTTGCCTAGAATCATAGAATCATAGATTGACCTGAGCTGGAAGTGACCTCAAGGATCAGATAGTTCCTTCATAAAAAGACATTTAATTATATGACCAGTCTCTAATAAAAACTTTTAATATTTCAGCAGTACATCCTATATTAACCTCCAGACTATGATTTTAAAAGTTAATCAAGACACTAAAACCTATGCAAGCATTTTTCCAAATGTGCACTCTCTCATTCAGCACAAATTTATATTAATATGGAATAAATAAGAGCAAATATGGCAGAAGGTCAAATATATTTTTAAATCTTTTTATCAGGAATTACATGGTGTCTCATTAGTGTCAAAAGATTGATACTTTATACCTTGCACCTCCTTTTTTGATATAGTAACCAGATTTCCTCCAAGATCAATGCAGTTGTTCCGTGCAGCATGCCATGTCAATGTATCATTTTCATTAAGGCCAAAGACTTTAAAACACTGAAAAAGAGAAGTGTGCCAAGTCTGAATGTAGATGCTGTTTTAATGTCTGATGGAAACATCTCTGTTTGTAACAAACAAAATTATTTTGTGTTGCCAAAGACACATGAGCAACTTCCCTCATGTAGAGTTGAGGATTTCTTCTTGTATGTCTCAAGATCTCCCTCATAACTGCTGTGATCCCAACAGAGGCTGTAATTTCTGTTTCAAGATTTGAAAGTTTAAGGTCTTTAAATACACAAAACCAGAACACAATTTGTGATAACCAAAAACCCTGCTACAACTGAAAAACTGATTCAAGGTTTTTTCATTCTGCTCTTTTAAAAATACAATATATTGACATTTCATACTGCACCTTGTTGTCAAAGAGGACCCAGTCTTCCATGCACCCACCCTTTGGTGGCGGTGAGGTGGGAGCAACAGTTGTACGAACAGTGTTGTTAAGCCTTTCACAGATGAATAACTCAACACTGCCACAGTTGAGATCATTCCATGTACCTGAAAGCAAATTAGAATTAAAAAAAAGAAATACAAAACAAAACAAAATTCAACTGAGACTGAGATAAAAATTTTCCTTTCCTAGAGAAAATCTATTGCAGGAAGTAAAACCAGTTACAGTATTTGTATTTCTCTCCCCCAGGAATAATAAGTAACTGTACATCAGTTTCTTTGAAATATTCATGTTTCCAGCAAAATTTAGAATGCAAATAATTGGTCTAGAAACAGAGATATTTCAATATTGGAAAACCATACTATTGACAAAGGGGAGTTTTACTTCAAAGGCTCAAATCTCTAAGACTTGGAATTGCTCTATCATTATAAAAGACACTCAGTCCTGGTTACCTTACTACCTGAATTTCTCACAGTCTTAGAGTTTTCTGGTGTCTTTTCTGCCTATTGGAGCATGATCTAAGAGGACAACATTAACATCATCATCCCCATTTTACAGATCAGGAATGAATAAGAAAATGACATATGTGTCATTAGCTGCAGTTACAAGGTAACTGCCTTCAGCAGAATTATTCACACCTAATGTTTAATGGATATATTGTCATTTTAATTCAGAGAAGTCAGGGACATAATTCATCTCATCTGAAAGAAGATTTCCAAAACAGGATGTAATATTTACTCCCCAAAATTGTCCACGACCTTCCTTTCACATCTAAGAGAGCCTAGGAAGATAATTTCAGCTACAGACTTTGAGACTTTACAATTAGAAGAGATTTACTGCTCAAAAAAGAAAAAACGTTCTTAGCTAGTATAAAAACAATTACTTCCAGTTCTCTGTATTAATAGATATTAAAGAAAATTTTATTTTAATTAAAATATTGTATAACTTTGCTTAATAAGGATCCAAGCTGCAGCCAAACCCTCAATTTTTAGGAACTGCACAAATGACAACAGATAATTAATGTCCTGGAGAGTTGGGCATAAAATGGACAGAGGTTAGAGGAGAAACAATACTGACTCTGTCTGCCAATTGTCTGATGCTTACCTGATTTGTTCACTTAGAAAGTTTCTGACAAAACTGCAGGTGTAATTCAATGTGTTAGCTACATAGAGTTCAATATTTTTAAAAGTACATAAATAAGAGAGTACAGTTTGTGTTCCTTTGCTCTTTGAACACTGTGAAACATCAGCCTGCTCAGTATGATAACCCAGCCAGCCTTGCCCAGGCCTAAGGCACATCCTGCAGACTGAGCATTGTCACAGCACTCACCTGTGTGTGTGTACATGACCACGCAGTTTTCATCATTATTTGCAAAATTGGGCTCATTTGGAGCCCAGGCAACGTAGTTCACTGATGTTCCATCCATCCACCTGAAAAGTATTTTGAGGGAATTATAATTCTAACTTGAATTATATTAATATAGTTAATATTTCTTTGCAAAGGATAAATTTGAGTTTTGTATTTTAAGTTTGCTGTATCTTAGCTTACAAATGCATGTTGTTCTCTGCTAAAAGGAAACCAAGACCTTCCACTTGGAATTAGTGAAAAATATTTTCTTAACAAGTCCCTACAGTGTTGGCTTGGACCAGGTCTGAAGTAATCATCTTTACTGGTGATCCCAGCTTCTCTTGGTCTCTAAACACTGATAATGTGCTGGAAATTCATCAGTCTAGCACTGGACTTGGATTGCTCTGGAGCACAGAAACAGACCCCTGAGCTTATTTTAGCAATTTCCTGGGTCAAAAATAATAATATAAGATCTTGTAGGGTAAGAAAGAGTCTTGAACCATGTAGTGGAAACCACTTGGAACCATTTTGTTAAGCATAGGAAATCTTTAATATTATACACCTATCAGCTTCTAGCTTGCTTTTTTTTTTCTCAATTATCCATCAATCATTTCCTAGCTTGGAGATTCACAAATTTATTTTCAAAAAGTAGCCAAGAAAAAAGTGAAAATATGTCAATGTGCTAGAATACAAGTGATGAATCAGCCAAGACTGACAATCTTCAGACAGTAACAGCTCCAGGACCATCCAATATTTTTCCAGTTTTGGAGATTAAGTAACTGCATGCATGTTTTTGCAAGCAAATTACAGATTAGGAGTTCATCAGGATGCCCAGCTGCTTGCAAACCTCCTGAGTCATATTGGGAAAACCAGTACATAATAAACCAGGAGAAAGAATATAAAGCAAATAGTGGCACCATCACCCAACAGGGAAGAGAATGAAGCTACCAAGGGAAACAACAATTATCTGAGCAGTGAATGGATGTAGAAAGCAGAATCTCCAGGAGCTGAGACTGTGGAGTCCCTGTGGTTTGTGGCCAACAAAGGCAGCTGTGACAACAGAAGAAAGACTAAAACAAAGAGGCTGAGACTCCTCTGACCAAGCCTTGAATTCCAGAAGAATGCACCAGAAAAAGACACAGCAGGAGGAGCAGAACACCTCAGGAGAGGTCTGCAACACATCCAAGGCTCTGGGGGATGTTTAAGACAATTCCAGGACACTTTCTTTCCAAAGACTTTTGCAGAAGAGTAATGACTCCGTGTCACCTTAAGATCTCCTGCTCTAAAATCTGAGAGTAAAACCATCTGGAAAGCCAGACAAGAGCCCTCTAGTATTGGTATTTCACCTCTAAAAACCACTTGATGCCTCTCACTGCAGAGTTCTTTTTCTTTGATCATTTCAGCATTAGGTAATGCCTGCAAGTACCATCAGGAATATGCTGGAGACCTCCAACTTTTTCTTTCATCTAATAATGAAAGGAGGATGATGGCTCTCTTACTATGACCAGACATCTCGACCTCAGAACACAAAAACAGAGTAAAGAACCAAAAGAAGTAGAAATATATAGTGAAAATATGATGGGAGAAGTGCTTTGCTGAGGAGCAGAATGCCATTTTAAAACTTTATGTCAGGACATGGCTGTAGACAGGTTGTGTCAGTCATGAATTTCAGCTGTCTGCTAGAGCCAACCATGTCAAATATGAGTACATTATATGTCTGACAAAATTAATTTGTTTTTACTTACCGGAACGTTCTGTCAAGGCTCACACTTAAGCCAATATAGAAGTTACTCCCCCAGTCTTTATAGAAAATCTAAAACAGACAAATAAACAAATTTCATTAGCTGTACTAAAACAGATTTCAAATAAAATTTTCTAAAAAGTTAAAAAAATACTGTAGTTTCAGTTGCACAGTATATCATGTGCAGGGAGTTGCTGGAATTATGTGCCTGAACTGCAAAATGCAAAATTTTCCTCCAGTTTTCAGTATATAATTAGAAAAAAAAGTGAAAGAAGCAAATTATCTGAAAAAGAAATGAAGAAAAAAGCTATGTTAAGAAGGCAAGAATGACCTCTTAGCAGTCTTATAGCAATATTTTTGAGAGTTTAAGGAAAATAGTGAGAATTTGATAAAAGGCTGCAAGTAAACTGTGGGTTTTCTACTTAGTCACTTGGAGGAAAGGATGTAGTCAAATTTGATTTTAATAGTAGGAAACTATTTCCAAAACATTATATCATCACTAGGCCATTCTCTTCCTGACTTAAACCTTTTACTACAAATGTGAGATCTATTTTGACAAAGAGCTTTTATTGAATTCTGTGAAAAGAATGAGGTAGAAAAAAATTAGTAATTGCAGTTTTCAGCTAAACAGAGCAAAATCTTTGAGAGTTGCACCCTGAGAGCATTCTTGAAAGGAAGCTGAGAATTCATCTACATACAGCAATTTATCAAAATAATTATTATAATAAAGCTTCTAAGTAGATAAGCCCATGAAAGGATAAAAGGCGGCATTGATTTTTTTCTTTATGATGGAGACCACTTTCTAATATTTCACAAACCAGCTGAAAAAATGTGCCTCAGTTCACAAAAATGGTGCATTTTTCAAGCAAACACATTTCTTACATATCTCCAAAGAAAATTTTTTTCACTTTCAGTCTCAATGACAACAAGGTCACCACCCTTCTTCTTGCAAAAGCCTCTGGCTCTTTCCATAGACATTGCTTCATTGCTGAAATAGTATTCCTTGTGTTTATATATTATCCAGTCATCATCACCAGCAACATGTTCATAATCTGCAAATTAAAGCATTAATTAGCCTGTAATAGAAATTAACTTCATTGCATGTTAATTAATTTTTTTCACTGGAAGTACAAGACTTACTGAATGTAGAATTAGGCTCTGGTTTCGGTGAGGTTCCTGCAATATAAATCAATATTTGAGTATATTATGTTTCTCATCTCTCTCTCAATTATATTTATACAGTATTTAGCATTTTAATTCCAAGTAATAATCTTAGGGGTTACTCAGTATATGCTTATTTTTTCCATAGAATTTCTCTGAGTATTTGAAAAAAAGTGCTACATTCAGCAAACCAGCATGTTAGAGCTCATCATCAGTTAAGCTTACAGAAATCATGTCCAAATTTAGGCTGTTGTGTTTCTCTTCCCCAACATACTGCATGTGCTTTCCAAACTTGCCTGTGTATTTCATGGATTAATTAATAATTTTCAGCTGCCTTTACTGAAATTATATGTATAAAGGGTTTTATTGTGGTTGATGGCACAGCTGTCTCTAATCCATGCAGATAGTGTGATCTGACCTGGGAAGGATGTTCTGATCTACCTCTAAAACTGGCTAAAGGCAGAGAGCTTTCTTACCTTTTTTAATTTGGCAAACATAGTCCAGCATGTGTTCACAAAATAAATCATTCCAGTTCATATTGAGATAGCCAGTGAACACGCCACATTTTTCATTCCCATCATAATTGTTTGGTTCTCCATGTGACCATTTTTCAAAATTTACCTGTAGTGGAAGCACAACTTTGTCACTATTTTCCTTTTTAAAGGAAACGTCTTTTATCATTCTGCTAAAGAAGAATAGACCATGAAATCAAATGAAGTACATCTTGTTCTTTAATGCAAGACCTTTTAAGGAGAAATGCATGACACTTGAACAGAATAATAATTCATCTGTGTGTTTATAGGCCATGTTAGTAAGCCTAAGTTCTTTCCCTGCTTGTTACCAGGAGAGCTGATGTTCTCCAGTCAAGCTCTGGAAAGAAATATGTTTTCTGATTTTTCTGGGTTGTTTATCCTGCTCAGATGTTCCAACCCAAGACAATCCATTGATACTGCCATATGGCCTTGGGCCTGGCAGATCTTGATCTACTTAACATAACGAGGGCACAAAGCCAAGCTGGTGTAGATGTGCAGAATTATTTCCTGCAGCAAATGACAAATGGGAATATAGAGATGAGCACAATCAGACTTGCTTAAATCAGGAGCTATACTCCATCACCTTTCATCATTGTACATGTTGTGTTTTTATCTATAACTATGAACTATCAGAAGATTGAAGATTAATTCCTACAGAGGAATCAGGTACTAAAGACTTAAGGTCACTTGCATTTTATATAGTAGTTATGAGAGCTGTCTGCCAAGAGATACAGAAAAAAACTAGTCAAAAAGTTGGAATAACAAATTATTTACTCACTGGTGAGCCATCACTCCATGTAAATCCACCATCAGAGTCCAAGGCACTTAAACCCATCCAGTAAGAGTAGTGAATATAACCTCTGTCTCTGAATGATTACAAATAGAGACCGTCAGACACAGCGTGAAAGAGAGAAGGGGAAGGTATAGCACCACATTATTCTCAGTATACTTGATACTTTAACTATAATTTGAGACAATCATATAAAGTAATCATTCAGTTGTCATGTGGGGAAAAACAGCCTGGCACTACACGTGCCAGGAAGTAGTGAAACGTAGAACTTTATGGGAAAGATCACAAATGCCATAAGTCCACAAATACTGAGTGAAAATATATTTAAAGGTCTTGGTTCCACCAAGTCCCTGAGGCATTCAAATTCAGACCTGCCAGCACTCATGGGCTTGATTTAAACAGTTATATAAGCACATCAATAGGTCAGGTTTTTCTTAGTCTTCCAATTTTCCCTCTTACTTAAGGTAGGAAATCAGCACAAAATATTCTTTTAATCAAGTGTATTTTATCTACTACTCAGCTACAAATGAGGTTAAAAGGTTGGTTTTATTTCTTTGAATTAACTTCAGTTAAAACCAATTTTGATGATACATCTCTCAATTTTGTTTATGTTCAGGCAACTTTAGTGCATTGCACCACCTTTCCAGAGGTGTGCCAAGAAAACTTTTTGCTCATCACTTTTTGCCCATTTTTTCTGCCACTTTTTACATCATCTTTATAATGTAGAAATTGATCACCAGAACTCCTTTATGTCTTTCAGAAAAGCAATTTTAAAAATATTTTTTCTCATATTTAAATCATGGAATTAGCAGATACTTACAGCCTAGCTATCAGGTTTTGTTCTTCTTCACTGTGGATACATGCAAGATCTCCTCCAATGGCTCTGCAAAAATCTCTTGCTTTAAACCATGTTTGCATTTTTTGCCTTTCTCCCTGAAAAATCTATAGAAAGTGGGCAATTAAATACAGATACTTAGAAACACAAATATGGGCTTCCATCTTTATTCTGATCATTTGGTCTCATTGCATTACTGACTCTTTAATTGTTCAACCATTCGACCTGTAGTTGTCTATCAGATTTGATTATTGCTTTTCCTATCATCTCAGAGTTCCTGTGGCTCCAAGCTTCAGTTCCACACACACACTCCTTTTTTTCAACATTTCCCAGCCATACTACCTGAGGATGGCTGCAAGTGTGTTACCACAGAGGGTCTATCAGGTAGGCAGGGAAAAATCCATTTTCCACTCATGCACAGAACACATTCTTATTTAAATGGCAAACTGTTGCATTCAGAAATGAAACACCTACTTTGAAGCAGAAGCTGCTCTGAGAAACAGACTGCCATCCCTCTGGGCAAAACAGGAGAGGGGATGTTGTTGGAGGAGGAGGAGGCGGGGTCACTCCCTCCACCAGCTGCTTGCAGAGAAATGTGTTGGTTTCTTCACAGTTCAAAATATCCCATAATCCAGCTGAAGTTCCTGTTGCCATGGCCACGCAGCCTGACTCCTCTCCTTCATAAAACATAGAGCTGGTAAATCTTATTGATGACTACATCTTCTCAAAATACCTGCTGCTCATTTAAGAGTAACCTGTTCCCACTGTGTTTGGATACCAGTAGCTCATATGCATTCCTGTTAAATCATTAAAAGATTTTTTTTCTAATGCATGTTCCTTTTACATTATGCTAGGAATTACTGAAAAATACACATCAAACAAAAAAGATCCAATGATACCAACAGACAGGTGCAGTCCCAAGTGATCTCCTGGAAGGAGTTAGCAGAACCTCTAATCTAATCCCTTTAGCACAATAGAAAGTAGCATTACCCTTTCTGTTGCTTTATGCCAGTAGAGTTTCTAAACCACTTTTTAGCTTTCAAACTCTCCCTTTGTCATTCCCCAGAGTAGAAACTCAATGGGCCCCATGGCACTTACCAGGCATCCCCACATTCCAGTGAGTGAAGGTGACGGGATCTCCACTGGCCCACTTGAATGTCCCCTGCTCTTCCACATCTGAAAGACCAATCCAGAAGTATTTTTCTGGTTTGAATCCAGTTATGGAGGTCAGAAAAGCTTGTTCATATCTGTGAAGAGTAAGCACCAGATTGTTGTATCACATGCTACCAGAATTTGTTCATTTTTTCAAACAGTTCATAGTAACAAATCTGATAAATTTAAGATGGTTTGTCAATATATATGAAATGAAGCAAGGGTAATTATCTTACTTCTATAGTACTAATTATCATACAAAATAACTTTTATTTTCCATTTTGCTAATGTAAATTATGGCTAACATTTAGGATGATTCTGTTCACCTTTTATACTGCAAAATGAAAACACAAGCCAGACAATACTTGAGTTAATGTGTATATATTTCTCATTCTATATAAATAAGATCTACAGTGTTTTACTGAGCTTTGTGATAAGGTGTAGATCTTTAAATATTGTTACTGTGGAGAAAAAAAATGCACTTTTATTCTAAAATGGATATTCTTCCAGATCTGGCTGTTGCAAAGAAAGAAAAAGAAGGCTGAAAAGCTTCAATCTAAGAGAAATAAAGAGTTCCATGTTTATCTGTTTATTTTTAGTTCCAAAAGTTTTAAAGCAATCTGTAAATCTGGAGTTGTTGTATGGGTGTCCCAGTTTTTTAATTCCCAGAGGCAACAACAGTGTGAGTGTGTAGTGGCAATGTCCTGGATGTTTTCATTGATGACCTAAAAGCCCCTGATGCATTAAGCAATACTTCATCACCTCTACCTTAAATTTTCCTGGGAAATAGTGGTGTCACACTAGATAGACATTGTTAATAACTGCTAAGTAAGAAGAAATTGCTGTTGAACCCTTCCATCCTGGTCACACACATTAAAGGACAAGAATTATATTTCCATACCTGTCTCTCACAGAAGCCAGGTAACCTTTGTTTGCTTCACAAACTTTTTTTGCTTCTGAAAATGTTGTTGGCAGCTGCACCAAGGAGTAACAGTAAAAGCCATGCTTCATCCAGCCCTGTCAGTGTCGAAGCAGAGATGTGCAGAGAGGCTGTCAGATTGCACAGCTCTGTGCACTTCCAAAAGCCACATCACCACACCCCAAACTAAAACTGGTCTCAAAGGCCATGAAAGAAGCCAAGAGGACAATCAAACATAGCTTTTGTAGCCATAACTCTGTGTCTTCTCCCTTGATGAGGGACACACAAGGGGTCTTGGCAAACAGTGAGCTGTGCCTTGGGGCTGGCAGCCACAGCCCCAGCCCCTTTGCAGCTCCCTGGGCAAACTTGCTCTGCCTTCTCATTGCACAGGTAGCTGTTGCAAGAGCTTACAATCTGCCAACCAGTCAGCTCAGATACTCCTGATTCCTGTGGCACACTGATAGAACTGAGAATGCATGCAACCCTTGACACGTGTGTTGCACCCTGAAAAGATTGCTCTGCAGAGAGGGGCTTTTATGGGTGTAGTGACCAGTTCTGCAGGAGAGGGCTGAGTGGGGTACTCTTGTAAGGGAGTAAAAAAAGTCAATCTACACTTCAGTTAAATAAAGCTAAAGTTTCCCTTTTAGTCTAAGAAGTATCAATACACATGAGATTAAGTTTTTGAGGCTCCACCAAGAACAGTGAAAATAATTTACTTCTGTCATAGTTATTATCATGGGAGCAAAAGTAATACACAATCACCTTTTGCTGCTTTTGTTTTACACTTACTTTCTGGCAGCCTGGGTAAGTAACTTCAACTTCCCCTGCTTCTTCAGCCAAGGCTTTCCTTTTACAGATGTAGCCAAATTTTGTTTCACAAGCACTGTCAGCCCAGGACCCATCCTAAGTATTGTAAGAAGAAACCACAACGAAAAACGAAAGCTAGAGGCAATTCAGACCCAACAAGAATATCCATCCTCAGAAAGAGCCCTTCTTGGATTCTCACACCTTCCTATGGCTGAGACTCTCTCAGCTCTCTTCCTTGCCTTGGTTCATCTCCAAAACTGCCAAATATTTACAGCAAGGGCCACACTTCCTCAGAGGTGTGAGAATGAGGCCTGGATCTATTAAGGATTCAGAGATTGATGAGAACAGGAAAGAAACATTCAGTTTCTCTATTCTCACCAGCATAGCATCTATTATGTTCATATAACCAGAAGAGAATGGCAAGGAAATGCTGGATAAACCAAACATAAAATATGAAAAAATGTCTTACATAAACCTTTTTCCACTTTTTCCTATAATGAGTATAAAACAAGATAAAATTTGGTTTTGTGCCTCTAGTAATATGAGCCTCCAAAGCAGCACTAAAACTCATATATTTTAGTAGTTTTAGAGAAAAAATGAGAAAGTCTGTGCTCCAAGAATCTATTCCTCTATGATCAGTCATATTCAATGTGGATGATGAGTTATTTCAAGCAATTTCAGATGGGAATTGTCTCAGAGAAGACCAAGTCTGCATGCAGTGCACTGCTTCTGGTGCATCACACACCTTCCTAGAGCTGGTCTTGAGTATCCGTCCACACTAAGATATCCTAAATTAAACCAAGTTCATAAACATTTTTAATATTTTTAAAACCAACATTCCTTTTTTAATTTTTTTTTAAATCATGAATGTTTTCATTTAGGGGGGGCAAAAGGACAGAAGAAGGCATGAGAGTGGGGAAGGGATTTTTACCTCTCCCTTCATAAAGATGCAGTCTGCCTTATTCCAAGTGTGGGTTGGCTCTCCATGGTGCCATTTGGTATAAGTCACAGGTGTGCCATCACTCCATTCAAAGTACATTTGAACCCTGAAGTCATTTAGACCAATCCACAGCTCATCATCTGGCTCTAGGAACACAAAGTTAATTGTAGGTATGGATATATCTTGTAATGGAATAATTACATCTCACACCCACTTTTGACTGAAGAACTTAAAAAAATGAGATCATGGTTAAAATGATTAAATGAATAATAGCAACAATATAAACCCAGATTGGAAAAAAAAAATAAAATGTGACCCTCAGGAATACTCACTGTACCCGAGCTGTGACACTGTAAAACTGTACTCTTCAATATTATGAATGCTTGCCAGCTCTCCATCTTCTTTTCTGCAGGAAGACTGGGCTTCTTTCCATATTTTTGGTGTTCTGTAAATTCTGTAGCAGTGACCTGTGTAGGGCACCCATTCACTGGGGCATTTAAAATGCTTTGAATCACCTAAAAAAAAAAAATGTCATTAATGAGCAGTTCTATTCAGTGTTTTATTTACAAGAAAAAAAAAACTGCCTGTACTGAATGAATTCGAAATATTGGACCACATACTGGAAAAGAAGAGAAGCCAAAGTCTAAGGGTACAGACTACAAAACAAATTTTTCCCTCCCATTTGTGCTTGGAGTTCCTAAAGAAAGCTATTTTACAGGATGAAGTAAATACTGAACAATTCAGCATGCAAATGTTCAGGGCACAGCTCCACACCAAACTCCTCTCAGTCTCAATCAGAGCTCTCAATCAGGCTCTGGGTACAGCCATATTCTGCAGGAAAGGGCCTCTTTTCCTACCCAGGAACTCTATCTTGGTGAATTGTGTAGAGGTTTTATATATTTTTCTCTGGAAACACCAGTGTTCAGGAGCTCCTACACAGCCCAAATCATATATCAGAGAGTCCAGACACAATCGCGTTACACCAGAGTTGTTATACCAGAAATTCCAGCTGCACAGAAATGCCACGTGCTTTGTTCAGCACTCATTTCTCAGTATGAACCCAGTATGGCCAGCCCACCTTCCACTGCTTGGAAAGTTCACATGCTCTGCTCCTGCAGAGCAAACTGAAGAAGGGAGGATATGTGCCCAGCATTGGTGTGTGGTCACCTGCTTTGTCTGATGCTCCCTGGATGTGTTTTGGACCTGGGCAAATTGCATTGCCCTAAGCAACTTCCAGACATGGTTTGGAGGTCAGCAGAGTCAGAAACCTTTCCAAGCAAACTGCCTGGATACAGCCAGGAAGTACAGGATATGCATGTGCCATGCATCCTCCTGAGCTATATAATCTCATATATATTAGTGGAGGGAGGTACTGTAGAGTTAGTTGCACACTGGGAATACCCAGGTGAAGCAACTGCACACCTATTTCTTCACATAGTTAAGACCTAGTCTGCCTCAAGTGAAAAGGGAACTCAACAGGGGAAGGGTTCCAGATGCATAGTTTGATCTTTTTCCTTTCAGAATAGAACAAAGAGCAGGGGAGCACACACTCTCACTCACATCTTTGAGCACGACATAGCTTTAGAGTGTATTTCAAAGAGGATATTCATCAGTATTTCATTGTCTGGATAACATGGCTAAACACCTAATCCTGCCTTCTTTGGTACCCTGGGATCTTTTCCAAATGATGAGCAACATTTAGACATAAGAGAGCCAGAAAATTAAAGTCTTCTCAGTATATGACCCAGGCCAACAAGTGTAATCCTTTTGTTTTGACAGTATGTTGCAGTTTCATACATGACATCCTCAGAATATTCCTCACTGACTGTACAATCTGCCTCAGCTTTTGACCAGCATACCTGTGGTGATGGTGAAGGAATCCAAGGAGGTGTTTCTCTTTTGGCAGATATATCCCAGCTTCCGATCACACGCCTGGTTTTCCCATTTGCCATTCCTACCTTGGAAGGTCCCACATATTTTTCCAGATTCCACAGAAGGATTTCCTTTAAAAAACAGGAACAGAATCCTTCTGTTAACAGTGCAACTTTTCACCTCTTCACAGCAGGGAATGTGGAGGACTTTTGCAGCTCCAAAGTCACTGGGGTAATTATTCTTCAGAGTGATAAATCCCAAGAGATGTGACAAGGGACCATTGCCATGATGGTGAGAGGAGAGGAGGGGAGGGGAGGAAATTTTGGCCCAGGTGTTGATCATCATTTTAGAAAAGTGCACTTGCCTGGAGCCCAATTGAGGTATCTGAAAGGACTTCCCCCAGTCCAATGCCAGCCACTGTCAAGTGCATCATAGAGACCAGTCCAGAGCTTTGCATTGATGCCCAGGTCACTAGTGAGCCCTAAATGGCCAAAAGAAACAAGCAGTTAGGTTATTAAATGCCTCTGATTTTTAAGTTATTCAAGAAAGCTGGAAATACCATTTTAAAGCACAAGGGATATCTTTTTTTATGCAGGTTAGATTATTTCCATTATTTGAATACAGATTTTTGTGAGAAAGGGAAAATTTTTTATGAATGTCAGTGAGACCTGTTTCTATGAGATAAGTGTAAGTATCCATGTTAAAGCCTTGGAGCTGACTTACATTTAAAATAGTGCATTATTTTTTTATATTTTAGGGCTTTTTTTTTACTTTACCTAATAAATACATTTCTTCACGAAGGTCTGTGATACTTAATAATTCTGCATTCTGCTGCTGGCAGCTTTTTCTTGCTTGATGCCATGTCAAAAGTGACTCAGAGTTTATCTGATAGTGGGTTTCTGTCACAGGATTTGTTTTCCAAAAGTTATTGTGGGTGGAGTCTATAAAAGATGATACCAGCAATTTGACAAAATAATCATGTTTACCAACCCAGAAAATAAAAGCTTTGCTGCAGCCTAAAACTACATAACTGTGTGATTTGATAATTTTTGCATACATTTTGCCACACAAAAATATACTTTTTTCATTCAGTATTATCTATATGTCAATCACATAAGGAATTATTTATCCTTACAAACCTAATTTTTCTACATTGAGCCTATTCCTTTTTATTTATATAACTCATCTACTTTTCTCACATTTCAGTCCACATTAACCCACCCACTGATAAATTCTACCTATACAAGTATTTTTCTATTCACCATATAGAAGTTTTGGTCTCCAAACCCATTTCTTATCTTCAGACCCCTCTTTTGCTCTTCCAGACTACCCAATACGACAACAATTACAGTTTCCACACAATCTCATGTGAAGTGGGGATGAAGGGGCAGGGAATTTGTGTTGAGGTTATTGGAAAGCTGTGCTGGATGATTTGTAGGTGCATGGAAACACTGGAGCACTGAAGCCAGGTGAAGGTCACTGCCTGTGTCCTGCACCCTTCCCTTCAAGCCCTCCTGTTCTCTCCTCTATCCTATAATACACCACAGCCTCCTGATAGATCTCACCTTCCCCATCCACTGCACTTTCTTTTGTCTTGAAACACAGTCCTAGGGGTTTTCCCTTCCTTTTTTCATCAGTCCCAGTCACCACCCTCAGAACCCTCCCTGTAAGCACCAGTCTTGGGAGCACTGTAGGACAGTGAGAGTAGAGCTGATGCCTCATTTCCTCACTGCATACCTCACCAGGGAGCTAGGAGAGCCAGAATTCTGCTCTCTATCCAATGCTACTTCCACATCCTAGGAAGGTTTTGACCATGACAGTGGATGATGACACTTCTGCTTAACAGCTTTCTGAGACTTTAATAACTAAATTACCTTCTAGTGGGCAGTTTCCAAACAACTGGTCTTTATCAAAATCTGAAGAAGTTGCACACCAGAGAGAGCCTGCATCTCCCCTCCCAGGGATGCATTCAGCATACCATTTCCCCTGGTGCTTAAAAGGGAACACACAGGGTGCACCGAAGGCATTTCCTCCCAGGGTGTAGATATCTATGGGGAAAAGCAGAGATCAGCACTCAGCACTCACTGGCATCACCACAGTGACACTCAGAGCAGCTTTCCAGGGACAAAGCTGAGTCAGGCAGGGCTCAACACACCTGTACTTTGTTACCCCAGGCCTTTACAAGGCTGTTGTGACTATGGAAAAATATTCAAAACTGAGACTCTCAAACACTTAATTGGATCTGAAACCAATTTCTGTTTAACTTTGTCATGCCATTGCTTTCTGAACTACTGTGTCAGAGGTCCCTGTGACTCAGCTTCTCCCATGGCATACATACTTCTGTCCTTAGATAATGTATACATTCTCTTTTTTTTTCCCCTGCATGATTGGAAAAACTTGGAAAGGAGGTATCACATTATTTTCATTAGTCTTCATGAGAGAAAGCTTTATCTTAAATTTGCAACTACTCTGCTAGGATATGACCCTTCCATCACTATCAAGTCTAATTTGTTGCTGTCTGTACAAAATTAGGACAAACTTAATTCCTGTGGAACGGCTGACAAATATTATTCCTTTGTTATTTAAATTTCCAACCTACCAGTGTCACAACAGAAAGGAGATTAATGACTTGATCCTGAATGCCCCCTCTACGTACTCCAAGAGTCATAAAATTGTAGGAAAAAGAGATCTTACACTCTAGGGGTCCTTTTCCAGGGTGATGAAATATTACATCCTAAACCATTAGGCACCATTTTCGTTTTGCTTTTTTCTACTTTTTTTTTTTTACTAGGCCTGGGAACCACCAAGTAAATCATGTTAATGGTGGATTCCATCTATCTAAACTAGAAATTAACTTCTTAGAGATCATTAGTGGCCAAACCAAATAAAAGCAACAATAAAAACTAAATATAACAAAATCACCTCTTCTACAAATTGATCAGACATATTTTAGAACAGTCATAGATTTCATTTTGCTGTTAGTTTACAAACAGAATTCCCATTCTTTCTTATGATTACATCATAGGCCTTTGTCATTTTATTCTATCATTTGAAAGAATTCCACTTTACAAGTTATGCAGAAATGTATACCGCTATATTTGCAGAGCAGTATACAGATATATTCACCTTTCATTTCTACATCCTATTTATAATTAGCTTCTCTGCTAATGTCACCCTGAGAAAATGGTTGCTGCCTGTCAAGCAGGCAGTGGAATGCTTTATAGATGGGGCAGTGATGTTACCAAGAAATAGAGATGGAATTTGAGTACTCACCCTCATAGCGCTGAGAGCACACACTGTCAGCACTTCCACGGATTTTCCACCTGCTCCCTTTGCTGGATACTTTGGACAGCCTGATTTTCTTCCCCTTCCCCTTGCCATAGCTGAGAAATAAATCCTTGCCATGGGTTGCAAGTGTTTGATTTCTACATTCCCACCACTGGAGTTCATTTGTCCTGTTGCAGGATTCCAAGGTGATGGCAGCCTCGTCGTCCTTGGCGAGCACCCCCAGGCACAGCTTGAGTGCCATGCTCAGCAGCTGTGTGGGAGACACCCACCTGAACTGCTGAAACTCATCATGCTCATCACAGGTGGTAGTTATGACTGAGTTCGAGTTCTGAGCTTGGGCACAGAGCTTGTTTTCTTCATTATAGATTGAAAATATTCCCCTACCTATAAAATAAAGTGATAATGCAAACATTTGAGGAGAGGTTTCTTAGGAGGTAAGGCCACTTAGTTGCTATATATATATATATAGTATATATATATATATACAGTCTGCTACCAAAAAAATCCCTCCAAAACAAAACAAATGCTTTTAAAAAATGAAAGACTATATATAGTTCATAGAGAAAGATATAGAGGGAGGTTAATCATCAATATGAAGGGTATTTATGAAAATATTCTTAAAATGAAAAAAAACCACAAAAGCTGAAAATACAGCTCTTTCAAGACACATTGCTCTTTTTCATACCCCTCCTGAAACCACAATGCCCTTAAATTGCATGTCAAAAATTACCTTCATTACATTAGATTTCATAATTTCTTCAAAATTCCATCAGATCATATTTAAATGGGCTTTACTTCTACAAGTAAAAGGACTTTTTTGCTTTAGAGTCATTAAAAATTGTTTACATACTCAAAATTAAATAATTTTTATATTTCGCCCAGAATGATATTTTGGGTTTGAGCTCACCAAGAAAGTGGTGTATTTTTCATTTTTGGTTAGTTATCTTGGAAATTTTTAGCAGCTGTTCAAAAAGCCCTTTCTTCACAGGGTTTTATTTGTAGGTTTCTCAGGAGGGAAGCCACAACTTGCAGCATCATCCGTTCTGAGCACAGTTAAACTAAGCCAATATCCTAAGTGCTATTAATAACTACATTTGTAAATAGAAATGCGAGACACTGCACATCAGGATTTTGTTTCTTAAGATCAGCTTCAACAAAAAGCCTGCTCCAAATCTTCACTCTTTTTTCAGCTCAACTTGCATCCCTTCCCTCCCTTCTAAGTGACAAGTCACTCAGCAGGGCCATCGAATTTTAGCTAAGGTTTCTTGCCAAGGCCAGAACATTTAGGTTGGCCTTCATAACCCTCCCTTAACAAAGCTGTCAGGGAGTGGCCAAACAGCCTTGGTATTGTTGCTCTGAAAGGTTATAGACCAGAACAAGGCAGATAACATTTTCCCTGACAGAGCTCTCCTGCTGCAGTGTTCCTGGGAAGGTTGGGAGAGGATGGGTGAGAGCTGGCTTGGTCTCACCCAAAAGCATGCACAGAAGAAATTTTCCTGTGGTGGAGTAGATCATTGGTGCATTGCCTGGTCCCTGCTGCCGTTCCAGCAACAGCACTGGACTCCCAGAGTTCTCCAGCTGGGAGATTTCCATGGAAAAACAGTGTCATTTTTTTCCTCTCAGCAGTAGGAGGGTGTGAAATCTAATGGACCAAGGGGGATTTTAACTTTCCTAAAGCTCTCAGCTTGGATACGAGATTTCAACAAGCACTGCTCAGTATGACATGGTCTATATGAGCTGCCCAAAAACTCAAAGCACACACCAGGCAGCAGCTCTGTGCATGCTTAGAGTTCACTGCTCTGTTACTGAGCTCTTCTAGCCTCTGATGGAATAAATCAGCTTTTGCCTGCATTCAGCTTTCTCAAGGATCAGCACTGCCAAGGTTATGGCCACATCTGTTGGCATATTCCTTCCACTCATATATCATGTTGAAACTTGGTTTAAGGAAAGAGAATGCCTATGCAGATACCACCAACCTTCAGAGCTGAAGAAAACTTTTTCAAATTACATGTTGTGATGAGATCTAAATTCACTGCCCACTAAGGGAGAAATTTAGAATACACATTAAAGAGCTTGAAAACCTCCACACTCAACAGAGGACAAAGACTTACCAGACATTTGAAGAGATGTACTAATGGAGAGAAGAAAAATCAGGGGCAAGTAGAGAGACATGGCAAATATTTCACTCCTTTCTTCTTTTCGCCTCGTATTGATGCTAAAGACCAAATCAGTCCCTTGCAAGGAAATCCCTGTGCACTGAAGTGGATTAACAAACCCTTTTTAAGACCCAACAGATACAGGGAAGTTCTGAGCTTCAAATAAGGAACTCACTCATGTCACATGAGTAATTTTGAAATAATACATTAATGAGTAAACTTTCCTTTCTAAGCTAGTTTTTCTACTATATAAAAGTTTGCCATGGAAATATGAGATCTAACATAGTGTGGATTTATTAAAACATACCTTATAGCTCAGAATCATTATTTTTACAAAAAGATGAGATTACTGTCTCATTTGCAGAAATAAATGAAAGAAGTAAAAAAGAAGAGAAAGATTTGTCTGTATCAATACATGATGAAAAAAGCCAGAGTGCAGCCCAGTACTGTGAAAAATCAGCTGGTACACCGTGCAGATCAAGTAACTATGACCTTGGAGTCAGAGAGAACTAGAATTTTCCATGCCTGCAATTCTACAGAAAAAAAAAAAAGCTGTAGAAAATGAGATCTGTGCTCTTCAGGAGATACCTATTTTTCTTTTGCTCCATTCTTGACTATATGCAGGAGTAATTACCTGACAGCAATAGCTGAAGAAATTTGGGAAAGAAAACACACAATTCTAGGAAGAAAAGAACATGTAACTGGAAAATAGTGGATTTTCAATTATTGCTACTGAGGAAAACTAAACTGGTGAGGAATACTGCCTCATTTTTCATCCCACCAGTCTGTGAAGGTTTGCACCCCGTAAAGTGTACACCCTACAGGCATTCTGACAAAATTCTGATGTTTACTTTGATAAAGCTCCATGGTAGTTTAAAGAGCTCAAAAAACTTAGAGCATAGGGAAGAGAAAAGGGACTCTAGTGGAAACTTTATGTCATTTTTGCATAAGGACTTGAAAAATTTGATTTCCCACAGCTCCATGAGAGGCTGGTGTGAGACACCTTCCCCAAGATTGCATCTGCAGCAAAATTGCTGCTGTCACAGGCAGTGAAAATCCTGGACACCCACAGGAAGATGTGGGATTTTGCTTTTATTACTCTGACCCAGGTGTGGATGAATAACCCACTGGGTCTATAAAGGCATGCAGGGAATTAGAGTAGAACAAAGCCACAACAGTGAGGGGGAATGGTGGGACCTCAAGGCCAGCAGACACAGCAGCAAAGCCATGCAAAGAAGGGAACCCAAAAAGGTTCTGAGACCTGAGGAAAGTGAGGAAATGAGGGCTGCTCCACAAAGCAGCAGAATCCAGATACTCAGTAAGTTATGATCCATGTATGAGGATGGCTGCACTGAGTCTGGAGTCAAGCATTCTGGTAATCTCCAACACCAGAGTGCTTGAATATGCAACCTCAATTTTCCAACTTTCCTTTCTTCCTTGTTCAGGAGCAAGAGAAATGTGCCTTATGTTTGTGCTGTATGAAACATCTCAGAATACCCAAATCTGCCAAGAGGCAACAAGTACAATTACAACAGAGAAAAAATCCTGGTTCTGTTCTGAACAAAGATCAATGGTTGGCGAAGGACTGGTATTGATAATCCATTGAGAGAGGCTGAAAAAGAGTAAAACACACTGCAATTGCTTTACCTCTGTTTGTGTGTTTGTCAGAGCAGATTGCATCACAGCCCACAAAGTGGGAAAGAAAAGCAGAGGACTGCAAAGATGTGCTCCAGGATCTGCCATTTGGCAAGGCATGGGCTGACATTTTAAAAGTGGCGAGGAACAAAAGCTGCTGGGGTTTGTGTTGAGTCAGCATTGTTCCTTTGGCAGTCTCTGCTCCCAGGCAGGAAGTTACACTCACAGGGTGCAGATTCACCACCTTTCTTCTGAAGTCCAAACTTTTTCAGAGAAAAGGGGAAACGAGAATTAAACACAAGGGTATCAAGAAACACAGCAAAGAAGAGACAAAACTTTACACACTACTGAAAATTGCCATCAAGTCATTCCTCAGGTGTCCACAGAAATAAATGCATGGGTGAGCCCTATCTGTGTTCAACTGGATGCTTTCCTACAGAAGCTTAATAATCCATTTTCAAAAAGCCACTTACATTAAATATCAAAGTAATTTTGTGATCATTTAGCCTGCTCTAACTTGACATAAGATTTCAATCTAGAATCCCCACACATACCACACTCACAGTTTCCAAGCTATAAACATTTATTTCTTTCAAAAATACATACTCTAAATCTCAGTAGAAACACTCTAGCTTAAAAAGCAAAAGGAAAAAAGTGAACAATTTTCTGGTTTTCTGTTTTCATGCTACATAATCAATGATTTTTCTCTTTCATTTTTCTAAACCACCCGATCAAATATAAGAAATCTTCACAGCATCAGAGGATTACAGATATGAGCTACGAGGGATCAGTAAAAAATTTAATTTGCCCTTTTATTCATATTCACTTGCTCATACTGTTCATCATCCTGTTTTTCAAGGAATTATTTTCCTTGGTTTTACAGCCACTATATTTCAGAAAAGCAAGGACCCAATTCCTCTGTGAATGTGTGTATAAATGTATGCAAAATCCAGCCTGAGACATCCTCTAAGTAGTGTCATCTACTTGGGAGACAAAGTAACAGATCACAAGAGCAACAGTTTGGTTCTAAGGCACCTGGCCAACCCCAACAGGAATAACAGTCAGTAGTAGAAAATGGTTCAAAGATGTGGTGAAGGATTAGAATACATAAAATATAAAATTAGAGTGTGTCCATATGAATAGGACTCATTTCCAATAAGACACATGTCTTTTTTCCAGCCAATAGAGAAGCATTTTTCACCTATCTCTCTTCCTAGGTAAAAGATCTCCATTTGATCTTATATTAATTAGAAATTGTTTAAAGTGTTCAAGTTTGTTTGTTTGTTTCTCTACCTTCTATTCAAAAAACTTCTATTAGAGTTTGTGTATAGAGTATCAGTGCTCATCTTCTGCTTATAACATGGAACTGAAATGATTTCCTGTGCTGTAAATTCTACTATTTCTATATGAATCTTTTTAATGGGAATTTTGCTTCAATTCTATTGTATTGAAATAGGAGGGACTGTAAGCCATGCAGCTTAAATTTCCTCCTCTTCTGAAAATCTTTCAGGTCTTTCACTCACATATTTTCTAAAATGAGCAGGTTGAGTGGCTTCATCTTCAGAGTATGGCTTCTTATTTGTAGCCTTCTCTATTTTTTCTGTACCTGTTTGGACAGGAGAGCAGAACTGCCACAGCATTTCACAGAAGCAGCTATATCTACTGCCAGCTATTAACTAGCATGGCTTTTTTAATTCACTTCAACTCAGAGATTATGCTAGATTTCAGGAAGAATAAATGGATGAAAGAGGTCAAAATTATTCAAGTGCCAGTAGTGGATTCCCTCCTTGACACTTAATTGTGTACTTGATAAATTATGGCAGAGAACCAGAAATGAGACATCCCCTCTATTTTTATCTTCTTTGCAATCAGACCTTTGCACATGTGCACAGGAATAAAGGTTACCTGGAAGAACAACACAGTGTACAAACACCATTCTAAGATTGTGCAGGGCCCCAGAACAGGACTGGGCTTCTTTTAGGTAGAGGCTGCACCTGTTTGTTGTTTGCTCAACAGCCAGCACAGTGAGGTTGGGATTCCAGTCAGGCTCTCTTGGCCTTTCATTGTCCCTTTCACATAAATTTCCACCTGGCACCACCCCTCCATATAATTGAAACATGACCCTTAGCATCATTCATCAGTCAGTCAAGAGTTTTCTGTCATGAATCACATCAGATGGAATAAAAAGCCATTGGGGTACTGATCCTTGAAAAAGCATGCTTAAATAACTGTGTATTAAAAATGAAAACAACAGTTGAAATGGAGCAAGGAAATAGCTGGGAGAGAAAGAGAGCAGAGCCAGAGAAAAGGAGTTCCTGGGCAAATTTTCCTATCTTACCAACATATGTACATAATTTAAGATTTTTGCTAAATCTCTCAACTCACATTTTTGTTTTGTCTTTAATCAGATGAGCCTGGGACAGATTCAGGAAATATGGTTAATATAATGCTTGATTGCAACTTTTGATGGAATGTATCCACAGTGGTATCATTTCCTTTTACACTTTACCATGTTACAGTGTCTTATATAGATGAGACTATAAAATACAAAGCTATTTTAAAAATGAAAGATAGCTATTTTTTATTTCACAGAGCAAAATCTGTAACCACAAAATCAAATCCTACAAACCTTTGTGTACAAGCAAAGAATCATGCATGATTTACATTTTACAGGATCTACAAAAATTAGGAATAGAAACTCCTTGGGGAACCTAAGATGTCCATAAATAGTAGCTGATTTAATCATTTTTGAAAGTAAATAAAAACAGTAGTAACTATTACACTGGTAAAGCTAAATTGTTCTGTAATTGCAGCACACATCCCACAGACCTATTTGACTTATTGAGAAGGTGTAGAGAGCAGTACCAACATGTGATCACCATAACAGCTACCCAGAGACTGTCTGCTCCTAGAAACCTTCAGAGCATGCACAGGCAATTTCTCTCCCTCTCCTCAGTAGCTGTTGTCCTGAAAAGAAGGAAGTTTTGCCATGACCTTCATCACGTCTCACCAAGAAACCCACTTGTGGCCAGCCAAAACTGGCAGCTAATATCAACCACACTTTTCAGCTTCCTAGGGCTCCTCCAGATTTTACCTGATTAAAACCTCAAATATATAAACTAGAAGAACTACATTCTTGGTTTTCTGTGTTGTATGAAGTTGCGGGAACTGAAATATCATAAAGGTCTTTTTCCCCACACGGTTCAAAGAGGATGTCCCCAAAACCAGACTTATCCTCTAGTAACTATACCTGTAGTTAAATCCACAGGAGTACTTGAAAGACAGTAGAATTAGGTGTTTACTGAATAGCTTTGAGCATCTGTTCAACAGCATGGTTTGAAATACATCTGATGCAGAAATGTCTAATCTTATTTGCATTACTCAGCTGGATCTGTCTATATTTTACTTTCTTTATTGTATCCATTTCTATTTTTGCATTTAATAATTAGTCAACATTATCACTTTTATTAAGACTCACATTCACCAGTGCAATCATCAGATCCTGAGATCTGATATCTTTCACTTCATATCATGGCTACAAAATAAAGTAACTGCAGTGTATGGCATTACACACACACACACACACAGAAACAGGCTATTACAGTAATTGCACAAGAGAAAATACCTTTGGCTTAATCCTAATTGCATAATTTTAATAAAACAAGGCACATTTTATTTTATTACATTACATTTTATATTACATATTACATTACATTTCTTTTAGTTACATTACAGTGTTGCATGTTCATTCTGTTCTATGTTGGTCACAAGATCCTTTGTGTCACTAATTCCAGGAATTACATCACCATTAAAATACAAATTATTCTCAAAGCCATCACTTGTTGGCAAGCAATTCTTTCTTCTTTTGTAGAAGAGATATCCTGCAAGGCCACTTCCAACGAGGATGGTGGCACCAACAATAACTACAACTCCTGTTTTGCTGTGGTTCAGGACAGAAGCCTTCTCGTCTTTTGTCATTGCTGAAAACAAATAGGAAGAAATCAAGAGAATGCTACATACTCTTTGTCTGATTACTGGAAACAAGTTTTTTAGAGTGCACGATTTTTAAGAAAAAGGGGTTTATTTCTTTCAAAGTAATGAGAAGCAAAGGCAGCAACACAAAATAACTTGATTTTAAGTGACTAACATTGCATGTTATATCACAAATTATTAGTTTTTTAAATTTGTATTTGGATACCAAATAAAATATATTGTATACTACTAGGAAACAGTGTCATCCTAGGAAAAAGGTAAAGTACTTGGATATATCAAAAAATTTATTAAGAGACATAATACATAAAATCTTTTTGGTTTATAATCTTATGTGGGACTAGTTTTATTTACTTGACGGACAACACCTACCCATTGTAGGTATTTCAGCTGGTGGCATTTCAGATGCTGGTGGCATTTTTGTTGCTGGAACTTGAAAACATTAAAAAGT